>OZ017781.1:6780369-6964031 GCA_963969325.1 Lycopodina hypogea
GTGTGATTTCTAAACACAACTCCCTCTAAAAATGTCATTTTGAATGGAATCAGATTATATAATACAACTTGGTGGTTAATCATGAAAAGGAAAGTTCATTTAATAGACATATTATCTTGCCCTAGCCCTAGTCACAGCCCCCCCCCCCCCCCCCAAATGAGCCTATTGGTCCTATGAGTAACCACTGCGAATTTTGGGATGTTTAATCCAGGCATTGTGAGGAGATAGCAATATACATATTGATGGACATACTGATTGTGATGAAAATTTGCATGAATGTTCTCTATGGCTCTCTGATATAACAAATTTTATCTGTTAGGATTGGGTTAGAGCTAATGCAAACATTTTCCAGTATTTCTGGCAGTTGTGGTAAATTGTTATCTGGTTATATCACTGAAATTATGCAATCAAGTCAATCGATTTTTATGAAACTTGGCCTGAATGTTCCCCATGGACCTAAAAGATATTTGATTGGAGAGATGACAATAATTTTGATAATTTTTTTCTAGAGTCTTGTAGGCCCATGGATTATCAACCTTATGGACTTCATTTACAATCAGGCTTTCGATGGTCAACTCTATGGATTCTAGATTTACTGAACAAGAATAGAGGATTATTTCTTTTGGGAGGGTAGGGGGGGGGAGGTATTGTAACCTAGGTTTGTTTGTTATTTTATAAAGAGCATATACTAGGGGGGCCATCTGAGGAGAATGCCCCCAGGAAAATTATGAAAAAAAGGTGCCCTGATACGAATTCTGGTGTATTTTGGGCATTCATCTGGCTATAAATACTTTGTGTGCTATTTATTTCATAAGCTGCTGTTATATCCTATATGTGTGCATACATTTCTTTCCTGGATACTACATTATAAAAAAAATCTGCCTTTATTGTATGCTAGGTAAGAGTATAATTACTTCAAATATTAGCTGAGATTTGTTGAAGCCTTTAGCTCCTGTATGGTTGATCAGAGGCAAACCGGACATATTTCATGACACTCTCCGGCCTCACTTACCCATGTTTCACTAAGGCTCAGTCCTCGTGGACTTGCAGTCTGGCTTATCTTAGGAATCAAACAAATGCCGAATACCACCACTCTCCTATATTAATATAGAAGATATATATAACTTACAGTTGTATAATATATTTATGTAGCTTATGGCCATGATTTTTTACATCTATCTACTTATGATCAGCCAAACCCTTGAACCTAAACTTGGTATGCACCACAAATTGGTCAGGAGAGTTAACATGAACTGTGTAAGAATCCCTGGACGAAACTCTAAGGGCTTCAGGACCCAATAAAAACTGGATTCATGCATGAGTGATCACAAAGCTGTATAACAAATCACACTATATAAATTGATCACACCCAAAATTATAATCCATGTCATCAGCCATGACAAGTCAGAAGAGAAATTCAGCTAGTGAAAATATGTGCTACAAAAAATACATTCATAGTTATGATATGGTAAACAGCGAACTTCGTTCATTTCACTCTAAAGCACACACTCAAAACATTTTGTAAACTTATGAATCTGATTGTTGGCAATTTATGTTTCAGACTTACACCATGCTTCCAAAACATTCCTAACTTTCTAAAAAATCTACACTGGTTGCATGCCTAGCGATTATGTTTTGAGTGGCTTCTATCATGTTTCATGTTGATATTGGCCAGGGCAACACAGATAGGTATATATGTTCATATAAATATATATAGATCTCTAGTTGGATAACTTTGTGTGTGGGGGGGGGGGGTGGGTGGGTAAGTAGGTAGTGCAAATATGCATGCTCGTGTGTGAAGGGGACTCCAGTGCACTTAAAGACCTCCTTGTCTATACATTCCTTTCATCTCTATAGGTACTTGTTACTTGTTTATTTAACCACTGATATTATAGCCTAATCTACATAATAATTAATCGATCTTTATTATCATTTTTTATTCTGCTTGGATAGCTGCTGATAAGGCACATATGGTCACAGCAGCTATTACATTCTTTTCATCATAATAATCGAACCCATTGAATTCATCATTGAACACCGTACTAATTCTATTTTATAGAGTGTATTCAATAAACTAGTTCAGCTCACAACCACTTTCCTATTGCTCTACAATGACTATGAACAAGAGTGTGTATCTACTTTTGGTGAGCGGGTATAGCATGTTTTGGTGAGCAGGTATAGTGTGTTTTGGTGTCTTTCTGTCCTTGACAGTCTATATTGTGATGTGTGTGTGTCAGTGTTTGCATGTGGTTATCAATGGTTAAGTAAATATTTCTTCTATCAAGTGAAGATGCACTGTTTAGGTATTGCAGATATTTATTCCCGTGATTGCCCCTCCAACTAAAAGTGAGGCATACCTTTTACTATACGATGATGTGCAACAGGAGGTAAAAGTTTGTCAGCAATATTACTTCTCTTATGTGCACCTGTTAATCTTATTTCTCTTTTTTTCTACATTGCAGGATGCCAATTATACTGAGGTCCCAACAATGATTACGATTTTTCAAGTGGATATGGAGAACATTCAAGCAGTTATTCTAGAGATGATTCAAGCAGTTATTCTGGAGATGATATCTTTAAGTAGATAACTATGAATAAGTAACAAACAAATAAATATATATACTAGAATATATAATAGGCTTTGCCCTGGATATAACTCACCTGACTGATGAGAAATATGGATTGTGTATGTTACTATGAATGCTTTTGGTTAAATCAAACATATTTCAAACTTCTTTATTCACAGAAGTTTTGTATCAAAAAATTCATGACTCAAGATTAATCCTCCTCCAGAGATCAGCCTCATTTAAATAGGTTGATTTCCCTAGATTTGAGATGACAATATAACACAATGATCAATTACTTATTTATAATTACATGTGTTTATATGTGCAAGTATGTTTTCTCCTACTCCAGCCAGTAGTCTACATGCAATCAATTAACTCAACAAATAACAAATCAAATTTAGTAATAATCTACAAATAACAATCTACTCAGGTCCTTAATCAAAAAGTAACAAAGAAATTCTGTGTTCATGTCTGTGTGTTCTCTTTAGAACTTGCCAATTTCTTAGTGGTTTAAATAACAACATAAACCATGGCAGAATTTGAAAATAAGTGGGAATAAGGATAAGAAAAAAGGAGGGATGGAATTAAGGAAGGAAAATTCAGTAATACTGAAAGCAACACTAAACTAGAACATAAAGTGAAATTTTAATGTGTGCTTATGTGTTCATGTAAATCCTAATAAGTTGTGCATGTGCATGCATGTATATATGTATGTATGCAGGCATGTATATATGTATGTATGCATGCATGCAGCATGCATGTGTATGTATGTATGTTATGTCATCTTGTTATATCACTGAAATGATGTAATCATGGGAACCGATTTCTATGAAACTTGGCATGAATATTCCCTATGGACCTAATATTTGATTAAAGAAATGATGAAAATTTTGATGGTTCATTCTAGACTCTTGTAGGTCCATGGATTGTCAGGCTTATAGACTTAATTTACAATGAGGCTTGCGGTAGTTAATTCAATGAACTCTTGATTTACCAGACCAGGTTACTGGATTATTCCGTTTAAGGGGGGGGTAGTATTATTGCACAGGGTTTTATTATAGAGAGCATGTACAAGGGGTGGGGATCTGGGGGAATGCCCCAAGGTAAATTATAAGAAAAAGATGACCTGATAGGAATTCTGGTGTGTTTTGTGCATTTATCTGACTATAAATACTTTGTGTGCTATATATTTCATAAATTGTTGTTGCATCCTATTTGTTTGCATACATTTCTTTCTGGGATACTGCATTATAAAAATTTGCCTTTATTGTATGCTAGGTAAGAGTATATTACATCAGATTAGCAGACCAAAAATTAACTGAGATTTGCTGTAGCCTTTCGGTCCTGTATGGTTGATCAGAGGCAAACCAGACATATTCAATGACACTCTCCAGTTTCATTGACCCATGTTTCACTAAGGCTCAGTCCTCGTGGACTTGCAGTCTGGTTTATCTTAGGGATCAAACAAATGCCGAATACTGACATTCTCCTATATTAATATAGAAGATATATATATATATATAACTCACAGTTGTATCACATTTAAGTAGCTTATGGCAATGGTTTTTGCATCTATCTACTTATGGTCAGTCAAACCCTTGGACCTACACTTGGTATGTATCATAAAGTGATCAAGGGAGTTAACATAAACTGTGTTACAATCCCTGGGTGGTACTCTGAGGGCTTCAGGACCTGAGAAAAACTGGGTTTAAACATACACATTTAAACTTTTATTATGCATGAGTGACCACAAAGCTGTGTTACAAACCACACTATATAAACTAATCACACCCAAAATTACAATCCATGTCATCAGCCACAACTAGTCAGAGATGAAATTCAGTTAGTGAAAATATATGCTACAAAAAATACATCCATATTTATGATATGGTAAACAGCAACCTTTTTTCATATCACTCTGAAGCACACACTCAAAGATTTTGTAAACTTATGAATCTAATTGTTGGTAATTTATGTTTCAGCATTAAACCATGCCTCCAAAATATTCTTGCCTTTCAAAAACATCAACACTGGTTGCATGCCTAGCGATTTGTTTTGAGTGGCTCCAATCATATTTCATGTTCATATTGGCCAGGGCAATGCAGCCAGGTATATATACTTGTATAAATATATATAGATCATTAGTTGGATAACTTTGTGAGGGGGAGGGGAGTGGGTGGTTGCATGTGCATGTGCACACTCATGTGGGAAGGGGATTGCAGTGCACTAAAAGACCCCCTTGTCTACACATCTGTTTTACTTTTTATAAATACTTCTTGATTATTTATTTAACTGTTTCAATAGCTGTTGTTACTTGTTTATTTAACCACTGATATTATAGCCTAATCTACATAGTAATTAATCAAATTTTATTATCATTTTTTGTTCTGCTTGAATAGCTGCTGATAAGGTACATATGGTCGCAGCAGCTATTACATTCTTTTCATCATAATAATCGAACCCATTGAATTCATCATTGAACACCGTACTAATTCTATTTTATAGAGTGTATTCAATAAACTAGTTCAGTTCACAACCACTTTCCTTTTGCTCTACAATGACTATGAACAAGAGTGAGTATCTACTTTTGGTGAGCAGGTATAGTGTGTTCTTATGTCCTTCTGCCCCTGACTCTCTATATTGTGATGTGTGTGGTATCAGTGTTTTGCATGTGGTTATTAATGATACAGTAAGTATTTCTTCTATCAAGTGAAGATGCACTGTTAAGATTGCAGATATTTATTCCCGTGATTGCACCTCCAACTAAGAGTAAGTATACCTTTTACCATATGAAGATGTGCAACCAGTGGTAAAAGTTTGTCGCTATAATACTTCGCTCATGTGCACTAGTTCAACTTAATTTATTTTTCCACTTGCAGGATGCCAATTATGCAGAGGTCCCAACAAATATATATGACTTTTCAAGTGGATATGGAGAACATTCAGGCAGTTATTCTGGAGATGATTGAAGAAGTTATTCCGGAGATAATATCTTATGAATAAGTAACAAAGAAATAAATAAATATATACTAGGATATGTACTTGGCTTTACCCTGGATACAGTTCATCTGACTGATGGGAAATATGGATTGCGTATCTTACTATGAATACTTTTGGTTAAATTAAACATATTTTAAGCCTCTTCATTTACAGAAGTGTTGTATTGAAAAACTCATGACTCAAGTCTAATCCTCCTGTAGGGATCAGCCTCCTTTAAATAGGTTGATTCCCTTAATTGGAGATGGCAATATAACACAATGATCAATTACATATTTAAAATTACATGTGTGTATGTTTGCAAGTATGCTTCCTCCTACTCTGGCCAGTAATCTACATATAATAAATTAACTCAACAAATAACAAATCAACTTTAGTAATAATCTATAAATAACAATCTACTCAGGTCACTGATCAACAAGTAATAAGAAATTCTCTATGCATATCTGTGCGTTCTTATTAGGACTTAGCAATTTTAAGTGATTGAAAAAAAAAACATGAACCATGGCAGAATTTGAAAATAAATGGGGAAAAGGAGAAGAAAAAAAAGAGAGGAACGGATTGAGGGAAGAAAATTCTGTAACAATGAAAGCGACAACAAATAAGAACATTAAGCAAAATTTTAATGTATGCATATGTGTTCATGTAAATCCTAACAATGTGTGTATGTGTGTATGTAAATCCTGATAATGTGTGCTTATGTATGCATGTAGGTAGGTAGGTAGGTAGGTAGGTAGGTAGGTAGGTAGGTAGGTAGGTAGGTAGGTAGGTAGGTAGGTAGGTAGGTAGGTAGGTAGGTAGGTAGGTAGGTAGGTAGGTAGGTAGGTAGGTAGGTAGGTAGGTAGGTAGGTAGGTAGGTAGGTAGGTAGGTAGGTAGGTAGGTAGGTATATATGTATGTATGTAAATACATACATACATATGTATGTATATATGTATATATGTATGTATGTTAAGATGACATGAAGAACCAAAGAACAAAAAAAAAAATTGTTGTTGCAGTTTGTAGTATTTGCCAGTCAGAGCTTATAAATCCTCGATGATATTATGGGGTTGTGTGGTTGGAGTGGTGCTCACATTGGAGACAAGATTCACAGGAGTAGCAAGGCTAATATGTGGTTGGGTGTACAGCATTCCCCCTGCCGAGTCTGAGTTGGAAAAATTTAGAAAAGCTGAACAGTTGCTACTGATGAGGCCTTGATTAGGAAGCCTAGCATGAGAATACAAATCAATCCCAACTCCATGAGGTTGAGTGCATAAACCTCCATGGTGAGGGGGAGCAAAAGTGTTCTGGTGACCCATGAGGATAAGGTTTGTTCCAGTGATTACTCCAACATAATCACCACTTTGGCTGACACCACTTTGTTGGAGATACTGGTTAAAAAGCATGGTTCGAATGTGGTTAGGAGGAGCAATAGCTGGAATGATCATATTATGAGTAGAGATGTGACGGTCCATGCTACCACCAATAGGTGGATCAACTATTCCAGAAGTAGCAACATGTTCCATAGAAGGTATGGCTTCAATCTGGTGAGGGTGCATGGGATGCTGTTCCTGTACTCCTAAAGAGACTCCATCCCCTCCAACTCCAGTATTCTGACAATTAAGCTGTTGATGTATTGAAGAGTCAACTGCATGAGAGAGAGTCACTGCCATGAGGGAGCCTGCACCAGATTGTTGTCATTGTTGAAGGTGGGCTTGAGGGATCACTTGGGATTGTGTTTGAGTCTGGACTTGCATGGTCTGCACATATGATTCAGACTGAGCATTTTTCTGTATTTGAGCCTGCTGTTGATGCCCCTCAACCTGCTCTTGCTGCACCTGAGCCTGCTTTTGCTGCACCTGAACCTGTTGTTGATATACTTGAACTTGTACTTGAACATTCTGCTGCACCTGTGCCTGTATTTGAGCCACCCTTACTGCATCATGAGCTGCTGAAAACAGGTAATTGGGCTGCAAAGGATCCATAAGAGAGAACCCACTGACACTGACACTGACTGGCCTACCCATTGAGGTGTATGTGACACTCATTTGTTGCTCCATAGATGGAGATAACTGGGAGGCTCCTGATTCATTCTGGAGATTTGCTTCACTGGAGGGAAGGAAAGGATCAGGGGTGTGCAAAACAGTAGCACTCTGTCTCTCGTACCTCTGGCAGTTACTAGAATGTTCATCCCAGTGAGCTACCTGGCACTCCTCACTACAATAATTGGCATTCCAGCAGCAATTGTAGAGTGCCTCCTTCCAGCAGTTTGAACACTAGAAAAAGAAAAGAATTTGAGAAGGGTAATAAAAGGGAAGTTAGAATTGAATATAAAATTATGGAAACTGAAAGAGAAAAATAAATGAAGAAACAGTGGAGAGAGATTGGCAGCCATGAAGAGAAGGATATAAGTGAAAAGTAAATATGTGTCTAGTGAAGAGAGGAGATTAAGGGATTATAAGATTTAACTATAATTTGAGTATTTTAGTTTTGTTCTTTTTTTGTCCACTAGTGATAATAAAACAACAATTTAAAAAATAAAAAAAGCAAGATATAATTTTTTTTTTAATTTTCCAAGGCAAATAACTTCTTAAATCCTATTCTTCTGGAAGGAGAAATTTATAGGAAAAAAATTCTTTAATTTAAAATAGGACTACTAGATAATAATACAATTAATTAGTATGAAATAAATACCATATAGAAGATAATAAGTACTGCAAACATTAAAAAAAAAAGTATAAAATTAAATATAATGATATATATAATCTATAAGTTTATGGGATTATCAGTTGGTATTTTACCTTAAGATAAACCAAACAGTGCATGCACAACAGTTCAGCCTTGGTGAAACAGGGGTAACTGAAGCTGAGGAGTGTTTTTGGGTAAGTTCCATTTGCCTCCAAGCAACCACACCAGAGCTAGCAGATAACACTAAATCTGGGCTAATCTGAGGTTAGTTATTCTTCATAAATATGACCCTTCACCTCATGCATTTAAAGAAAATGTTTGCAATAAAAATAAAGCTGTCTAGAAATATGCTATGCCAATTCAGAGTGTATGTTAATGAGAGCATTCTGAAGACTGAAAAAAAAGGCTCCATCAAAAAAAAAGAAAAAGGAAAGAAGCATACATAAAGGAGACACAGAATGTAAGGTAACCAACCATGCTGCCTTGAGAACAATCCTAGCTACACAGTAAAATCAATATAACAATTCTGTCCCCAAAACACATTGAATGTTTCCTTAAGAGATACTACAAAATTGCAGCAGAAAGGAGAAAATCTAAAGCACCTCAGCAGAGATAGGTGCATCTTCAGATGGATGGGGTAATGCAAGCTATAAAATGACTGCTGAGACGCCATGTAACCTTTATGAATTTTCTTTTATCGAATATCACAATATAGCATGATTCTCTTCAGAACAACATCTAACTCACCTCCAGGGTGAGCACACAAATTCAGCAGCAAAGACAAGGCTAAAACAACTTAGAAGACGCAGGGGCACTCCCATTATGCCAAAGACCAGAATAATTCACAGACATCCTAACAACAGGATAGCCAATTACACAACTGGCACCTTTGTCAATCACTGGGCCTTATCTGTAATGGCAACTGGCATATTTATAAGTTTCTTATATATCCCTACAACTGCCTAGCACTGTGTTCAATTACAACTCTAACATTCGCTATTCAACCCCTGTCCATATCGGTTTGATGTCCACTACATACTTCACATGCTTCTAAAAAAAAAAATGACATAATGAAGCATCAGGTACCTTCTACTAAAAAAAAATGAGGCAGCCAGCCACCCTTCAAAAAGAGGTCTCAGCTAATATGAAATTTTAAAAGTAGAATGATGCGAAATAATAAAATAAAATGTAACAGCAATACACAATTAAATAAATAAAACAAATATACATATGATAAAAATTAAATTAAATTAAATTAACTAAATGAAATGCAATAAAAAATATACGAAGAAATAGAATTAAAGTAACAAAAAAAAAAAAAAACTAGGTGAGGTGATTGATTGAGGCAATTTGGAATTAAGTGAAATTTTGCTGTTATGGTATAGTAGCAAAGAAATAAGTTATTAAGTATGGCCTCACCCATTTCTTCTTTTTAGTCTCTGCCACTGCTTGTTAATTCTCCTCGTGCAACTGCCTTTTTGTTTCATTCACTACTTGCTCAATTTCAAGAGCAGCTGACACTCTCACCTGAGGAACCAATAATGGGATAGCAACAATTATATGAACTGCAACAGCAAATCATTATCATATACTCACAAATTCTAATGATTGATTCATCTTGTCCCTAAAAAACTTCTCGAGCTGCTCATCATTGCTAGCGTTGGATCCATGCCAGCAACAGTGAATTTGTTCTCAAAGTAGTTTTGCACTCATATTGCCTGTGGGTTCAAATTCTGAGAGCATCTCTACCACTTCATTCTTGATGGTGACATTAACTAAGGGAAAATGAAAAATTAATGACATAATCTTAAATTAAGACCTTAAACCTTTCTTTAAAAAATCAACTTCCCTCACTAATTAAAATACTTCAATACATATTCATTAACCCTATCCTCCTTCCACCACCTATTTTCTATTTCCTCTTCCCATCTATCAAAACATTAACCAGTCATTATTAAATAGATCTTTATTCATGGAGCTGCATCATTCTTCAACATGAACAGTAATAGTTGGTTCATATTAATTTTCCCAAGTTAATTTCTTTACGTTCTCATGCCACTATAAACTTCTCAACCTTTCTCTCACATACATAAAGACACAACTCCCACTTGATCTTACACATATATACATACACTGACTCTCACTCACAGACAAATAGACACAGCCTCTTTCTATACCTCTCACACATTCTCTCTCTCTCTGACACAAATATACACTCACTAACCAAACAAGAAGTCCTACCTTCTCCATAAAATAGTTATATCCCATATCTTCTGAAGAGCCACCAAAATGATCGAGTCTGGAAAGAAAAGAAGTGGTCACCTTGTGCATTGCGCTTTCAATCAGTCCTCTGCCTTCTACAAAGTTGCTGGTTTCTGCATTTCCAATACCTTGAGCTGTCGATTCTTCTCTCACAACTTTTAAGGCTTGACTTCTGGAGCTACCTTGTTTGGTGTTGGTCTCCTGAGAAACAGAGCAAGCCAAGCTGTCTCCTTGACTGGTGGGCTGTGAGGAGTACATGGAGATTGTGGAATAGTACTTGTGGAAGATGAACAGGATGGATGCAACTGGGTGGTTGGTGCTGCAATTGTTGAAGCAAGATTACTGATAACAGCTGCTAACATGGAGATTTTTGGGGCAACCAATCCAGGTGAGACTCTGATCCCCCTAGTCCAGTTTTATTGGGGGATTTCCCTCGTTTCCTGCCATGCCCTTTATTTTTCCTTTTCCCCCCACTAGAGGTGCAAGGTTTAGCAGCAGCAGACACAGAAATGCTAGGTGGATTGGATGTGGAAACATTCACATATTTATCAGAGGAAAATGTGACAGTGGTTTCCACAGATGATGAAGATATGAAGGTATTTAGGAAAAAAAACATCTACCCTCTCATTTGCAATGTGGTGGGAGGAGGATGCAGTAGAAAGATGAATGGTGGTGGGGGGAAAGTTGCTACTGTCCTTGCGGAAGGCTCGAATGACTGAACTGTTATATTCCAGGATCTCGTCAACATACGCTGCAGAATCATTGCTGATTTCTTGAACTTTACCCACATCTATAGTGCAAGTACCATCAGGTTTGCTTCCAATGCTTGCTTTTGTTACCATAGAACTATGTAATTGTGATACTTCATGGAAGAGATAAGCTTTCTTGAATAGGATTCACTCTCTACTTGTTCGCCTGACTTTCTCTTTAGTCTTTTCTGATTCAGATCCACCAGTGCAATGGCAGTTTCATGCCTGTCCTTGTACATGGTGGGAGAAGGACTGCTGGTTCTCTTTTGAGAATCATCAGCAGAAATTATTTTATGCTTCCCAACATGTGGGCCAGTATCATTACATCCATCTGATGCTGAGCTTAATCTTACTTCTTCTCTATCAGCAGAAGCTCTAACTCCTGGTTGCATTTGAGAAGACACAACTTCACTTCCACTATGCTTTCCCATCTTCCTCTGATTAATGCTGGATACAAGAACAGAAGGATCATCACCAGCCTTCCCTTACACTTGTATTTCAGCCTGCCAGTTTGAACAATAGAAGGTGATCCCTGCACAACAGCTTGCATGCCACCCTTGCTATTGAAATCAAGGCTCCTGGGGACTTTTGAGTTTGTTCTCATGTCCTTGATCAGAGAACCTTCGCCAGATGGCATGGCTCTACCTTGACTAGGTAATTTATCAGGACCAGTCAGGTTTTCACTTCCAACAACACCACTACTTTGATGCCCAAATACTTCTAAGGCTATCTGAAGGTGAGATGGTGTCCCAGAATGAGAAACTTCTGCATGTGCGATAGAGCCAATGCCTTCTTCCACTCTTCTTCTTTCTGCACTTGATGAAGATGTCATTTCAAGCATAGGAGGCAAAGGGGAAACCTGCTCAGATGTTAGCTCCAACTGCTGCCTTACTTGGTTGGTAGATCCCTCACTACTTCCTCCAGACAATGAGCCAGACTTGCATTTTGGCATAATTATACTTAAAGACTTATCATTACAAGTCTTTCACTCATGGCATTTAAGTTTCCCCATACTTCTTCAGTTCCAAAATGGCCATGTTCCAGTGCTTTGATTTTGTGTTGGACTTAAGAGAGTAACAGCTCAAAATTTGGATGTCACATTTGGGCACAAGAGACCTGCAAAATAAATATTATTTATCCTTGTGTTTGCAATTCCATTTATTTTTATTTGAATTCAAATTCAACTTTTTTTTACCTGTGATGTTGTCCAAAGAACTGCACATCACACCTATCTGAAGTATCACCAATATGCTGCAGCATGCAATAAATAGGTTTATGGTACATTGAATTTGTTAAAGCTCATACGGATTATAATTGTATTGGATAGAGTTAGATTAACAGATGGAAAAACGAGATATTCATCCATATTGCAGAGGCAGAAGAGTTCAATAAGTTTATACTAACTTACCTTAGCAGGCCAGGAAGGATATCCCTTGACTTTAGCCAAAACCAGTTGATGTGGAGGGTTCTGGAGGAAAAGGGAAAAAAAGTAAAATAAAGTTCTTTTATTGTACCACTAGCATGTGAAATATATTTGAAGCCACTCAAAACTTCATTTTTAAACTTTTTAGCTTCATTAAATTATAGAATCTCATAAGTAGGCATGCAACCAGCATACAGGCTGAATTTTTACAAAGGCCCAATGTTTTGGAAGAATTGTGTATAATAATGGAACCCTTGACTTTTTTTAGAAAGGCCAGAATATTATGGAGGTATGATGTAATACTGAAGGTAGTTGCGAACAATCAGATTCATAAGTTTTTAATAATGGTAGATTTAGTGAATTGGAATGAAATGAACAAAGCCAGCTGTTCCCCTACCTATCTAGAGCTAGCTATGGATACAATTCTTGGATCTAATTGTTGAGGAACAAATTTTCACTCAATGGCTTTCTCTTTCTAATTGGTAATGAGCATGGTGACTGACGATTTTGCAACTCACTATTCTGGTTACTTTTTGTGCAATTACTTTGTATCTTAACAATGAACAAAGTCAGCATAAACAATGGGACCTGTTCACTTAGCTAAATAGAGCAGTGGATATACCTCTAGGCTGCAAGTGTTTCAGTCAAAAAAATAGTGTGCTTTTGAACACACTTGAGTTATAATTTTTTGGTATAATGATTAAAAATACAACATTGTGATTAGTCATGCATAAAAAGTTCACTCCCACATGTTAATAATCAAGTTTTTCAGGTCCTGAGGCCCCCATAGTTGCTCCAGTGATTCTAATATATCCCAGATCACTTTCCAGGCTAATTTATGCATGCATGGCAGGGGCATATTCAGAGGGTATGGGGGGGCAGGGGGGGGGGGGGCGAGAGGGCCACATCCCCTTCCCAAACATACAAGAAAAATAAAATTAGTTATAAATCAAACACCAAATAAATATATTACCAAATTTGTAATAAGAATTTGTGTTTAGGTTAATCCTCTATTTGAATTGATGCTAAGATCATTTAATAACATTATGCTGATATTACACCCTTTTTCCTTACAAACAACAGATCTACTATATAGATTTATTGAAATTAAAGCTCAAGATTTTTTTACATACACAAGGAATAGAGAACCAATCCTTTGGTTGTTTGACAGATGGGAGATAACATCCAGGACAGAGCTCAATTTCCCTCATCTGTGCATGACATAGACAACAACATTAAGTTTAATGAAAACAAAATTGAAATATTTTCCCACCCCTTCCCTCAACATATCGCAGTTTTGAACTTACATTATCCTTTTAGACTTTCACAATATTCTTGGCTATCTTTGTCAGAGCATGTTTAGCTGTGATAAACATGATAAGGACTAGTAAAATCAGGTAACGACATCAAACTAAAACTCCCATCCCAGTAGTATGAGAGAATTTTACCTGCCATCTAAATCACGAAGTAACCTTAGAGCTCTAAACATAAAGTACTACAGAAATATCTATTGTATTATTATGGAATTAGATGTCAGGCTTATTATGAATAAGTACTTTACCTCCATTGTAAATAATGCAGTTATGGAGAATCCATTCCATGTCGTGGATGAATTCATAAGTGGACTGATACTGCCCCACTTTCTGTTGTACAAATCACAAGATAAACAATAGAACCTATGATCACCTTTTCCCCACCCTCACTTCCAAGCATTATACAGTTACTAGCAGCATATATCCAGCATTGACCGAGATATAATGACATGCCCACAGGAAGAGTTGTGGCCTAGTGTTATTAACCCATTCCCTACCAGATCAAGTTGTATTTGCCTGCTTCTAGGTCTACGAATTTGATTGTCTGTAAATACCATAAATAAATTGCATAACTTTTGGCACATTTGACGTCAAGTAACCCAATTTTTGGGGCTAAAAACCATTCACTGTGTAGGATGTGCCTAATCTGAAGAGCAGGTTATAATTTTATGGTGGTCTGGTAGGAAAGTGGTTTGGCCAACTGTGCCCAGCCAATGTCTGAAAGCTGTCCAAGTACCACTTCTGGCACTTTAAGCCTCACAAACCTACAGAAAAAGGTTTGAATAGGAATAACCACACTGTCCAATCTAATATAATTCAAGCCTCTTCATTCACGGAAGTATTATTGGAACACTCATGACAAGACCAATGTTACCAGATGGATTTAGGTCAAATCACTATTTTTGTCACTATTTAACCTCCAAATTTTCAAATGATACTTTTTAACATTTGAACCATGTCATAATTTGAACAGAAACAGAGAAAAAGAAGAAAAAGTGAATAAAAAAAGAAAAGAAAAAACCAAGGAAGGAAATTAGGGAGATAAAGGGGGGGGGGGGGGGAGAAAGAAGTAAAATAGGAAGGAAAAAAAAAGAGGGAAATAAAGGGAAAAAAATTCAACCTAGCCCTAGTTTGAGCCACTAATTTCAGCTTGAGAGACCTGTGCTTTAACCACTGAGTCACGCTTTTTTAAAGGCCTTTTTTAAGTGGAAAATTAAAAATATCTTTTCCCCCACCAGGGCTGACATTCTCAGATTTTTTGGAGTAAAAAATCGTAGTAGGTACCCAAGTATAATGTCTGCTAAGTTTCATCAATATTTATTCAGCCATTTGGCAGTCCATTGAGCCCACACAAGCACGCACATGCACACGCATGCACACACACACACACACACACCTTTTCACATTAATAGATTAGATGTACATTTTGTTAAACAGTCACTCAGCAAGGGATGCAATTATATTGCAAAACTTATCAATCTAACTGTATCATGAAGCAAAATATATATTTTAAGGAAAGGTGAGGTTGAATATTGAGAGGCAGACAAAATTATATGAGACCACTACTATTATCTTTGAAGATTGTTACAATTTTAAGATGCAGCTATCATAGCTATGTGCAATTATTGCAGGACACCATTAGTGGAAATGATTGATACCGGTTTCTATTTTAAGATGCAATTGATACAAGAGACAACTATATTATTATTGAGGGGCTAATATTCAAGAGGATGAATATCAGAGGATCAGGAAAGCATGTATTGTCCAATCTTTTACCAAAAAAAACCACACCCTCTATATACTGACCTCTCTGATTTCTCCCAAATGTATAGGGAAAAAGATATCCTTCTTGTAGGTAGCTTCGAAATCCTGTGAAACAGGTTCCTGAAAAATCTCTGTCTGTACAAAACAGAAGAAAATAGAATGAAGGGCAACAATATTAATCAGTGTGACATAATTACCCCAGGAAACATCACCTTGTCCACGGCCAGGAGAAGTTCCTTCAAGTTTGGTGGATGAGAGCACTTGGTCTTGCGGGCAATATTCTGCATGAACAAACAAAATATAATCATTTCCTACTATAATTCATGATTTGTCTTTCTCTCTCTCTCTGTCAGTCGGTCGGTCGGTCGGTCAGTCGGTCGGTCGGTCGGTCGGTCGGTCGGTCGGTCGGTCGGTCGGTCGGTCGGTCGGTCGGTCGGTCGGTCGGTCGGTCGGTCGGTCGGTCGGTCGGTCGGTCGGTCGGTCGGTCGGTCGGTCGGTCGGTCGGTCGGTCGGTCGGTCGGTCGGTCGGTCAGTCAGTTGGTCGGTCGGTCGGTCAGTCAATCAGTAGGTCAGTCATTCAGCCTGTCTGCCTGTCTGTCCATCTGTCTGTCACCATATAAAGACTTCAACGGCTTCCAAAGCTCTGGGGCTTGAAATTAGCTAAATAGCATGCAGTGAACATAACACACTGAACTCTATTAATGTGAAACAAACCATAATTGCTGCATTTGTTCAAAGTGCAGCAGCTTTTCTTGGCCATAGCTATAACTAACACATTTGGAAGTTACAGAAAATGGGCCATATGAAGTTGGGTATTTTTAGGTGAGAACCTAATAAATAGATATCCACGGTGTCCCCTGAGCACACAATTTGCAGCTATGGGGAAAGCTATTAGCCACTTGGTAGAACCCGTGGTTGCTGCATGGATAATCCACTTACAGGGATTGGGAATACCAATAAGGACCTACAGGAGTGACATCACATACTGCGTTAATCCCAGCTTCAGCTGTAAAATAGATAAGAACTAGGCTCTTCAAAATAGTAGTTGATTTATTTGATTATTAAACCTTTCTGATCCATAGAATGGCAGGGTATAGCGTGGGATCCACCTCAATCAGTAGCATCTTTTTTACACCTCAGTAGAAAACTCATGACAGTTTTGAAGCGACATTTCTGGCATTAACTGCCTAAAAGAGAAACAAAAGGAAGAGATTGGATGAGAAGTAACTTTTATCTTAAAGGATCTTGCTATTTATGCAAATATTTCAAATTGAAAGGATGTCTTAGAGTAGTACGTTGATACCACATTCCTGAGTACAACTGATAGCATATCTCTACTATGATAGCTAATGTAATTATGGTTGTCAATGGAAGGAGGAGGAACATTTTTTTTAATAATTAATGTCATCTCTCTCACATTATCAATCATTTGTTGAAATAAATATTACCAAAATATCAAAGCGGGGGTGTGACTAATATTATGTGGGTGTGCACAATAAAATTAGGTATGGCAAGTAACAGATTTCTAAGTAACCCTCTCAGTTCAAAACACCTTCCATCACAGAAGGAAAAAAGAAATGAAATACTTGTTTTCAGTATTTGTTGAGGATTTTCTTCTCAGAGCCAACATGCTGCACAGTAATAGGAAGTTTTAATCTCTAGATATATGTTCAAATAATGGTTTAAAATTCTTCATTTTCTTTGATGAATGCCGGAAACTCAATTACCAACAATGTCACACTTTTATACTGCCTGATTGGACTTCTAACAGTGTCACACTTTCACACTGACTGACTGGACTATCAATTAAGTCACTTCTGCCGAATCTTAGTATATGAATAATATTAATATAATTTTCAGTGTACTGTAACTTGGATGTTTCACACAATCTTTTATGTTTCCAATCCTAGTATATGGAGTATTTATGGTTGTAACTTCTTTTTCCTCTTATTTTTAGAAATATATCATATAATTTTTTTTAAAAAAGGTGGGTTGAAGCTGAGATTAGTCTGGTGCTTATATCTGTAATAGAAATTTCTTTAAAAATAGATGGGATTGATAAAAAAAAAAACTTCACTGTAAAAAAAAAGCATGCATACATTAAATGAACATAAATTTGTTAATTAAATAAAGATCATGTTTGGATGGGGCTAAAATTACCACTCTACTATTTTTCTAGGGAAACCCCCAGTATCTATATAAATTTTATCTCAGTTGGTCCATCGTTCTGGTGTGAATTGTAGAAAGACAGACAAAATTTACAGTAAAGAATTTTAGATAGGCATTTACTACTTATAACTAATGAGTTGAAATCTATCAATTCAGAGTGTAAACTTGAATGAATTAACCCTACCTTGCAAATAGAACAGAACCACTCGTCATCAGCATCCGGAGGTTTCTGAGATCCTGAGCACTGGAGGTGGAACACCCTGGGGCACTTGTCACAACACAGCACATCTCCTCCTTCATGACACACCCAGCAGTAAGAGTCATTCTTGGACACATTCTGAAGAATAGAAACAATGAAACCATCATTTATACTGCATCATTTAGGAATGCTCATTGAGTCAAATTCCATTTTACAATCATTTCCTGACATACCAATATATATCCTGTTTTATTATAGACATTGAGTGGAACCAAAATGGCACACTGAAATAGTCATTAACTAGGAATATGACCAACTAGATGGCTCTAACCAAGGTCATAATCCAACTCAATCCATGGCCATAGAATACCTGATCAACATTGTCGCCCAAACCACAGCCAAAGTCCAACCTTACCTTTCCCAATAGTCTTAACTCAGGCCATTCCAAGTTTGTAACTCTGCCAACAACCTTAGATAACTACATAGGCCAGAAATCTAATAACATACTATTATATGCCCAAATTGAATAGACTCTATTGATAGATTATCAATTATTTCAGCTATATTAATTATTTATGCAAATGTTCAAACATACACATAAAATTCAACATCTGGTGTAACAAACCTCATTGTCACTGGTTTTTTGCAGCAATAAAATTTTTTCTTCAGGCTATACACCAGCACTAGCATTCAGCATGCACACACACACACACACACGCACGCGCGTGCACACACACACACACACACACACACACACACACACACACACACACACACACACACCCACACACACACACACACACACACCACACACACACACACAAACACACACACACACACACAGAGAGAGAGAGAGAAAAAAAAAGAGAGAGAGAGAAGGAAATAGAAATGTCAAATTATGGCAAAATGATTAAATAAAGCAATACCATGCTATTGAGATAAACCATGGATATGGTAGTAGTCCTTTTTAAGGGACAATAATTACTGGCTGCACAGCTCTGGATACTCAGTGTGGGGTGAATCGGTTTTTGTTATTGGCTGCACAGATCTAAATGAGAGCCAGAAATGTTGTATATCCTGAGATTTTAGATCATTTGTGATTGCCTATGAAAATATTGATTTGACTTCAATTCAGATCTAAATAACATTTCTTCTGCTGTTATTGTGCACTTTAACTTGTAATTTTTGTCTCAGTTTTGGGAAATAGATTATTAATGTGTTTGTTTGTTTTTTTTAAGTGACAAGTTTAAAAATTTTATGAAACAATATATTTCTGACCTGGGCAATGCCAGGTATATTCTTCTAGTTAGTATAAAACATTAAAGTCAGTTTTACATGCCACAGTTAATTTTTTTACATTTTTAGTAACCAATTTATCAAAATTTAAACCTTAAACTAGCCCCCTCCCCACTTCCCAAAAACATAATAAAATTATACAGTAGTGATGGTGTTGAGCTATAGAAAGGTGGTCAGGTCAATGTTCACTCCATTACATTTTAACTGGATATGCCACCTCTGGAGAAGGGATGGGGGATGTGGATAGTTGTGGCAGACACAAAGGAATTAACACTAAAGTGGAGTTGGCCTCACTTTAAAGGAATGCTTGAATGGAAAGGTTAAGCAACAGCATGAAAATAGGAAATTTTGTGCAGTCACCCATGACTGGAGTACAGACCACATCTTCTTCAGATAGCTAACTACACTCAAAATCTTACAATAAATGCACAATATTATTTCACAATTCTTCAACTTGTTAGTGCTTATCTTCAGCGAGTTGTTGTTAAAGTTTATTCTATATTAGTGGCCATACCATCCCTGTGTTGTGAACCCCCTGACCCTAGGTGCCCACAAACACGAATATAACCCAAAACTCAAGGAACAGGCAAAACATCTCTAAGAAAGTCGACAAGTATTGTTACATAGAACATTAATGTTCTAAATCATAACAATGAACATTCACATTTGTGACCTTATTTGGTAGTGTTTGAAAACCAGTAGAGCACGTGGAAGCTGGCATATAAAAGCCAGTCCCTCATGAGGCCAGTGTAGTTTAGCTAAATTCAAGCTGAGTGCTGTATCACTAATGAGTTCTATCTATTGATTTATTCGAAGTGTTACTTTGCTGTTGAATTAAATAAACTTTTATATGAAGACCAACAGACTCCCTCTACAGAGTTAACACACCATAAGGGAATGCACAACACTGATGGCAGCTAGAAGAGAAACCAGTGATGCTACCATAATGTCAAAAAATAATTAGAAAGACAGAGATCCTTCTCTAGAGCAGTCTGCTTCACCAACTCCAACTGGCTTGCCAACCTCCCTCTTCAGGTCAGAGATGACCACACTCACTATGACCCCATGACTCAATTTTTTGAGATGATGCATATTAATAATGAAGCCACAAGAAAAGAGCTGGCTGAAAGGAATGAGATAGCACACATGGAAAATGCTGAGAGGGATGAGCAAGATCATCAGTTCAGAATGCAACCACTCCAACTACAAGTAGATAACCAGCACAAGTTAATAAAGAGAGGGATGAAAAGTGCAGAGAAAAGGATAAAGAGGACCATGAAGAATGACACCATCAGAAATTGATGTTTTTTTCCAAATTTCAGAGCATAAGTGCCTAACTGAATTAGCAGAACAGGAAGCAGCTCACAGAGCTGAGCAACAACATATTAAAGAGAAAATACAATGAAGGCAGACATGTAATAACATTCCCAGGGTAGCAAAGCTTGAAGATCCTATGGGAATAGATAAGTTTTTTAGACATTTTGAGAACCACATGATAAAGCACAAAATAAGTTAGATATCCTATCCTCTCCTGGACTTACAGATGAGTTCTTATATATATATATATATATATATCTGAATTGAAGATCCTGCTTACTGAACATTTCAGGGTATCAAAGGATTTTTACTGGGTACAGTGGAGAGATCTGAAGCAAAAACATGGAAAGATCCTGATAGAGTTTGCTGGGAAGCTATAAGAGATACACACTAACAGGACTCAGGATCTGCTGGACAAGCTAAAAGTGAGTACTTGATGATTGAGAAATGTCTTAGCCTTATTCCACCCCCTATTACTGCATAGACAAGGAATCAAAATCAAAAGAAAATTCGATAAATTGCGAAGATAGCCCAGGAGAGGAGAGTATGGACAAGGCTATAGCAAGGAACCTACAAGTGAGGAACCTACAGAAATAGATTCAATCATTACAGTGACAAGCAAGAATCAACTATAGAATGCTACAGTCTCAAGCCCAATTGATGAAGAGCAAAAATCAGGAGAAAAAAGTTCTGGAGAGAGAAGAACATGGGATCAGGACAAAGGATCTTACTATTTTTCCTGTTAGAAATTTGAATTTCTACCCAGTGCCCTGACAAAGCCACAGAATGGACAAAGAAATCCACTAAAGTTTAGTGCCAAATAGCAGCAGTAGTTAGGAAAGGAAAGCTCAAGCTCAGTGTTGGAACCCTCAATGGAGTTCACTCAAACTGCCACCTTGTGTATACTGGATGTGAGTTCTCCCACGTTCACTTCTGACTTGTGCATCAGCATTTTATGAATGGAAGTTCAGTGACTTCCAGGGGATCAAACAATGTAGACGTAACCTACCCAACCACTACAGTTCTGCTGGGATTGGGAGGTGAGATGCTGCATGTCTGAATGGTGGTGTGCCCTCATCTTGGCACCTTGGATTCTACCCACTCTTTTAACAGTCCAAGTTTGAATGAAGAAGTGTCCAATGACAAGGCCATGAATTTAGAATTTAATGAAGAGGCTAACCTCAGTGACCAGGTTTTTCAAAATGCCAGTGGGTGGTGGAAATTCACCAGGGCACAAAAAAGAAATGAAAGATAATTTACTTCCAAAGATGGGATTAACCAATATCATTGGATGGAGGAATCAGCAACTGAGTGCAGCCCAGAAGTAAGACAACACCCTCACCAATCCAAGGAGAACAGCTGGCCTACACACCTGCCAGATGTTCTGGGCCAGAGACCACTTGTTCTATAGAAATGGAGCAATAACCAGAGGTGGAGGCAAAATTTACCAACTGGACCCCATTCTCTCACCTAGCTATGGACCCCCGACCTTAAAAGGACACGGGTACATATTGACAGAGACAAAAAATGCCCTAAAAGCTCATTTTGAAGTGAAGGAAGCCAAATTTCCCTACCTTTAGCTTGATAACTAAGCCATACAGCTAACTAACCAGCTAAGCCTTATTGCTAGCTAGTCAAGAATTTATCATAAGTTTTGATGAGTATTGTTTATTACCTATGTATCCAACAACTTATTCACAATGAACTTTATGCTGGAATTTTTGACAACTCAGTCTGCCTATGCAATCTGCCTATAAGAATATTCAAATTGCATGTTAGCCCTCTCTTGGTTGTTATAGCTGCAGTCAGTAGTTCAGCTCTATTTAATTTAGCCATCCAGATATACCAGACTAAGACACTGGGTACGTTTTTCAAATTAAAAACCACCACATCTTGTTCAGTTCTCCATGAAACAGAACTTCTGAAGAGAATAAGTGGCTTGGCTCTAAATCACACACACCACATCATGGATTTCAAGAAGTACTGTCCTGATTCATAGCAATATACTCACAGGTAATCATTTTGGGAAACAATTTAAAGGATTAAATCAACTCTATCATAATTTTTATTTGAATAAACAGGGATATACTATATAAATATACTTGCACTAAAACAAGCTGAATCCCTCTTACAAATCTTATTTAAGCCCATGGAGCCTACAGGGGAATACATAGACTACAGAGATACATCTTTATAAATATAGCTATACCCATCTAGCTATATAGATACAATCATTATGAATGTACAAACTTACCCAATGATTAAGGCTGTGGACATTGTCCTGAATATTTTTTTCTTGACAATCAAAAATTATGATTGAGTTCCTCAATTCTTGGCAAGGGCAGGAATCCAGTTTCTGTCGTCCTTGAGAAGATACAAGAACTAATTTTGTAAAGACTGTCAGCACTTTTGGATAATCTGCTTCTAGTAACACTTTTATTAGGATGTAGTAGTTATATGCGTTTACACACAAACTTTCTTTCTCACATTATATGTAGTGTTAATGAAGTGCTAATAGGTGCCCACCCAGTATCGGTCAATACATCTGCTCATGATAAATACTTTGGTAACCATGTCACAACATGTGAGATGATACAATAAATTATAATACAATCACCATGCAGTTCTACAGTGCATAAGAGTTTGAGAATCCACATGCTACACCAAAAGGTAATCTTATGCTGGTATGGTCATTGTAAGTAGTAGTGGCATTAGTAACTAGTGATGTAGTACACAAGTCAAAAACAGTAGTTCATTCTCTCAGAAAAGTGAGGGTAAATCAAACCACAACGAAAAATCAGCTGTAACTGTTTATCAAGAATTGCTTGTTCTTTTGTTGTTGTTTTTTTGGGGGTGGGGGGGGGGGGGGAGGGGTGGGAGGATTAAATAAAAATAAGTGAATCTCAATTATTTTTTCTTCTATTTTTGCTGTTTTCTATGGTTAAAACTGTTGTTCCCTCACTGAAACTACCCAATCATTTGGTCTTCAAGCTAGCATCCCACTTATGGCCTGTCCAATTTGATTCAAATTGAATTTGAATTACTTGTGTCAACACTGAATTTGAATTTGTTTAATTCGAATTAATTCAAATTATCCCAGACCCAAAGGGACAGGTAAAGTGTTTACTGAAAGTCTGGGAGTACTTCTAAATTGTTTGTCAGTGTCTGGGGCCACTTCATTACCTATCAGTGTAAGGGTCTATCTGAATGTGCACAAAGAGCTAGATTAAAATCGACAAGGCAGTTCCCTTAAGGCTCTGCTAAAAATGTTACCTTTGTAAGTGCAACTAACCAACCATTAACAAAAACCACACTTTTGGGAACAGCCCAGTGTGACCACAGCATTTGCTTTAATATCGCCAGTTGTCACCTTTCATTTATTCTGTCACAAATTTCCTCAATTTTTTTTTATTAAAAAAAAAAAAAAAAAAATGCTTTGTAAATTTAATAATAAAAAACATCAATCCAAAAATTAAAGTAAAAATAAAATTAAAAAATATTTTAAGTGTGTATTGTGGGGGTGGGTGGGTGTCAGCAATTTTGATGCTGGCAATAATAGAAAGAAATTAATCTTGGAGGGCCTAGGTGTGATTTATTAAATTTGATGAGACTCATTCCTGGGGTGGCCAGCTAAACAGTCGAAGATAATAAATGGCATTAGAGAAGCTCTGCTGAAAGAGGAAAGGGTAGCAAAATAAATTTTGGAAAGGAAGTTAAGCAGTGAATAAATCATTAAAGTCTGGGGTTAGCAAATCTGAGAACACTGAACAACTAACACTTTCTCCCATAAATTATTTTAAAAATAAAGCAGGTGTTCAGGATAATTTTGCTGGAATGGATTATAGTAGTGTCAGTGTGGACATTAGGATTAAGTCACATTCAGTATAAAAAATTTTTTTCAGGGATTCAATTCAAATTATTTTGAATCACTTTTTATGCAGTGTAGAGAGGCCTTAAGACATCTTGGGTATCAGGTCCAACCAGTCAGGTCCAATGAGGTATCACAACAAATATGCATTATAAACCACTGGGTAATCACAACATACCGAGAATTCACATTCCAGCTGATGGACAAAACTACAATACCCAGCCTCTACTATTTCCTGGAATTTCATACCTAAACCAGATAAAGATATGCCATAAGCCATTGTCTAACTAAGTACATGTACTGCCAACTTTTAGCAATTTAACATGTGTATAGTTATGCAGCATCAGATCATGTTATAAATGAAATTGACTTAACTATGTAACAAGTGTTATTTAAAGAAAAGGAGAATACCCAAGATTATGAACATGACAACACAAGAAAACAACCAAAAAAAAGGAGGAGAAAAAGCAGAAAGCATGGCATAAGTGACATATAATATGAGTCAATGTTTTTTGATATTACCTAAAGTTCTGTAATAGTGAAAAACAAACCATGAAATAGAATGACAAAACTAATGAAAAAAATGAAGATATCTTACTATAATTTATGTAGTGTGTGTCTGTCTGTCCCGTCCTAATGCATCTACTCCCAGATTTCTGGAGAAATCATCCTGAAAATCTCAGGGGTTGCAGTGGCCAAGTTTGGCTCGGGCTAGGACATATGACCATCAAATAAACTTCCTCTTCTTCAGTAACCATTATTGGGTGGGGGCAGATATGTGTGATTTGTAGACACAATTTCCTCTTTAAAAAATCCCTTTTTAATGGGATCAGATTATGAAATTGCAACTTTGTGGTTACTCATGAATAGGAAATTTCCTTCGATGTGCCTACACCCTAGCCACATTCTTCCCAAATGGGCCCAGTGCTCCTGTGAGCAACCCCTGAAAATTTCAGGATTGGTTGAGGCATCTGGGAGGAGATAGGTAATATACATACAGACAGACACACACATTGACAGACCTATAGCCAATTATAGTATAGATTGAAGCGATGAGCAACTTTCATTAATAGCTAATTAATAGCTTTAGTATACCAGGAACTTTCTTTAAATAATCAACTGCTCAAATTTTTTTTGAACTGCCTATGTTTCTTTTCCAAAACAAAAGGGAGATAACTTCACTGACACTCCCTGGTGCAAACAGTAAGTAGTACCTTAGTGTAGCTTTGTCATTCTAATATTCCTTTATAAACAACATTCTACTCCTCCAGAGTGTAAACTTGTAAGGGAGCAATGTAATCCATTTTGAAGGAAATTAAAAATAAAAAAGAAGATAATTAATTTGCATTTCCAGGCTTTCTAGAATGGATAGGTGGTTTTAAGCCCATGGAACCCTTTCACAATGGTTATATTTTGAAAATAAATAACCAAATAAACCAGGAGTAGAGACCTCTACTTTGCACATCAAATAAATTATACACAGAATGAGGAGAGAAGAGAGGAAATAGGACTTCTTTGGAGGAACCAATTTTCACCCATGGGAAGTCAATGTGGCTGCATCCAAAATTGATAACACTTCTCAGCTCTGGTAGCCATTAACAGATTCTTTATCAAAAGATAAAAGTGTTGTGTATAGTTAATTGATTGATTGATTTATGTTTGAGTTTAATTGAGGGCAAAAATTTAAATGACTGTTCCAAGCTTGCAGGCCAACTGTGAAGAGTGAAGGGTCATCTAATCTAGTACTATGAAAACTGCAACAAAAAAAAAGCATCTCAGTTCTTATTGTAAATAGGACTAGGACCAGGGTCCCAGGAAGATAAACTTATTGCAAGCATCATATGGGGTCACGTGATGATTGAAGGGGAAAGGGTCGATAACTAAAAGGCAAGAACTCGGCTGTAGCCTGGAATCAAACCCTTTACCTAATTTATACTTGTTTTTTTGGTTGGGTTTTTTTTAAGGTAAAGGGTCTTACTGTCGTAGTGAGCCAGCCTAGAGATTAGCAGTGAAATTTGACAGCATGGTAAGACCGATTAAAACATTAGTAAAAGTTTGTGTGTACAGATAGCTTATTCTAACTGCTGGTACTCTTTTTTTCTCAATCTCCATGATAGGGTAAGAAGAAAAAGAAGTCATTTATCAACAAGAAAGAAGCACACACATACCATCTAGTTCCTAGGAGTCAACAAGATCCTCTGGCTGAAGATACAAATGAGTCTCAGTATGTTCTCATGCCTGAGCATGCTAAAGTAAGTGTTTAGTAATGTATGTGTCTGTCAAAGAAGTGTAATAATGATGTGTAATGTAAGGTTAACCTCTGGACACAAGATTATATCCTTTGGCACAGAATGGTGCTGTATAAGGATCTTGGTAAGGTGATAGGGTAGTATGTGTAAAAGGAACAAGTGGCAGTTCACCTAACAAATGGGTGGAATAAAGAAGTTAATAAGAAGGTATGGAGGGGTTGATGAGTTCCAAGTTGGGTGGCACTGTGCTTAGAATATAGCTTTTGAAAAGCTAATGAATTTTTTTAGCCAATGATGTGATTAGGCTGGCAATATCTCTCTTGATCATATATGATCTCACTTTGGATCTAAGACATTCTTCCAACAGTGAAAACATTTGATAACATCTTTGGTATAGTGGCCTAGGAACCCGATTTCAAGTGTTACAGAGATCACTGAGTTCCTTGACTGCAGATCAGTGCTCAGATGGTGCAGCATATTTGTCAGAGCTCCTTTTTTTGGGGGGGGGCAGCCTTAAAACTGGATGTTGCATAGTAACACACTCTAAATTCAAGGGTACCTATTTTATCAGGTGCAACAATCACCGAGGTCTGGTCTGTCCAAGGTTGTCGACAAGTTTAAAGGGACTTTTACAGGAGGAGAGGAGGAAGCCAAAAAATCAGGAGGATCCGCATACAAAACTTGCCCCTCTTTATCCCAGCTATGATCTGGTAGAGTACTGAGTCATGTCCCCGTGTGTAGCCCTCTGCTGTGGGACCATCTGACAGTTGTTTAGAACATGGAAGGTTGTTGTAGTTATGAGGAGCCGAGCTTGCACTTGGGATTTGAGACATACTTCCAACGTGGAAGTTGGAAGGCGGTCTGCACATGCTCTTAGCATAAGCAATAGTTGACCTGAAGGGAGGCCAGCATAGACTGTTCCAGACTTTACATTGGGAGTCCAGGGCTACTATGTCCTTGAATTTTGACTGCATTGCAAGAGTGTCTAGGTGGTTATTCCAGTGTGTAGTGCGAGAATTTGCCAGATCACTTTTGCAATTGGCCATAATTACTTTGTGTGTCGTAGTGGCTGTCTTTGGCAACTGCTGAGAGGATGGACCCACAGGAATTACTTATGGTCAGACTTGTTTGATAATTCAGTAATGACCAGGTCATGAAATAGCGTTATTGTGGTGAAACTTTTTAGTTTTGCTTTCTCCGTTGAGTGAGCTAGGTAGGGCAAATTTTACACCTGGGGGTGGAAGAGAAGTGACAGAGTGGCACATCTGGGGAGTCTTGGTCATTTATTCAGAAATCGGGTTGTTTTGAAGCTTCTTGACCTGTGTAAGGCTAACTTTACTGATGGTTTGGTGGAAGAATAGGGAGGGGATGAGAAAATTTTGATATATCCACACCTTGTAATCATCTTTAATGGGGCAATATTAATCCTCAATGAGTGTGATCTAGAGAGCAGCTTTTCTGTTAGATGCTTTGATGTCGATTGTGATTTTCCCACTATCTGACCAAGAAATTTTGATGAGACAGAGGTGATGCTGGTTGTTGTGCTGCGGTGGATGGAAGAAACAGTGTGTTGGAAGGGTACTCTTCTGGAGGATGAGGGGAAATTCTTTCCAGGTCATATTTGCAGGTGTAAAGATGAGCATTCAACATCAATTTGGGTTAGCTCAGACTGATGGGAGTTGCAGGAGCAAGAGATGACTGTAAGCTCATCCAGCAAAGCACTTGGCTGCATGGGAGGAGGAAAAACAGAACTTAAACTTTTTCAAGCTGGAATCATTAGTTGGGAGAACTGGGAGTGAGGCAGCAGATAGAAGATAGAGTTTACTGTTGTTAGGGACCACTTTATAGAGTTTGTTTGTGCGTCAAATGATATCCTGCTGTCGTCTTGCCACAGCCAGGGCCACTTTTTTTTTCCTTCATGCAGGATTTCTTTGTTGCACTCCTCTCCATTGCATGTCAACAAACGAGCCATTGTCTGGCCCTCACCGCACCACACCACACCACACCACACCACACCACACCACACCACACCACACCACACTGGCATCTGTTGGTCTCTGATATGCCGCACTTTATCATACTAGCTTTTCAGCATCCTACACCAGTGCCAAGGTGGGGTTTAAAGCTTTCCAGGTGACATAGGGTTGGTGGTTTCCTGGTGTGATCTGTTGTGCTTTTGTGTGTGGAACAACTGGTTCTAGCTTCATGAAGCTGTACCTGCTCTTCAGATGCCCCCCCCCCCCCCGTGCAATTTTTTTAATTAAATGAAGGCCTAAAAGGGTAATAGGGTAGGCAAGTTGCTCGTGTAAAGTGTTTGGGAGAGGACGGATTGAGGGAGAATGAGAGATAATCGGAGAGATACAGTATAGACAGTTAGTTGCACAGGTAATTACACAGAGTAGAGGGTCTTATAACTTCGCATTCTGGTATTTGTCTCCGATATTCAAGTGCCAAAGCTGTTTAAATTACATGCTCATTGCATAATTCAAACAAGTGTTAAAATGTTGCAGAAAATATTCGCTTTATATGTTGGAATAGAACCAAATCTAATTGCAAGTGCAAGACAAGGCACAATACGGAGTTCTAATTAATATATCTCTTTCAGTACCAGTATCATTATGCTGAGACTTCACCAACATCTTATGGCTATCACAGGGAGGGGAAGAAGAAGACAAGGACTGCTTCGAAGAGCGGCAGAAGTATGGCATCTTCTTCAGAGATGACTACAATTATCTGCAGCACCTTAGTGCTCCCAGAACAGCTGTGCTGGAGTCCACAACACAGAGGTCTTCTGAGATGAACAGGAGAGGCTCTGAGGGGGTGAGCTGGTCCTGGGTCCCACTGGGTCCCACTGGACCTGGGGGGTGTGTCCTACTGTGTGCTCAGTTGTGTTTACCTGCTCCTCTGGTTACAGGTGAAGCTGCCATCTACAGTGTTTGGCACAGAAGTCAAAGTCCAAGGGCATATGGATCGAGTGCTGCCCATTGTAGGTGAGGGGTGGGCTAGTTAGCTTATTCTGGTTATTGCTTGTTCGTATTATTGGTCTTGAGTTTCTCAGCTTCTTGGTGCATAGGGATGCATGTATGATGTGAAGTACGTTGGTGGAGGAGCATTCAACATTTTTATTAGCTATGGAAATATTTCCACTACAAGTGATTGAGTCTTGTCATGTTTTGCAGTTGTGACTGCCATTAGCATACCTGTTGTTGTTGGTGGTGGTGTTCATGTGTGTTGTGTGATGCAGGTCCGTGTCCCGACTGGGACCCAGAGGTGGTCGAGGCATTGGACAATGCTGAAGTATGTGAAGATGCTGCCTCTCAGTTGGAGGACGACTTCATCATGCTAGTGAGTTACATGTTAACTCATCTCTCTCTCAATGCATGATGTCATTGTTGTGTTGTTGTTGTTGTCTCAAGGCCAATGCAGGTGAACCAGGAGTGCCGGTGTATGTCACTAATCAACTAGAGTGAGTGGTTGAGGACCAGTTATGTAGAACCAAATGTCAATAAACTAGTATTCCTGCTTTTTATGCTATATGGAACACTGTCTATATCCAGTAAAGTGATTCACTTGATTTTTAATTATAGTGTTATTCTCTGTGTGTGTCTGAGGAAGGGGAGGTGGGTGGGGGGGGGGGGTCATCAAAGCCATGGAGAGGCTTAGATTGAGTTGCTTGCTCTGTTATAGTGATGGCACCAGTGGGGATGCCCCCTGGTGGAGGGACAGAGTTGACTTTGAGTGCTCAGAGCTGAAGCCTGGCAGAGTGTCAGGCTCAGATGGTGACAGTACCGACCATGACCCATCTTCCACTCCGTCCAAGGCACTGTCTGATATCGGCAGCTTACTTGAGGATTATTCGGAGAAGAAGAAAGCGCAGTTCTCTGAGTACTCCATGAGCTCATCGGTGGTGCCAAGAAGTGAAGGTTTGTAGCTCTGCTATATGACTGTTGATTTTCTAATGTCCAATTGACCCTCTTCCTGCTTAAGGATGGTTAATTAATATATTTGAAGCCCCAGGCTGTTGGTTCCTGTGACTCAGGTCCAGTCTGTATCTGTGCTTACAATTTGAATCTATTTCAGAATAAGGAGAGATTGCAAAGTGCTGGCAGTGGGTTTTTTAGGGGGGGGGGGGGGGGGTTTGCCCCTCCTTGAGGATTTCATGCCCCCCCTTGAGCATTATCATTTTGCACTATCATAGTGCAAACATTTACATGCATGTACACTGACACATGTATGCCCCCCCCCCCCCCTCGCAGACAGCTATCTCTATTTTGTCCCCCCTTAGCAAATTTTCTAAAAAAAATGCCAGGCTGGGATGTATGCTTGCATGCTATTGTCAGTGCGAGACATTTTTGTATGTGTACTGTTTGAGCAGAGTCACTGCAGAGCAAGAACCTTTTCAGTAATGTTGAGAGTGCCACAGTGTAATTAGCGCAACATTTTTCTTCCACTTTGCCACAAATTGTTTTATACAAGTGTCAGTCTTTTTCAAACAAGCTGGCAAGTAAACACGCACTAGAATGCTGTAACAGCTTACCCATCCTCCTCCAGTTGGAATCTGCTTCAGGTCACTCACATGATTGTAATATGTCGTCTTTACCATCAATTAATAGTGTACTTGTAGTTATAAAGGACAAGTGAATATGGCGGTCATTTCCTTACAATGTTAAATGTGTAATCTTTCATCTATATTCTTTATGTGTGATGGGAATGTGAGTTACCTATGTGTCACATGACATGCACATGTGCTATTACTATATGGCTCTGCGGGTCTCATTTGATACCCTACATGTAGTCAGTTAGTTATTGCATGTGTGCTGGCCCCCACACCCTCCCCTCCCCCCACACCCTCCCCCCTCCCCTCCCCCTATGGCATTGATGGTTCCCTATTTCTCCCACACAGCACTGACTTTGCTGGATGACCACTTTGAGGAGGTAGGATGATCTGATCTAAAGGAGGTGCACTGCTATGTATGTGAGTTTCATATTGTTATAGTTCATGGTGAAGTACAATGACGACCAACTTGGTGCCGGGGAGGAGGAAGATGGGGGTCCCTGGGGCAGGCAGGACCAGCAAGGCTCCACACATGATCAAATCTTGCTGCAGACAGCTGTGGACGATTATGTGAAGAATTTCCAAGCGGAACCAGTGCAGTGAGTTGATTAGAAACTCATGATCTCTACTTATGACTGTGCTCTAATTTCAAACCAAGGTGGTCTCTAGCATTTCCTGTTGTTATATGTAGTACTGTGCTCTGCTTCATTCTCATTCACTTTGCAGCTTGAAGTGACAAGTTTGAACACAGGGCAACCAGTACCAGCTAATAGTGACCAGAATGTATTTGGGGGGGGGGGGGGGTTCTCCAATTTTTTTTTTTTTAATTCTTTGAGGATCATTTGTCCATCACTTGTGTAAGTGATCTGTGTTCTGTTTCACACTTTAGCTTAGCAAATATAATAAGTGTCACTTAGCAAATGATGAGGTTTAGCTGTAGCCCTATTGCTACTCCTCGCTATCAAAGCTCATGAATATGGAGAGATGTTTAACGTGGTGGCTTAACCTTGCAAAATGATAAGATTAAAAGCCTTTGTAATGATAACAATAACAGTTTTGTTATTAATTTAGTACTGCATCCAGGAATAACTTCAGCTCCAAGGAATCTAGCAATTAGAAGAATTTGAATCACATCCTTAAAAATTGAATTATATAGATGCCTGGGAGAGGAATAAAGTTTATGCACAAATCAAGGGTTAATGACGATTTTTTTAATTTTTTTTATAACCTTCAATAGTTAAAAAATGTACAGACTCTATTTTTATATTAAAAATTTTGAAATAATTGCTCACTCTGCTGATTAGGCTATTACTAATATAGCCTATAACCTTCTTAAACGGTTATATCCATAGTTTTAGAGGAAACATCGCTCTAATAGACAGACAGAAGGACATTTCACAGATTAGTATAAGATGCATCCAGTATTATCTGCTGAGAAAATAAAGGCAGGTGGAATATTTAATGGAATCAGGTTTTGTTTACTGAAACTTTTTCACAGTATGGAGTTCTCCTATAAAACGACAACAGACTGTAAATCAAAATCTTCCTCCATCACCTCAACAATTTCAATGAAATTCACCTTTTTTTTTTCAATGCTCTGCCCTCAGCAATTGTGAATGTAAAGTTTGATGTTACTCCCAGCAGATCCACATCACCACCCCCCCCCCCCCATCATTTTCATTGATCCTCAATACAGTGAACAGTATTCCCCAAGCAGCTCTATAACACTCCCTCACCTTCCAAAGCTCTCTTCAATACTCCGAACAAAATGCTACCCCAGAAGTTCGACATCACACTTCTAGGCAGTAAATGCCAGCAAGCTGTCATGAGTGTGCCATGCTAGCTCAAACACTCCATTTCTTGCAAAATTTTGTATAAACTCTTGAGTTCTGTTACCCATGGTTGGCACAGTTCGATATTCCAACTACATTCTGGTGCTTGAAAGAATGCCTGTACTTCCCTTATGAGCTGTACATTAAATATCTAAATACTAGGTCCATCGTCCATAAGCTCCAGGAACAATATTGGAAGTAACACCACTTAAGCAGGAGTTGGCTGGTGTCCGGAATATTCATTATGAGTGAATATTGATAGTTTTATAGTTGTTTTCCGACCAGCAAAGTGAGCACAAACAGACCATAATTAGCAGCACACAAGTTTTCTCAATTTTTCTCTTTGGCCACACCCACCAAATTTGTTTATCTTGACATGTGAATACATATACCTGAGCCCTTCATAAACTACATAGCACCATTTTTAGGATTTGGGTGCCCCTTCATAGGAGTTCTTATAGTTGAATCTGAGAATCTAAAACATTATTTTTGCATGTATTTATATATACAAGTGAAGTTAAAAAAATATTTCTTTGAAATACAACAGCAAGTAGGGATGATATGTCAGCAAAAAGTGCAGAAACAAAATTCTGTGATGGGGTGTGTTACAAAATGCCCTACTTCACTGATTCCTGTGAACTTAGAATTCTACACATATAGTGTGACAGTCTGTGTTGCGAAATTCCTATGAACGTAGAATAATTATTATACATGAGTTAACTACAAGCAAATAGAGGTGGCAGTCTTTTGGCATAACATCTTACACATTACGTGAAAGTGTGGAATCAGTGAAGTAGGGAATTTTGTAACACACAGAATTCTTGTTTCTGCACTTTTTGCTGACATATCATCCCTATTTACCGTTTTTATTTCAAAGAAATATATTTTACTTTCACTTGTTTCCTTTAGTTTTTGCACACCGTCAGATAGCTAGCTACAGTACTGGATTGGCATCTGGTGTACATCTGATTGGCATCCATAAGTGTGCACAAATTTTTTTACTTTCACTTGTTAAATATAACATAATACCAATAGTTGATAATTTTGCGCGTAAATGAATTAGTAGTGTCAAAATGGCAGTTTTAACTTAACACTGTAGCTGCTAGTCTGGGATATACTTTGATATGAGGTTAGCATGGTGAAGCAAATGAAGAGGTCATGGACCTAGTCCAAAGAAATAGTAAGCTGTTAATATAACTATTGCATGATTTGCTGTAGCCAGCTAGGCTTTAGCCCTGGAACTGAAGAATAAGAAGAAAGATGAAAGACGTTTCCCGATTTTGACAAGTCTCTGCTCGCTACTTTAGTGATTGATTTGGAGAACAGAAACTATCTTGGTAGTTTGTGTTGCAGCTTATATGGACTGCTGGTGAGTTTTGTAGCCTAGGTTTGAGCCATAGCAGAGAAAGTGAAGCTTTTATATTGTATTAGTCGATGGGGCCTCCATTTTTTTTTTGGTGATCATCCCTACTTAGAGAGTACTACCGTACTCTCTGATTAAGTTGGCTTTATTTGACAAACTATGTACACTTTCAAATTGATACACAGATTGTATTTTTGTAAGAAAAGGATAAGGATTCATTTACTGACTTGAAAAAGGGAGTTGAAGAATGTGTAAGTTTTGTATGAACAGGATGGACAGCAGTGATAGCACTCCACTCCTTTGCTAAAGGTTTCAAATATCTATCTCCTGCAGCTGTAACACCAAATATAGCGAGCAGATATTTGGCTGGTAATTGTCCAATCTTGTTTAAATTATTTCCCCCCCCCCTTTCTTTTCCTTATTATTCTAGAGCACTAGACCTGTGTTCAACATTTGGAGGCTACAGGTTGCTCCATTCTGGAGTTATGAGGACCACACCTCCATTCCATTTACAGCAATATCTAATTTGAAGAATATTTACCCATTAATTATTTATTTCAAGTATCTATATCATAGCAGTGGTTTGACCTCTACTACTGCTTCATATGTGAGAAGGAAGCTGCAGCTGTGTTGTGTACAGGGATGTCTTGGGCTGGGAAGGTTTTGGATCAGTGATCATGATCTAAGGTTACCAGAGGTGGATAAGGGTCAATACGCCTTTTACCAGGGCATATTTTACAATACATTGGACTCTGATAAATTTTTGTGTTGGTCATGTACTCTAATAAGTTTTTGTGTTGATCATGATTAAACTAATGGATTTCTACAAGGTTCCCTTGGGTTTATTAAGTAAAAATCATGCATGTTCAGAATGAATCTACTCAGGGTCTGTTCACCTTTTTTTATATTTTAAAATCACTAATTTTGCCAACCAGAATTGTTGGAATAGACCACAGGAAACCTCTCTACTTTAAAATTTGACTGAACATTGTGGTACCCTCAATGCCTATCTAATATAGAACTATGTAATGTTACATGATGTTCTGTTCAATATAATAGTCCGTGATGAGCAGGAACTCATGCTTATCAGTGTGGAAATGTGGTCCACTGTTTTATTGATTTAATTGTTATTTGTGTGTATGTATGTGTGTGTGTGTGTGTAGTGTTACTGGTGAGGTTAAAAAAGATGCAGATGAAAAAGAACAAGGTGGAAATAAAGATTCTGAAGAGAAGGGAAAGGAAGAAAGTGAGGAAGTGAGTAGCAGTGAGGAAGAGGAGGACTTACCTACCCAAGTTGAACTGTGTGAGACCTCCAGATCAAAGAAATGGGACTGCCAGAGTATCTTAAGGTCAGTTTCTTGTGGATTTCTTGTAATAATTTTGCCCTTTAAGTTGCACCACTAATCCAATACTAATGCACTAAATGTCCGTCTGTTGAATGCTATCTCCTCTGAAACTACTTAAGCTGCAACCACCAATGTAGGCATGGTGGAAGCCTATGGGTATACACACACAGGGTGCGGGTTATACTACATAATAATTTGTCCAATACTGCTAAGAAACCAACTAACTTTAAAATATCAAAATATAGTTTGTTGTTGTTGGGGGTTTTTTTTTCAAGTATTTTCCCCAACCTGTTCTGTCACCACACTCGTTGTATGGTAGCCATGTCAACATAATGAGCAATTCTTCTAGTTGATGTAATGTAACTGCTTTGCTTTTATTTTCGCTTGCACTGATGATTCTGGCCTGGATGAGAGTGATTATTCTGTCTAGTCTGCAAGGATAATTTCAGAGAGTTTGCTATATTTATCTTCTTTTCAAACACACACCATACACTCTGCATAACCCTATAGTTTAAGAGGATTTTACAACAAAAATTATCGTTTTGTTTTTGTTTTTATTCAAACCCCCCCCCCCCCCCCCCTATCAGTACGTACTCGACTCTTTACAACCATCCAACCAAGATTACTGAACCGGTGAGTGGACTTCATGGTGGCAGTCGAGTTAGGCTGTCCAAGAAAACAGGAATGCCACTTGGAGTCATTCCAGGTCCCTCTCCAAAAGAGGATCACTCCTCTAAAGGTAATCGATCCAAATATCTAAGAGAGGGGGAGGGGAAGAGAAAGGTAAGGTTCGGATTCATCGTATAATGGGTGCAGTCATTCCTAATTATGTTACCTTGGTATAATATTTGTATTTATAAACTATTTGTATTGTGTAACACCTCCCTCTCTTGTGATCCACACCACTGCTAAAAGTCCCCATTACAAGGCCAAAGAATGAGGACAGAGATGAAAAGAAAGCCAGGAAGATGAAATTAAAGGAGGAAAAAAAAGTATGGTCAATAACAAAAGTTGTCCGTATTTTGGCGATGTTGTGTGTGAGGTGTCACCTGTTTTATCCTGTAGCAACGACGAGTAGACAAGAAGGCAACCAAGATGGTGTTCAAGTATGAGGCACTGAAGCAAGAGAGGTGCATTCTGAACAACTCCATTCCTGCTACTGCTATGTGAATTCAAACTCCATGTCTCATCCTGTCTGTGTCATTCTAATGTTCCTTGCCTTACCATGTTTAACTGTTGGTTTGGTCATCTGCTAATATATCTAATATATTATTTACCCTTGACATTGTTGTCACCAAATATTACTAGTGATTTCGGTATGATTGTTGAAGGGGCAGGATATTGGATGGGCTAAGAAGAAATTCCAGCCTTGTACTTTAAGCAACAAGATATGATTTCATTTGAAATTAAAATGGGGGTAGTTTTGTTGGAAAATGTCATGCAATATGCAGCAAGTCGACTAGAACCATTTGGGCTAACTGTGGTGTATGTCAAATAGCTCCAACTTGGTTTGGTGGTGTGTAGTTGCTGAACTAGCAACACAGCTTGGTCAGTTACATCACAAATGATCAGAATTACCACATGCAGTAAGAATTTAGATGATTTCAGTTGATGTTCGCTTGCAAGACAAGATATGATCAATATTGAATATGCCACTGGTTTTCTTTCACTTTTTCAGTGTGAGGCTTACCAAGAAAGGTCTACATTTCCTCCACTGATTATGGTGAAGGATTGCACTTGCAACATTAAAGGCTTGTCTATGATAGTCATAATTTGGTGACAAACTGGAGGGTTAATCATAACTATGAATGTGATCAACTTTTATTTTGATTATGGCATGGGAATGCTTATTACTTAAGAAGGCTAAACACTATTTAGGGGGTGTATATTTAACTGGTTTGGTTTGGTTTGGTAATAGCATAATTTAATATTAAAATGTAATATATATTTTACCCACAAACTTTTAACAAGTTCTCAGAGTCTAAATGTTACTTGTTGGGAATCTTGTTTTTATTCTTGTGAAACTTTCTCTGACCAAAAGTGCTGAGGTCCCAGGTTCAAATCCTGGTCATGGTTGAATTGTTATTCTTTCCCTTTTTTTTTTTTTTTTTTTTTTTTTTACCAAAATTTTGGGTCTTGTTTTTTTTTTTAATAACTTAAAATTAGATTTATAAATATTGAGGTATATGAGGAAAGAAAAAGAAAAAAAAAGGAATAAACTGTCAACTTAATGTGGACCACACATTAAATGATCCCTCACCATTAATAATTAAATACCTTCATCTTTTATGACTCTCTGCTATTTATTCTCTTTCTTTTTAGTTCATATCAATCCAACAGGAACATGCTATTAATAAGTTGTACCGTCAATCACACTTCACCTACATTGATATTAACCTAGTTTGTCATGAAATTCCTCTCACAAAAGATGTGTTCACCTTTCTTCTTTTAATTACATTCATTTAAAGGATATAGACCCTAATTTGTTGCTTTTTTGTAACTCTTTGTTTTTGGTGTTTTTGTTTTGTTCTTTTTTTCTTCTTTGTTGTCTCTTTTTCTTTTTTTCTTCTTTGTTGTCTCTTTTTCTTTTTTTCTTCTTTGTTGTCTCTTTTTCTTTTTTTCTTCTTTGTTGTCTCTTTTTCTTTTTTTTCTTTGGGGGGGGGGGGGGGAGGTGTGTGTGTGTGTGTGTGTGTGTGTGTGTGTGTGTGTGTGTGCGCGCGCGCACAGTTGGACAAATGTTATTGTTGTTTTTTAATGTTTTCTTGTAAGCCACCATTTCCTCTTTCTATTATCAACTTTAAAACAAATTTGGTGGCTTTAACAACTTATCATCATACTCCCTTCAACCCAGATACAAACACATTCTTTATGTTGTGGTCCTCAGAATATTAAATGAAGACTTGCTTCAAAATATATGGGAAGAAAAACTGGAGAAAGTGATAAAGTAAACACGCTTATTCAATTAAAATGAGCTCAAGCTTTTATCTTGTAATGAAAATAAGAAAATACTTACCCGTCCACATATTTCCCAGAGGGAAAATTTAATCTACACATTCACTTTTCTTGTTTGCTCGTTAATGTAACCTTTAGTGCGCATGAGCATACCGTTAACCCTTTCCAACTGCGAGCGTGTTGAAAGATGGGTAAGAGAATTCCTCCTAAAGTAACCCAACTTAATCATAGCGTCTTGCTTTAGCTTTTCATGACGAAGGAGTATTTTATTTGTTCTTGGAATGGGTAGTTTTTTTACTAGTAGTTTTACCTCCCAGGTATCTCCAGGGACAGCGTCCACAAGCGCCGATCAACCGGTGGTAAGAAAACTGCTATCAGAAAAAAGAGAAAGTTCGAGCTAGGTAGACCTTCTGCAAATACCAAGGTAGTATATACTTGTTTGACAGTTAGTTTATGTGGTTATTTAGAAACATTTTGTGGTGTGCATTAATTTATACACAGGTTGGAAGTAAACGCATCCACAAAATTCGCACTAGGGGAGGCAATAGTAAATATCGTGCAATGAGATTGGATAATGGCAACTATTCATGGGGCTCTGAATCTGTGACTAGGCAGTGTCGTATCCTGGATGTCGTTTACAATGCCAGCAACAATGAGCTGGTGAGGACTAAGACTTTGGTGAAGAACTGCATTATTCTTATAGACTGCACTCCTTTCAGACAGTGGTGAGTGCAACTGATGTTGGTACAACTGTGCTAGAGTGGTCCCAAATGAAAATGGGTAAAGTATGGAGCATGAATGTACGCATTCACACTATACTCAATTCTCTGGCTCTAGCTAGCCCTATGGGTGCGTGGAGCCCATATGCTTAATTGGGTGTGGGTGTTTGCAGCTTTTGCTTTTTTTTGACAGTGCTGATCCCTACCATTTGGGACTTCTAGTGCAGTAGTGCCACTTAGGTATGTTTGCATCCTCTAAGTTGTAGTTCAAGGATTTCAACATGTAACGGTGGTTTCAACATCTTCATTAATGAGTGTTTTGATAGTCCTATGCAAGTTCGAATTTGTAATTCTCTATTTATTATAATTCATAATTCGTCTATGTATGTGCGGGCTCTAACTCCTCCAAAACCTCTTGAGGAAGCTTCACAAAACATTAGGGATTGATTAGGGCACCTCACTGCACATTCAGATTTGGTGCCTACGGGTGTGGGGTTTTTTTTATGGGTGTGGTTTGGTGATAATGCATACAACCTATTACTGAAACTTGGCATGTTTATTACTTGTATCATGTTTGTTTGATTAATGAGATTAGTGTCAATAATCCCTACATGTTACATTAAGCAAACTGAACATATTCATTACTGCAGGTAGCCAATTTTTTTTAAAACCGCCCATTGGGCAGGTTTTCTACTAGTAAATATAACTTGAGATTTATGACAACTATAGAAGTGTGTTACGTGATCACAAAACAGTATTTTATTTCCCTTCTTGAGTCACCACTTTTTCACGGTTCACAATAACAACATATCACACTTAATGTGACCATAACATCCCTTTTCAGGAACACTGGGCTAGAAATAGAGTCTTTCAGCATTTGTGTATGTGCAAGTGTTGTATAATGTAACTATGCAAGTGTTGCAAATTTGTGATGTAAAGCATATTGTTGAGTACATTTTCTTTGCAATTGGTGAGACTTATAATTTAGATTCTCATCATCAGGTATGAAGCTCATTACGGCCTTCCCTTGGGACGCAAGAAGTCTAAAAAAGACGTTGAGCCCTCGGAGGATGACCCAGTGACCAAGAAGAAGTCCAACCACCTGCAGAGGAAGTTAGACGAGAGAAGAAAGGACAGCAAGTCTAAAGTGGACCCTCACGTGGAGGAACAGTTCCTCACTGGAAGGCTTTATGGTAAGTGTGTGTGTGTCACAAAAGAGGATTCGTCATATTCTTATTAATTTGCTCTCATGGACATCTTAAAAATATCTTTTTGTGGGACTAATCATTTATTAGGCGTGAAATAGAAATGAAACCACTGGGACAGGCAAGTGAAAGTGGGTGTTATTAATATCTCACAAAGCAAAGATTCTAATCCTTTACCTAGCTAGAGTACCACCTCTTCAACAGGGAAACTTGGACCATTTAATGAGGAATAGATTATCCAATGTTATGCCTTACAACAGTAGACCATGTGTTTTGTTTATTTTTTATATTCTACTTATTTTACTGTAAAGATAAAGTAATTTGTTTCTTCTTTGTGCTACATATATTCTATAATTTCTAATTATTTGATGAAGAAGACTTTCCTGCAATTTTATTCATCATTTTATTTCAATTACCTGAACATCCTTCAGTCTCAACCTTTTGGAGAACTGTCTTCCCATTCTATATGATTGTTATGTTGTTTGTGGCCAATGAAGGTGTCGTTATGGCTAATCCACAACACTGGATCCCTAGCCCTAGCTAATCCACAACACTGGATCTCTGGAAGAGCAGTGCATAAGCCTACAGCTACATATAACATTATCCGTTTATAATAGCATAGCTGCACTCCTCCCTATATAATAGCAAACTCGGCCATGCAGACATTCCAGAGTGAACTTAGTTATTCTCTGAGCCTCAATCCTCATGAGCATTGTCCTGTGAATGTGTGCTTTGGGGGTTTATAATAAGATATACTATTTGTGCATTGTTATATACACGAGGTTGTTGTATTCTCTGCAGCCTGTGTGGCCTCTCGGCCAGGCCAGAGTGGGAGGTGTGATGGCTACATCCTGGAGGGCAAAGAGCTGGAGTTCTACTTGAAGAAGCTCAAATCCAAGAAAACGAAATGAACTATTTCTTGTGCACTCATGGCAACTGTTTTTCTTTTGCTTGTTGTTGGCACAACCAATATTACTACTGTTGTTGGACTTCATATGTGGTTTTATAAGGAGTGTGCACTATCTGATTTTAAAAAGTGATCCTGTTCATATCTGAATTTTGAGCTGCAGTATTCGGAGTGGGATTTCATATTTGTCCAAGTGTGAATGTGAGCTACTGCTGCATGGGAGGGGGGAACAGTGGAGGGCAGTAACATACCCAGTATTTGCTTTGTGTGTGGGGTGGGGTTATTCACAGTGACTTGGCTGATTTTGGTTGGATAGTTTATTTTATTTTAAAATAATTTTGCTTCCAGTTTAACCAGTTTTCAGATCAGTTCTGTGTTTATGCCACTCCAATAGAGTTTAAAAAAATTCATGGTCTGTTCATGGTCTGTTCATGGCCACATTAGCCATTTGTTTGGCTGCCTCTGTGGGGGTCGAGTACAACCTGTGGATGATTTATACCCCCCCCCCAGGGAGAGGGGGAAATCATGTACTTTATCATAGCTCGCCTTTTCATCAGATGTGTACTGATGGGATCAACAGCTTATTAATGCAGAATACTAACACCCATCTCAATATATTGTTCCAGGTTGTATCAAAGTTGATTAATTTTGGTTATTCCTGTGTCCCAAAAAGATATTTTTGTCATAATTCTTGGAATGCTTTCAGTGTAAGTTTCAAAGAATAGTTAACTAATGCATGATATTTTCCCAAGTAGTTTTGCTTAAATACAATAAACAACTGGTTATGTGTACCTTAGAACTCTAAATAAATGAGAAGATATTTTTCTATTTTTAAACATTTTTTCATAGTTAACATATCAATTTTATGAATTAAATCGACTGGATCAGTTTGAAATTTTTCAGAAAATGGGTGTAGTATAACATAGATCATTGATGAAGGGGGGGGGGGGGGGGGGGAACAAATCAGCCAATGTATGAATCACATTAGATAAGCCTTTACCATTCTAAACCAAGTCAATTTATTCATACTTAAACTCTCAAATTCTTCGACAAATAGTCACAGCAGAAATGAACAGCAACAGCAAAAAGCAAATAACTCTGTCATTTTGACAAATGGATTTGAAGATACATTGCCTTTTTTTTTCTTTCTCGTTTCGTTTCTTTTAATATTAGGTTAGTATGCTCAGTATTGGTAAGGTGTAAACACAATGAAGGAAAAATTTAGCCTAAAGTGATACATTTATATAGCTATATGCACTATTTTATATATTAATACATAAATTAGAAGCTTGTCTAAAAGAAATGAGACTATCTAGTGAAGGAGGGGGGGGGGGGGGGGGGGGGGGATAAAAGCCCTGGTCGAATTCATCGTCAAGAATTGTGTTGTTTTTTTTTCCTTCTACACCAGCCGTGTGTACAATAATAGATTCATTCATGATGGCTTTAGAACATGTTAAGAGTTGTAAACCTGGCACAGGATTTGGAAATGTGGTAGTTGTAATTTGAAATAAAAGTGCTGGCAGGTATGACAGTTTGCACCACCAACTCCATACTGTGTCTGTGACCTACAATGTCTTCAACTATGCCTCTCCTTCAGTCAATACATGGAATAGCATCCAAATAATGTTTGGTTGGGGACTGAATTCAAAGTCAAAGATTAACAATGCTAGCAGATATCCAAAAACACCACTTTCATAGAGAAATTCAAAAGAAGTATTGTCAATTGTGTACAGTTGATACAGCAGTGGAAAAAAATTAATGATTAGTAACTAGAGTCATGACCTTGGGACTAAGGTTGGGCTCATGCTGCTCATGCTGCTCCTGCTGTTGATTGTATTCTGGCCTGCATTCGGTCCAGCATGGGCTGGTAGTACTGCACGGCAAGCTGGCTCTGTTTGGTGGAAGGCTTGGCCCCACACACTTCTTTGCTCTTATTCTCCATGTATTTCTCCTATGGGATATAAATGTACATGTATAATTAAAAGGGGGGGAAAGGAATTTGTACACAGTAAACATACCATGTCTGTCCTGTGATTCTTCTGTAGGTAGTCAAACACTCTTTTGCTAATCTTCTCAGACAAATCAAATATACTGTTCCCCTCCTGGCATTATTAAAAGAACAAAAATTGATTCTGTGTTATTTACAAAATGGTGGGTGGCTTTTCCTACAGCCATCCCCCCCCCCCCCCCCCCCCCTTCACACACGTTCTCTCCAGGAGGGGTGCATGTACATGTGCTCACCACATCTTCATGCTTCAAGTCAACTCTTCCAGTCCTCAACAAGTAGTCCAGAATTTCCAGCTGCTCAGCTTGCATGGCAAAGAATGCAGCAGTCCATTTGTTTGTCTGTGGACACACACGCACACACACACACGCACAATCACAAGATGCAGCAGCTCATGTGTAGATTACACTCGGCACAAATGAACTAGCACAGTGTATGCCCATAACATAAGAATCTCAAAATGAGTTTAAAGCTGTGTCCATACACGATTGCAGACTAACATTCTCAAAAATGTTCAACTTTGCCCTTCCATTTTCAACCAATAGCCGCACAAGATTGAGCTGACCGAGGTTAGCGGCAAACATAAGGGGTGTAAGCCCATCCTGTATAAACATTGAGAGCAGCAGCTAATATTACACCACAAGGAAGATGTAGGTATCCATGTACACTTGACTAGTGTAAACAATTATAATTAGTACATTAATTACAGATAAACATGTATTAAATGAGAGCAAATTAATTGAATATAAATAAATAGTGTGTTCTAGTAGCTACACTTGGTATGAACATTCCCTAAGGCTCCAGTATGGCTAATAAAAAACAACAACATCAGTTTCAATTGGCTGCCTCTTGTGGCTGCTACAGGCTTATTTCGTGAATTCAGATGATAATGTGGTAAAGGTTCATTGTTAGCACACACCCAAACCACCAAAAAGAAACAAAAAAAAAAAAACAACAACAAAATTAACAAATACAAAAATTCTACTCAACAAGTGGTGGCCACTGAAGGTGACCATTCCTCAAGTACAAATAAAGTATATATTTGTGTGGCTAGGGTACATAGTTACTTTTAAATGTAATACCATATCTTGTACATTGACATCAACTCTCCCATGCACACATAAGTATCTGGCAATGTCCTGGTGTCCTTTGTGGCTGGCTATATGCAGAACAGTTGTTCCATCCTGCAGATACAATTAGAACACAAATAGCTAATATAAATTAGCAAAAGTAATTTTAGTCATTAAAAATATTATTGATGACAAATTTTAATTAAATAAAATTAATTTCATGTTGGAATCTGTACACTCTAAACTCAATTTCGGATTATAAGGATAATTGGAGGATGCAAGTCAGCTATGAAGATTCAGAATTATAAACCTGAATTATAGACCCTCTGAACTATAGAGGGTCTATAATTCAGAGATCTAAGACCCTCTGGAGAATTGACCCATAAAGGTCAGTTCTTGTCCTTAGTAAGAAGATTGTCCCCTCCAGTAGGTGAACCTATGACGTTCGCCAGAAGTTTTGGCTAGAGAAGGGAGAAATAACTAGTTTTATCATTTGACAGACAGTGTCAGCTAGCCACATGTGCTGGACAAATAAATAAATTTGAAAGAATCAAGTACATGTGGTTGTTTGTTTAGCTGATGTTGCAGGCCAAGAAAAATTTTTTTCTGTTGTGTATCTCAGTCCTTGATGTAACAGGAACACGAGTACATCTTTTTTACACACACTTCCTGAACTGACCACCAAAAATTACACCAAACCACTTCTGATAGGTGAGCACATGTGCACATACCTATGCTCTCTCTCTCTCAAGAATTAAGTGGAGACTTCTCACACCTGAAGATTCTAAATCAGGCGGTGGATTTACAGATATCACAATTGAATTATCAAAGCCATTATTTTAAATCAGAATGGTTAGATTGACATATCTTGTTCATCTTGGAATATTATTGAAGCCATTATTATTTTCTAAATTATCAATTTCTCTTGGACAGTACACCATCAATAGATGGCATCCATTCTGGATACGGGCTTGTTGTTGTTTGGATAGCATGAATGTGTTGACTGACTGACTATAGACAGAGTGTGAAGTGTGTGAGTGGATCATCTATGTACCTTCTTCTGATAGGTCACATCTGCGCCATGCTCCACTAGGATTCGGATCACTCCTTCATGCCCATTCTTTGTGGCCATAGCCAGAGCTGACCAATCCGTCTGAATCACATGGCAAGGTTGTTGGATATTCATGAGATGACACAAATATTTACCTCTGTTTTGTGGTCTATGTCCAACTCAGCATCTTGTTCAATTAAAACCTTCACCATATCCAGGTGGCCATCTTGAGCAGCTAGTATCAGAGGAGAAATCCCAACCTGTAAAATTATGCTCACTGCTTACTATGAGATATTGATTTACTAATGGCTAGATATTGCTATTGTACTGCTGCTTCTAGTTGCCTTATCGTGCGAAGAGGTCTTTGCTCCTCTCCTCAGCAGCAGCAAAGCCACTTCAGTATGATTCTGTAGGGCAGTCCACATCAGTGCAGTCCAATGGTTCTACATGGCATTTTATGAAATAATATTAGTGTTTCAGTTTTCTATTTAGAACTAACATTGGTTGTTTTGTTCACTTCAGCTCCCATATCCAATAGCTTCTCCACAATCCTTGTGTGGCCATTTCTGCTAGCCAATATGATCCCTGTCCAATTTGAAGACTGAAATAACAATTACAATAAGTTTAATTTTTTTTAAAAATTGAGTAAAAATAAATGAAAATTTTTAAATAACAAAAATAAATTTTAAAAAGTTTATAAAAAAGGGGGAAATAAAGAAGAAAGAAAATAATGAAGAAAGGCTGTATTTATTTATCAAAACAGCTTGTTAGTACATTGTGAACTGACTGTTATTACTCTCAGCTTACATCTTCAGCATTTGCGTCAGCCCCATGTTCAGATAAGCAGTTGACCACCTCTGCATGGCCATTCTGACATGCCCACATCAGAGCAGTCCACCCGTACTATAGCCAACACATTGTGTTTCATGATTAGCAAAAGTAATCATTAATAAAGCAAGTCAAAAATGCATCATTCAGTGTTTCCTCATGTCTTTATGCAAGTAACAACCTCATCCCTCTCTCTGGCATTAGGATCCAGCCCAAACTCCAGTGCTCTTATCACATCTGACTGAAGCCCATTTTTAGCAGCTGCGATCTACATTAGCACAATATACAATTATCCATTAATGAAAGTTGTTCTTTTTCTCCCTTTTTTAATATCTCAACAAAAAAAAAACAGAACCAAAACATTCCAATTAAGAAAAAATTTTTAAAATCAATCTTAATCAAGGATTAAAGGGTAATACTTGCCAGTTTGTCTTGTAAGGTTCCTTTTATCCAACAATGAAGATCATTGTTTGACATGGACAGGCTCAGAACATTGAATCCAGCCTGCAATAATTATAAAGAAACGTAACACACACCAAAGTGAGAAAAAAAAAGTCATATAGACGTAATGTAATTATCCAGCACTACACGTGATTATATGAAACACTGATGAAATATATGAACATTCTGCTCATGCCTATCTTATAATCTTAGTGGGTAGAAATATTTTGACTCTGCACACCAACCTGGCAGCTATGCCATCCTAGATCCATTTAGTGGTCCAGTTTGAAAAGTGTATCAGCTTCAGCCAGTGTTCATTAGTTATCCCAATGGTAGTTGGAGGTTATGATAGCAGAGTACTTTATGCATTCTGTGTGTCTGTCACTCTGTTCCCTAACTTCTCCCACAGCTTAGGACCAATTTGAATGATTTTTTTTTAATACTTGTATAGCTAAACCCTGCCGACATAATAAGCCAAAAAGGGGAGTTTTTCCAAAAGTGGCACCCCTGATGGGGAAAAAAGCAATTCAAATTCTCCATACAAAAAAAAAAAACCTACAAAAATCACGGCTCAATGGTTGTGGCACAGGTTTTTCAAGCTGAAAGTCAGTGATTCAATTCAACTTGAGACTGTTTTTCTTCTTTGTGTTTATTATTTTTTTATCCCTTACCTTTACTTTTTTTTTCTCTTTTTTTTTCTTCTTTGGCACATGTCTTCCAAGCCAAAATTCAGTGGTACAATCCCTGGAGTGGTTTTTTTTCTCTGTTCCATTTCCCCATTTTTTCTTCCTTTCCTCCTCTGAAGCGTTGGGGTATTCAGCATTTTTCACCTCAACAAACTGTTGGTAATTGAACAAAGCTGCACATTACTTAATTGTTCAAGGCTTGGGATTCCATCACAGTTGAGGATTGCAAGTATGTATGTTCTAATTGGAGCATATCCTAGAGTTGCTTTATCAAATTTCCAGGCAAAATCCTATTATGTGGTCATAAATTTTAATGCTTCTGCTTTAACAAGGGGTCCCATGACCACCCCACCCCACCCCACCCCCCATTGGTCACAAGGAATTATGCATCAGAATGGAATGGGTTTTCCATAATATTGGCATATGCTCAACCTACCAAAAATGATCCCACCGTGAAGATCGTGGTAGATAAAAACTATTTTTTGAAGCTTTGGTGTCCAGGACAATCATTTCCTATGCACTATACTTACATACACTGTCTTGCTGCCATGCATCTGCTCCGTGCTCCAGTAGCGACTCCAGCATCTTCCTGTGTCCATGTTGGGCAGCAAACAGTAGGAGAGACCTTCCCTCCTGCAATCAATATAAATACCTTCACTGAGCAACATTCATGACAGACATGTCGCAATAACCAAGTATTGATTTATACTGACTGTATTGATGACCGTGTTGATATCAGGGAAGAACAAGTGAAGAGCAGAGGTCATCTGTTCCACATCCCCATCTTGATTCAGCATCAACATCCTCACATAATTCAAAACCTGCATCAATCGTACACAATAAGCATTCACAATACATCTCACTTTACAAAAATACTCATTGCAGACAGTAATGCACCTCTAAGTCAGCCACACCACAATGCTCATCATAGATGCAAACACTTTCCAAAGATACTTGAACAATAAACTCCACCATTAGAAACTCCACAGCAGAATTTATTTTGTCTAAAATCTTACGGGCATGCACACAGCGAACCAGCCATGTGATAACAATGCTTCCTTTGACAATGCTATCCAGAAGCTTGGACAGAGAGGGCATATCAAATTCATCGCAGAGAGAGTTCCACAGTTTTTCAATATACTGGAGTGACTTAGAGAAGATCTTGGTTCTTCCTTTGCCACCATCAAGCTTAAGGGAAAGTTTCTTTCGGTATTGATCATCATATTTTCCCGTATCTGCCATGATGCTGGTGTATTCCTCACTGCCACTCAGGCTCAGGACTCCGTTTTCTCTGATAAAGTCAGTCATCTTAATGGCTATCTTGAACCCAGCCAACTCCTTTCTGTATTCCTTAATTAGCTTCATGTTCTCATCTTCAAAACCGCCACTGAACATCCCCACAATACTCTCCAGATCTGTCACATCAATAAAGTTCCAGTAACGCTTCTCTGTCAGTATGTTAAAAACATCTCTCACAGAACATCCCGTGGGAATACCTCCAGCATCAAACAAATGGATAACAAAGTGACGAAAATCACTCATATTCAGATCCACTTTCATTAGGTTGCCTGTGATCTTCATTATCAGCTTGGAATAATTTTTCCTTATCAGTGCCGTGTTTTTTCTTGAAATTGCCTTGGTTGCCAGTAGCTCACTCTCATCAATTTCTGGAGTAATATACGTACAAATTATACAGAACCTGTTAAACAAATATAAAATTTGCAGAATAGTGAAACAAACACTTTTTATTGATTTCAGACTACAAGCGTGTGGCAATGCCAACACAAAGTGGAAGAATACAATACCTGACATTGCCGAAGTTCCACTGCTTGCATCTTCAGAAATGGAGCCCACCGAACCAGAATACGATTTGTGCCAATTCAAGCGTTGGTTGTTGTTGGTCTTGGTCCACTCCAATACCTTGATGGTTGCCTTTAGTTTGGTCCAGTTGCAGTCTGGATCCACTCGAAACAATGTTTCCACCAGTTTCAGCTTTTGTTTCATTGGTGCAAGCTTGTCAATGTCATTAAGTTTGCTGGCAGGAATGCCTAACCTTTCCCCAAGCTCACGGCTGTAGGGAACAAACTCAATTGCATTACGTACATTTGCTTCATTGAATTCTCCATCTGAAAAGGTCATACATGATTTACAGGTAAATATTGTGTAAAATTCTACTTTGAAACAGTAACGTTACTACCTGAGCTATCTGACGCTCCAATTGACTGGTTCAGGAGAACACTTTGGCTATCAAAAGATGAACCACGTCTCATTGCTATACCCTTGGCAGCTGTATTTTCACACATTGCTGGAGTCTCCAGAGCATTTTGCAAGGTTTCCCAACTTGCCTCTCCAAGCTTCATCCACACTTGAATCATCTGTTGCTTTCTATCTTCTTCTGATAGCTGCTCTTCTTCTATGTTAGTCAGTCTTGATGAATTCACCCCAAGCTGAACTCCCAAATCCTTCCAATTAGTCACATTCTCAATAACACCCAAAACATTGATGAATGTGAACTCCTCATTAGGAGTAACTTTAGACACTAAAAACAAAGAGGGGGGGGGGGGCAAAGCAGCTATGAAATTTTTTACTGCAAGCTAGATCCTATGATATCTAACTTCATACCGTGCTCCAGGCTGAGTCCTATTAAATGACTTCCTTCCTTGCTCCGTTTCTTAGCGGCAGGCTCCCCTATCTCTTCAGCATCCAGTGTAGCCCCCAAGTCAGCATCCATGAGTAACGCAAGCTATAATTCCTACTAGGTAGGAGGGCACCTGAGAGGAGGAGTAAGTCCCCTTCCCCGTGGGGAGTGTATTTTCCCTCAGAATTGCTACAACAAAATAAAATTAAAAACCTGTGGGTTTCAATGTTAACCACTTAGATATTGTTGGTGTTGAAAAATATCATGGGATGTCATTTTGAAGAAAGGAGTAATTTGTGGTTTTACTTAAGATTTTAGTTTGTTATTGTTATCAATGCCAGGAGGGAAAGAAGTAGTGATTTTCTCTTCGTGCTTTGTAAGGAAACTAAAATGGTGGTTAAAATAAGGAAACTATTCTTGCAAACTTTATTACCTTTGCAAAATAGGTAGCTAAAAGTTTCACTACTGCACATAGCAAAGGAGGGGGAGGAGGGGGGGGGATTTGGAAAGAGGTTGAAGCTAGAAATAAAATAGGCTCTCACCATGTGGCTTGTAAATTAATATAGTTCTTCCCCTTTGGCATTATTGCACTAAGTATTTCCATTGCTTACAAATGTAAAGTTTATTGGGTTAAATACCAACTTATCAAAACCCACTAACACCCTGCTAACCTTGAAACTGACAAAAAGCCAAACTAACAGTCTATGGGTGTCAGCATTACACTGACTGCTGGTTATTCTATACAAATTTTGAAACCACATTGGATAAATGTTAACACTAATTAACATGTCTATATTTAACTATCATTAAGGTCCTGTGAATGTCATGATCAGCAATTATTACATATTGGCATGTTAATACAACATTCTTGTGCTCAAAAGTTTATTAAACACAAGTGCTGCTTGTGTCTACCAACATTTTTCAGAGGAGGAAGAAGTTCCTCTGATGGTTGGGGAAATGATGGCATGCTATAATTTATAGTTGTGCTAAATGTTATATCCAATCCAGGGTTTCATTTTGGATTCCCCCCCCCCCCCCCCCCCCCCCCCCTTTAAAAAAAAAAATAATAAAAAAAAATTATATATAGGGTTTTGCATTTGCAGTTATCCATTCTAGAGATAAATCATTGCATGTGTGTAGAACATTAATTTGGACAGTTGCATGATTCCACAGATAATTATAATGTTCATACTTTTGTATTAATTTAAACAAAGGAGTAGGATAATAGCCACATTGTCTGGGGTGCATGGGTAACTGGAGAGATGGGGAGGTTCTCTGTGTAGGAAACAGTGTATAGTCTTATCTATCATTAATTCTCAAATATTTCAAAGTGAAACTGATAGCTATAAATACAGACACTGTAGTTAGCTCAATATAAGATAATGAAGAAAAAAAACAAGAATGAGATTAGCAAATATTAGTCTGGAAATTTGCCCTACCTGCCTAACCACTTCCTCCAGCCATGTTTTAAAGACAAGAATGTTGCATTAAATTGCCAAAATTGAAAAAAAGACTGTAGGTAACGATCATAGGTTGAAATCTTCTTGTTGGAGAGCAGATACTTCACCAACAGTTCCCCCCTGTATAGCTCTAGATAGTATCTGGATGAGAGAGACCAAAAAATTGTGCAATATAGAGCTTCAACTTTAATACAAAGGAGGCTGCATGAATATTTATCATATGTTGCTGCAACACAGAATTTACCTGTAGCTGGTACTTAAAGCCGATGCTACTTCCTTACAGGCTTTGTTTATCATTTCTTATTAGATTGGTTTGTAAGTTTAAATTAAGTGGCATTTTTGTCCCTATTAAAAATATGTATGTAGCATACATCCAGAATACAAAAATTAACTTTGATATTTACTAACTGAACAACAGACACATTTGAGAAAAATCCAATTTGTGAACACAATAGTTCATGCAGCACCAGCAGTTTCTGCCTTCATCCTCCTGTCAATGTTCCTCATCAGAGATGAAATGTATTCACTAGTCCTCCTCATGGTGACCTTGAGACCAGATGAAGCACCACTGCCAGCAGGTTGCTGTTCACTTGCTGATCTCATCAGCTCCTATTTATACACGAAAAAAATGAACAAAAAACTCAAAATTCTGCATTCTGTATACATACATACATACATACAAAACTTAGATGACAATACCTAATCCAGCAATAGAATTTCGTATCAAGTAACAAATGTACAGATTAAACTAGCAAGAAAGTATGAAATAAATAAAAAGAGAAGTCCTACTACTCTATTAGTGAATTGTGTGCATTCTTTAGAATACCATTGTACTCTGATACTTTTCTTTGATTAGAGTCAAGGCATCATCAAAGCTGTCCTCAATGAAATTGAGAATTGTTTTACCACTCTGCACATACATTTTAAAAAAGAAGGAAAATGACAATAACAAAGAAAGACAACAAACAATAAACTTGGAAAAAGGAAAATACAAAGTTAGAGTGCCAAGTGTAGGTGTGTACCAAATCTGTTATTCCGAAGTTCATTTTTCCACTACTCAAGAACACATCAAGAATATCCAGTCTCTTACAATGGACAGCAAAGAATGGAACACTGAACTTAGCCTCCTGTGAGAAATGGGTAAATGATACAAGTACTTTGATTTCTATCTTTCTTCTCACTTGCTCTTGAATATTCAAGTCTGCTTTGTTCTTCCACATCAAGCTTTTGACAACATCCAAATGTCCTTCTTTAGTGGCAAACATTAGAGCAGTCACTCCAAACTAATAATGAACAATACATAATGGCACATATATAAAAGCACATATGTAATGGCACATGTATAATTACATATAATGGCACATATGTAATGGCACATGTATAATTACATATAATGGCACATATGTAATGGCACATGTATAATGGCACATATATAATGACATATAATGGCACATATGTAATGGCACATATATAATGGCACATGTATAATGGCACATGTATAATGGCACATGTATAATGACACATAGATAATGGCACATATATAATGGCACATGTATAATGGCATATGTATAATGGCACATAGATAATGACATATATAATGGCACATATATAATGGCACATGTATAATGGCGCATGTATAAGAGACCAGGTTTAAAAAGAGAGAAAGAATAGTGTTATTGAGGGGTAAAGTCTATAACAATCTTTTTAATTTATTTATTCTTTAAAGAAAAGAAGGAAAAATTAAATTGGATTAATGCCTGCATAGAATTATTTAATGAGATCTGTTGTTAAGGTGTTGCCAATCAAAAGTTCATATATTTTGAAGTGTGTATATCTATTCCAATGAATCTAGAAGAGCCCATGACCAACTTTTTATTCTCCAAAGAGCTTGACACACACTGACACACACACACACTGACACACACACACACACTGACACACACACACACTGACACACACACACACACACACACACACACACACACACACACACACACACACACACACACACACACACACACACACACACACACACACAAAACAACACAGAACAATTCATGTGTGTGTGCATGTGGACACATGCATGTGTGTGTCAAGAACAAATGGCAGCATTGAGGGCAAAGTCTAACAACTGTAAATGTTTTTAGTTTTGTTTTCATGGCCTATGATTCAAAATTTCTTACCACAATCAGAATGAATATGAAGCACAGAGGTCCTTTTATCAGTACCAATACATACCACAGTCCACACATGTACTGTCAATAAAAGTATTCACTCAGTCTGACTTGAAACTTTTATAACAGCGTATTTTTAATTACGGAAAGAAAGAAAAAAGAATATGATTATAAAAATTTAGATTTTTGGTATGTTTGGCATAGTAATACCAAGCATGCTAGTTGCAGTGAATGTTAGAGCTGTGAGTTATCCCACCTTATCTGTGATGTCAACATTAGCACCACTCAAGATAAGAGACCACACTATGTCATTGTGCCCTGCATAACTTGCTATGTGTAGAGCAGTCACCCCATCCTAGAAAATAAATCAGCCAAATAAGAATAGCATGGAAAGGTTAATGTAAGATGACAGTGTGTTCCTTACACTAAATGGCAACATACAAGCTTCTGTTGGTCTACAGCTGCATTGGCAAGTAGCAATGTTCTAGCAGCTTCTGTCCATCCATTTTTGGATGCCAGCATCAAAGGTGTCCATTTTCCTGCAGTCTGATGTCACATATAGTGAAGTAAAAGCCACAATAAAATTTAGTTGGCACAGAGCTTCTCTGTCAGCTATCAACTTTTATTATTGCATACCTCCGTGGAGAAATCAACATCAAGGTCTGACTTATGGCCAAGCATCATGCTAATGAAGTCTACATGTCCGTCTTGGGCAGCTTGACCCAATGGAGTATAACCCTTCTATAAAATGTTCACAGCATTACAATAGATTTAGCACTACATAGTCATACATTCAGCCATGATAGGGTTCTCCTCCAAAATAATCACTGACTCACTGAATCCAAGCAGTTGATTGTTGCTCCTCTTTCTAAAAGGATTCTGCCGACTTTGGTTTGTCCTTTAGCTGCTGCAAACTTCAAACTGCTCCAACCTTCCTACAAGGGAGGAAGTTGAACTATAATACTGGCAAATCAGCTCACCATTCTCACATGTGTTTTCTGGTTAATGTCTGCCCCATGGTCCAGCAAGGCACTCACCACCTCACTATGGCCACTTCTACTAGCAAGTATGAGAGGCGTCCAGCCCCAATTCTGAGCATAAAGAAAATAGCAAACAAAGGATTGAATAATTTTACATTGGATTGCAGTTTCCCTAACTTCAGGTTTAGCCTGAGGCCCTGCTTGATTAAAAGCATCAGAACATTTGTAATAGTAGTTCTGATTTTAGAGTTTAGTTGTTTTTGTGTTCACATTACAGAGTCCTGTATACCTTGGCAGCTGCATTCACATTGGCACCATGCTTGAGTAAGCATTCGACAATCTTCAGATAACCTTGAAAGCTGGCCCATAGTAAAGATGTCCATAGCTCCTACAGAGAAAAATAACAGTGCAAATTAGCCAAACACTACTACCAGCTTAACGAAGACTTATTTACAGATATACCACAACAATTACAAGTAATGCTGATTGCTGTTCAGCATGAAGAAATCAGTTGTAAAACATGATTCAGCTTAATTGGAGCTGGTCTTGCATTATAAAAAAAGTAAATAAATTAAAATAGAAATTATAAATGGAAAAAGAGTTTGCTTTACCTTTTCTGGATCACACGCATCAACATGCGCTCCCATTTCAAGCAGTTTTTCTATTGCTTCCAGTTCCTGATTCTTTGCTGCTATAATCTTGGATAGAGAGAAATTGATTATTTAACAAAGTGTGTACAATACATCCTGGTCTTCTTACCAAATTATGCTCCAGTTTTTCTTTTAGGAGGCTGTGCATGGCTGGTTTATTGAGCTTCGTCATCAGATCCAGAACGTTAGAACTCTATAAAACAAAGGGGTAGGTTGGGGTGGAAGAATGGGTATGATATTATGCTAAATTATTATAAAATATGTCAATTGACACAAAATGTAAGTAGTGATGGCATCATTTCCTTTTTGTTCTATCAGCTATCAAGGAATGAGTTCTTTTTGATATAAACATTCTAAATGGTCATTTTGGGTATGTATTTCACATTTTTGAACATAATATTTCCCAACAGATATATATGATCGATATCTCTATATTACAATCTCTATATCTGCAGTCTTAGAAATTGACAAAATATGCACTTAGGCCACGTTAGTGGTGGGGTGTTTGTCATGAGGTAGCAGCTGCTCATTATGTCTGGGTGAACTGTTGCTGCCGTTTAATTATGAGTACATATGATGTGCACAAGTTTGATGATAGTTTCTACCTTGGTCAGATCAGCTCCATGGTCCAAAAGGCAGTCAATCACCTTTACATGGCTTCCCACAGAAGCATAGGCCAATGCAGTCCAACCACCAGCCTGTACATTCATTTTTTCCCAAAAGCATGCATCATTGATCCTTTTCAACTCAAGTATGTACTCACATCCTTCTGGTCTACTTGTGCGCCGTTTTCCAGTAGACTAGATACAACGCCAGTGCAGCCACCATGAGCTGCCACCATGAGTAATGATCTGTCCATCTATAAATGTTAACCCCCACCAAAAATGTTAGCAATTCATGTCTGCTGGTCTTGGGATTGTACAGGACATATTACCCACCTTCATTACTGGAGCATTGAGGTTGCCATGATAACCATCAAGGAGGGATTGGGTCATTTCTAGACTCTTGTCTTCAACTGCCAACAAAAGGCGAATCTCATTTAGTTCCTGCGAAACAAATAACAGCAACAACACAAGAACATTAATTATTAAAATCATAATAAATTTGTCCAAAATTCCTGTTTCAACATTAAAATATGTTTCTGCATTTCTTTATAATAAAAGTAATGATGTTACTTCATTAGTCTATTGTATGCACAGCATTTTTTCTACTCACTATTGATGTCGAAACTGTTCTAGCCATTAATGTGACATCGATAATATATATATATATATATATATATATATATATGCACTTAATGCTTAAAGAAATCAGCAAAATAACAACCTACCAACCTACCCAACCACAAAACCAAAAAAAAAAAAAAAAAAAAAAAAAAAAAAAAAAAAATACAAAGCAATAAAAGATTAATTGAAGAAACAAATAACACATTTTGCACTATTTGAAGCTGGTCCTGGTTGCCTACCTGAGTACTGACCACACCAACGCTGGCGCTGTAAACCAAAGCACCTTCCAACTGGACAGTGTTAACAAATATTTCTTGGAAGAACTCTTTGGCTCCTTCTAATTGGTCAAGAAGCTGCTGAGCTGATGTTGAAGGGATGTACCACACAACCTCCACACAACCTTCTTTGACATGATCCAGAACGGACCCAAGTGATAAACGAAACTTTTTTCGTAAACGCTCCCAGATAGCCTCCAAATACTTGAGGGACTGCTCTGATAGGTCCATTCCCCCTTCACAGCCATACAGCGCAATCTTAAGTTTCTTTCTATAGCTTGGTTGGTAATAACTTGGGTCAAGCTTTGCAGGAATAGCATCACTATCGTTGTCTTCACCATCACCATGTTGCTTGAAGGAGTCCAAGTTGATTTGTTCTCGAATGCTTGTAGCTGCTACATATGCAACTAAGTGGTCATCATAGTCATCCATTTCCTTTTCTATTTGGTCATCACCTTCAATAAACTCGTCTGCAACACTTCTGAGTTTGGTAATGTTTCTGTATGACCAGAAATTATTTTTTTCCAGAGCCTTAAACATCTCACGAACATCATTAATGTTTGAGATGCATTCACCTACGTCTTCTGGATCAAAAATACTTTCAAGATGGTCGCGTATATCCATAACATTCACTTCCTTGAGTTTATCTGCAATCTTCCTCCGCAATGAACTGTATTTCCTCTTTATTTGAGTTTCGCTCTTTTCTTTCAGTGTTTTGCTGCGAATCAATGCACTCTTTATTTCATTATCATTTCTTTCCTGAAGTGCTTCACTACGAGCCAAGGAAATATCTTCCAATGATCCTAAACAGGTTAAGCTTAAGTCAGTCCAAATTATCAAAATTTGCTATCATTGTTGATAATAGATATATACATACCTCCACCAGATATGGAACTGTAGCCGGAAACTGATTCAAGAGATGAGCTTCCAACTAAGCTTGATTTCCTCACTTTCCACTCCATCACCTTCATGTCATCTATGGCAGCATTAATCTTTGTCCAGTTACAGTTCTCTGGCTTCACTTCAAACAACCTGGACACCAACTTTTGCTTCTGTTGATCAATTGGGTATTTTAGTATCTCACTGATGATGTGATGGTCCAGCCCAAGTTTAAGGCCCAGCTCATAGTCGTTGGTAATTGGAGTGATGGCATTGAGAACAGCTGCTTCATTAAAATGAATGATGTCATCTTCATTAACTATAAAAGAACATATCATTTGGGTATCATACATGCCACACGTTAATGTTTAGTGTAAGTGTAATTGAACATGTTATTGCAAGAATGAAATCAATTATTAACTTATTCACTATTCATGTCATCTGAAAGTTCTTTTCTTGTTGTTGCAAACTCCAAAAGAAAAGGTTTCTTTCTTTTTTTTTCTTCCAGTTTTTGGAGGAGGTTTAAACTTTAAAGAAAACCCGTAGAATCTGCCATGGCATAGTTAGAAAGATTTGAATGAAGTTATAAGTTGTTCATGCTTTTATAGCAAAGCCCAAAGAAGGAATGTAGTGATGATATATATGGGGGCTCAACAGATTAGTTTTCACAACACATAGATATAAATTGGCTTTAATGCCAGTTTTTCCATGTATAACAGTATTCCTGTGAGTGTACAATTGATAAAGGGGCTCTTCAGTGGATCTGTAAGATTTAGTAGTGCATAAGAGCAGTGTACTGCACATGTTCAGAAGGGTTTCTTAAATATTGACAATGCTTCAGCTCATGCACTCTCAAAGATGTGATGTGGTGAACCAGGCAAGAGGTGTGCCTTGCTATGGTCAGAATCCTACACCCTACAATGGTCAGAATCCTACACCCTACAATGGTCAGAATCCTACACCCTACAATGGTCAGAATCCTACACCCTACAATGGTCAGAATCCTACATCCACGATGGTAAAATATGATTCCTAAATTTCATGTTTTCTTGGAGATGTGCTGTTTCCTCCCAAGTATCACTCTCCCTTGCTCGGGGCTATAATCCGAAATAGCATACCTGACTTCCTAGAATATTCCTGCCTTACACAACATTGCTAGGGAAAACTCTTTCTTTTTGGCTGAGAATACCTACTCTACAATACTCTGTGCTACAGGATAACACTGAAGGACAGTACAAGTACGTTTGTGAAAAAAGTTGCAGAGAGTCAAGAAAACACCACCATGCTTAGGTCTAGATTTTCACCTGTCAGAGTAAGTGCACAGCACAAGTTATTAGAATTGATCAGATGTGGGTGAGGGTCTTAACCTAGTCATTACAGGGCTAGTGCTTGTTTATGATTAGTGCTCTTCAGCTTTCCTTTAAGTTTAGTACTGATGTCTGTGCATATCAGTCACTGTCTACTACAAGAGTACCAATGTTTAGACAATATTACTTAAATAAAGCCTACTAAACACTACTGCATCACTCAGAGCTTTGCCTAACTGACAGCTAATGTATTGTGATGATTGCTTCCCATTTATAGCTCACCACATTTCTTTGTCTGTGCAAATGGAGTCTGGTGATGACTGCCTCCTGTGATTGCCCAAAAATTAGAAAGCGTTCTTGAAGGTGAACACATGGACATAGTATCAATATACTGTCACATTATTCATTCCTTGGTGAACAATGTTCACGAAAAATATATACAAGGAAGACAGAAGTTTCCATTTCTGTGTTTGTAAACACTAACAAACTACAATGAACTCAGATCTAATCATTTATGTCGAAATCATGGCTCATTGTTTCTGTGTGGAAATTATAGTCAGATTCTGGGATATAGAAATAATTAAACGCCAATTGATACTTCTCAGCATCTATAAGCTAATTTATCCTGTTATGCCAACATATTTTGCCATGTCAGCAAAATCAGATGAGCATATTCGATAAATAACATTTAGCAGATGGTTGCATAGAATTGTTATAAGTAAACTATCAATATTCCTAGTAAACTTGGATTACCATTGGTGCAGCCATTAACTTACTCAAATGCTCTAGTTGAGTGTCTTTGAGTGCATGCGTCAGTGCAAGTTATACCTGCATCACTACATGCATCTGAGTGACTACATGTTGTATGTGATTGTCCACATGTAATATGTAAGCTGCTATATGTCAAAACTGAGTCGCTTCAAATTGCATGTGAGTGGCCGGGCACAAGAATGCAAGTATCATTGTTGCTGCATGTTGTAACTGAGTTGCTACATATTGCATGTAAGTGCCAATTAAGTATTTGGCTACTCTAATAGGTAAGAAATATATTAAATGCATTTTTTTTTTTTTACTTTATGGATGCATTTCTCTCTTATAATAAACTCCTGTAAAAAAAAATGAAAATTTGACTCATAATATTGTGATGGAACCACACCCACTATAAACCCGAAACTGAATTTTACCCAACCCACCCTGCCGCACAATCTGATATTTAGTTGTTTACCAAGTTGCTAACTTTCCATCTCTTACATTGTGTCCTATGGTTAAATATGAGTGAGCAGGGTGAACAGAATCCCACAAGCCACACCCACTGGTCATGCCCTTGCCCTTACCAAGGTTACCATAACAACAGTGGTTAAATTGCCTACTGTGGTGGATCACCTTTGACACATGTCCTCATTAGAGTCTCATTTTGAACTCATTGTAACCTCACTAGTATTAGTGAATGACAGTTAAGAAAGGTGCGCCTTCATTTCTGCAAGTTGTTTATCACAGTTTCCACAAAAGACCAGATTTGACCTAAGACTCTGGAAAGTACCACTTACATGAGAGGAGGTATTATGTTGTGGTTAGATTTCACACCCACACCAATCTTACTGGTATTTACGCTGATATTTACAGTGTATTAATATAGAAAGAAGTGTGGCAGAAGATTTCCGGGGGGGGGGGGGGGGGGGAAGGGGACTTTGAACTCCCCAGGTTACAACCTTGCCTGAGTTGCATCTCCAAGTCTGTGCTGGTCTTCTTTGCTATATTCTTAAATTGTTAATGGCACAAGATGTACTGGCACTCAATTAGATATAGAAGATTAGCAACAACTTTAAAAATAATTTGGTAAATGAAACAACGCTTGTGAATAGTTTAGCAAATAAAACCACACCCATCTATATTTGAACCAGTTGGTGTGGAAGAAGTGGATTAGCAACAGCAATGGATGATTCCCATTTTCCCATCGTTCAGGTTCAGGGAGGAGATTTTTTTAAAACCTGCTAGTTTGGCTAGAGGAATACCAATGAGAAAATAACTAAGAGATTAGATAGAACCACTGCAGTATGTTAATTCTATATCATATCTCCCTCATGACAACTCTAAAAACTAATATGAATAGCGCAACTAGATTATGCGAAAAAAATTTTTAAGGTTAAATTGTAGCAATCCTTAAGAAAATTTATATATATCTACTAAAATATAGCTAACGCAGGTTGAAACTGGTCAATAAAATCGTGTTTTCTTAAATACGAAATTGACATACAGTGTACCTTTAGAATCGTGCATTCCATCCACAGAAATAGAAGAATCGAAAGAAAAATCTTTGCACATCTGAACTACTCTTTCTGCTGCTCTTCTGTCATCCACTGATGTCTGGAGAAGTGCGTGATATAACTTCTCGTATGTGGGATAGGGATCCAGCTTGAACCAGGCCACAATAACACTAGTTTTCTGTTCCTCAGGAGGGTGAAGGGATATCTCACTTAGTGACACACCCAGTTGAGCCCCGAGATTACTCCACTTACTGACATCTCGTATAATGTTGAGAGCTTCAGACACTGTGATCCTGTTTCCTGTTGGATGTCATAATAAAAAGCAGCAGTTACTTACTGTACTGAATAGAACCAATAGTTAGGGATCCAGTAGCTGACTGCTCAATAATGCTGGATTAGTATTGCAAGATGATAATACCATATGCCAAATGGATATCAAGCACAGATTACAATAGATAGTATATAATGCCTCAGAGATTATATATTATTTTACTGATTGAAGAGAAGTTAGTTATACCAGAGGTCTTGCTGTAGCTTTGCTGCATGATATTGGTACAGCGTGGTATGAAAGTGGTATAAGTAACTAAAGCCTGATTTACTGGTAGCAGCTTGAATGAAATATCTCAGTATTGGGATTCATATTTTTACACTTATGTTCATCTGCCAAACCACACCCATAACTATAAACACGGGAGGGTAATATCATTCATGGTCACACAAAGTCCACATGCCAAATTTCAGCCCGATATGTCCAGCATGTGACCAGAAAGTGAGTTACTCTCCTGTGGGTGTGATTGTGTGTACTTTGGGGGTTCAATTAAATTGTGTTCCACTCGATTGCTCTTTTTGATAAATCAAACGGTCTCCATTAATATTTAATGGGTGTGGCAAGACACTCACAAGAGGTTATTAATACTCTTGCGGTCGATGGAGACCACACACCAAGTTTCAGTGTGATTGGTTCTTGTCAGTAAAACAACTAATGTAGGTGAGGTCATGACGAAACCACACCCATTGCCACACACATGTAGTTAATAATGCTCACTGGAGTACTTGGAGACCACATGTCAAATTTCAGCCTGATTCATCTTTTAATAAGTTTTTGGTACCTAAAAACAACTTAGCAAAACCACAACCACATTTGGTTAATAACGCTCACCCAGTTACTTGAAGAACACATACCAAATTTCAGATCGATTTATTCGTCCTTTAATTAGCTTTTGGCAGCCCAAATAACTTTTGTGGGTGTGGCTATCATAAAATTATACCCATTGCCACCCCCACAGGTGGTTAATAATTAATACTCACCCGATTACCTAGAAACCATATGCCAAATTTCAGCCTAATTGATCTTTCAATTAGTTTTTGGTAGCCTAAATAACTTTATGGGTGTGGCTATAAAACTACACCCATTGCCACACCCACATGTGGTTACTAACACTCACTCGGGTACTTGGACACCATACCAAATTTCAGCCTGATTAGTCTAGCGGTTTTGCAGTGAAAACAACTCACACACACGTCACCTATTTCTAAGTAGGTATGAAAGGATATTTATTTTGACATTTCAATCTGTGTGTGTGTGTGTGTGTGTGTGTGTGTGTGTGTGTGTGTGTGTGCGTGCGCGCGTGTGTGTGTGTGTGTGTGCGCGCGCGCGTGTGTGTGTGTGGTGTGTGTGTGGTGTGTGTGTGGTGTGTGTGTGTGTGTGTGTGTGTGTGTGTGTGTGGTGTGTGTGTGTGTGTGTGTGTGCGCGCATGAATAATTTACATATTAATACACCATTGAGATAAAATAATGTCTCGCATCATAGGGACTCATAGACATGAGATCAGGTGAGTTCCACATGCCTATATATAAACTACGCAATAGAATCATCAAGAGTGAATTATTTGTGCTGGTGCATCTGTTATGGCTTATAGGAACTTCCAGGTCCTGATCCACGACTGATACAACCAGGTAATCTCTTTTATTTCTATTTTCCAGGCACCAGATAACATTTAAGTACTCGAGCTCATCAGGTGATGTTAGTGGTAGGGTCCATGTGAGTAGTAGTAGGCTGTGGGTTTTGTTCTTGATAGAATCCATGCAAGTCCATGGGATGTGGTTGAGCCATTGGCAGCTTGGCACACAATTATGTTGCGTTATTATCAGGGCAGAATTGGTTGCTAGACCAAAAGTTATCTAAAAGGATGCCTCCACTGATGATGAGGAAGAGAGGCAATATCATTGAAGTCACCTTTATTGTTTTAAAATGTATTGAAAGTGACTGAAACCACTTATTGACCACGTGGTTATGATTTCTGTAAACGAGTTTTGATAATACCTAATTATGAAAGCTTATGCCTGCATTAGACACTACTTTGGAATGTCAAGTGCTACAGTAAGTGATGATATAATAATTACTAAAAAGTATTGGCAGCTCATTAAAGGGTAACTGAAATGGAAAAAAAATAAAAATAATATATATATATATATATATATAATTATATATATAATTGTCTTATCTTGTTTTCCTTGATGCCTAACCTGGTATAAAAATTTGTGGTCCAATATTCATGAAGAAAACTAAGCTATAAAGTTTTACTTTTTATGGGGGTGTAACTCTTCAATGACATCACAAGGGCGACAGCTGCAGCACAAACTCAATGAAAGTGACACACTACTTCAACAATGCCTGAAGTCGAGGCAGGATCCTGACAGTAAGTCCAGGAGTGGCTGCAGCACATTGACACCTAACAAGATAGCAACTGCAAAAGAGCTGCAGAGTAGCTAATCTGAAGGAATAAGTGAAGAGATTCCTTAGGAGAGTGCAATAATTTCTGGTTATACAGCTCTTTAGCTTCATCCAGCTCTGATTCAGATAAAGAAAATGAGGATCAAAGACTTTCTGATTTGTCATGATGACATCTAGATATTTGTGAACTACCTTGCTAGCTAGTCTTGGCCACTTCTGGTGTGGAGCCATCATAAACCACAAACAATTGAGCCAAATTTTAGGGGGGAAAATTCCTCCAGGGGGGAAATCCTAGTGTTCCCTCACCCCTCCTGTATTAATCCAAGAGTAGTGTATCATTTTGTTGCAGCTGTCCCCCCTTGTGACATTGTTTAAGAGTTACACCCCCACAGGAATGAAAATTTTTAAGCTAAGTTTTCTTCATAAATATTGGATCAAAATCTTCCAAAAATTTTTAAACCATGTTATGCATCAAGGACAAGACAATACAATCAAAAAATTGTTTTTTTTTCCCCATTTCAATTACCCTTTAATGGTCGCTACACTTATCTCACCCCAATTCCATTGTTTTCTATGGAATTTGAGATAAGTGCAAATCGAATCCCTTCATGCAAGATGTCATAAAATTAAGAAAGAAAACAAAACAACAACAAACAAATAATAATCTCCATGTGAACCCTAATATATCATAGTCTGCCTGATAAGCATGATACTTGACAGGTTCATGGAAAGATGGGTTATAAGGGAACACAATTAACTTCACCTCTTGAGGTTTCGTCTGTCAGGTTTTGCATCACTTGCAGGTCATGTAAAGATTGGACAGATACCCCAGACCGGCGCCTCCCCCCGGAATAATCTGAGGAACAGAAACAAATTGTTCGAATAAACACAGCTAATTAGATAAGTAATGCAATCTATTACAAGATGCCTCCACATACATACTCTGCTCTTACAGCAATTAAGCTTATGTAAAATTAAACTCCATCAATTCTGATTAAAAATTAATCCCTTCCCCTCAACTCTGCTATAAAATTAAGATTGGACTTCAGTTATCTTAGTTCTTATCATTAAGTTATCTTAGTTCTTATTATTAAGTTATCTTAGTTTTCAGTTATATTCAGTTCAGTTATCTTCAGTTATGCTTAAATATTATCAGATTTTAATACAAATGTATAAGCTAATTTAAAAAGAAGATAAAACCATCATAAATCAAGTCACAATAAACACACTTTGGGAACTGTAGGTACTCAACAAACACAAACTATTTTTGGCAAAGTACATCAATTTCACATGAACTCATCAGTGCATTCATATTGAAAATAAGTTTATAGCGTTCAGAAAATGATGTAGCATAGACTAATGAAAACTTCTCAAGTTTGGGTGCACATGTCTGCCTTGTTTAGTTCTGATATATTCTAACCAGGTTTAAAAAATAGAAAAATAGATTGTAAAATAATTAACAAATTGGTTAAGCAATTCTAATTTCAAACATCAAATCAATTATCAATTTGCAAATTATACAGGACACGTGTTGGGGCAAAAAGTGTGTTCACGTGTTTAACTGTGACAATGTCGCATATCTTTTTGAAGTACACTGGTCATTACATAGCTAGCACCTATCCTCGTCATGCACCTATACAACTACTGTGTCAAGGTGGGCTTAATTCAGTGCCACTGGAAAATTGTGTGGGAATCTTCAGCTAAAGTCTGAGGGAATTATGGTGTACCTATTGACCAAAATTTTCAAATTTTATTTTATGGTGAAATGTTCATCCCATTAGCTATATACATATGTATGTATGTATGTATGTATGTATGTATGTATGTATGTATGTATGTATGTATGTATGTATGTATGTATGTATGTATGTATGTATGTATGTATGTATGTATGTATGTATGTATGTATGTATGTATGTATGTATGTATATATATATATATATTCAGGATTGATTCATATACCATACAAATGTTTATTGGATGAAAATTAATGAGTTGGAGCATGTATTTTTAAAAGGTGTATTCTAGAAGCTTAAATACTCTTCACAATTAATTTGGTAACTTTGAAAAAACAGCTCATAAGGGGCACATACAAAAAGCAGGCTTACAATAGTAGCATGAAAAACCCAGAGGAAGCAGACAAAAAAGACACTTGGAGTTCTAGTACAGCCTGGAAGGTTTGAAACAACTACAACATTCATATTTCTCCTACAGGGGATCGTTATTCAAGAATATCTCTTGGGGTTTGTTTTTGATTTTTTTATTCAATTTTTTTTTCTAGGAAAAAAATAGCATGCTTCTAGATATAGGGTCAATTTATGTGCTTACAGCAGTCAATAAGTTCAAATTAGGGGAAATAATTGTTCAGTCCACTTTAATGAGAGAGAAAGAAAATATAAATTATACAGGAAACAAACTTTTTGCAGGAATTTTAATAAATATTTCTTCAATCAGTATAGTGGAGAACATGTGAATGCAAGCTTCTCTGTCAGAAGGAACGAATCACTAAGATAATCTAGAGGTGAAGTCTAATAAAAATTTTTAAGCTACTACTGAGTTATTTCAATAACATATTACTGGGTTAAATAACCATTCAACACATTTAGTTAAGAAACATCCTTAAAGGTCTTTTCCTTGTAAGTGGAAAAATCCTCAAGCATGTGTGTGATTTGTTAATAATCACTTACACTGACGACTAGATTACTGCCTCCACACTTTATTCATTACTTAATTTGCCAAAAAATTAACCATGTGATAGGAAACAATACCAATGAGTGATCAGACTAGACAATACCACATGCCTACACGTACCTTCAGATGGTGGACGTACTTCAAAATTACTCCTGTCTGCCTGAAGTGCATTATTCAATTTTTCGCTGATAGCACTGAGTCCAGCATCATTCAACAACTCACACAACCCCTTCCAGGTGCAAGGGTATATGTTCAAGTTTTTATGATCATCCATCCATTTGGCCATGACTTCTTCTATACACCGTAGATTGTCTCTCTGGTGGTTGTTACTTATGAGACTTGCATTTTTCATGCCTATTAAATCTGCAGTAGCCTTCCAATGGATGGCCAACTCATTATACAGCCTAAGAATCTGCTCATTTCCTTCCAAGTCTTCCCAGCGGATGTACCGTAAGAGACGTGAATTGATGGGTTTATCACAAAGTGCACATGATCCTACAGAGACAAGATCAAGAAATTATAATGCGCAGTCAATTATGCATGTTACGAAATCATAACAAGAAGGCAATGTGTACATAAGCTATGCCACCATACAGTAAATTAAGTAATTATAATTGCACTGCCAAGAATAGTATCACTACTTTGTTATGCTCTCCTAATAAACTGTGTGCTGTGCATAATTAAGTGAGCATGTTTGAAGCAAGAATACATTTGTCATGCTGAGAGGTTCTGTTGTTCTTTCTGGATATTTATTAAGTATGCTACTCCTCATATAGATTTTCTTTAAAAACTATAAGTAGAATGGAGGAATAGCAATCATTCTCTTATAACTGACTGGCTCTACTGCAGCATTCAGTTTTAAGTCAGCGTCCCTCAGAGACACACACAATGCCTCATCAACAAAAGACTAGTCCAGCATCTGAGGCTCTTAGCTGCTTTGATGAATATTTTATACAGAAAACAATTTAATCTTATGGGCAGGAGCGAATACACTACAACTGATAATAGCAACACACCACAAAATTCTTCATCAAATAATGATGAAGATTGAAATGGGTGCTTCATCTTTGGCTGGCAATGTGAAGGAGGAGCAGAGGAGCAGGAGAGACGTCGTTTCCTGCAACAGTTCACAAGATGTTCTGTGTGATAGAAACAGATGTATGCACACAATGTCATCATGTATATATTACGATATATCCAAAATTCAGGCTTCTTGAGGTACCATCTATTGTTCATTTGGACTATTTCAAGTCCTGTCCCTAGTATTGTTTGCCAACTCTCCCACCAAACAAAGAGCAACACAAGAATATAAATGAAATCCACTTATACATATTCTGCACAGCACATAGATTCATGTCTGTGTTGTTATGAATCAATGTGTCATAAAAATAACTAATTGAACCCTCCACAGATTAATGGAAGTTCAGACTTTAATACAATTAACACTGGGAAACAATGACACTGGGAAACAATGACACTGGGAAACAATGACACTGGGAAACAATGACACTGGGAAAGAACAAGAATATGTAATAATGTAAGTTGTGCATTTGGCCCCAAAACAAAGAGCTTTATTCAAGATCTTGGACATCACCTCAAGACAGCTGCTGAGGATAGCAACTCCTCTCAGTACCTATTGCAGAGGATCTCTATCGCAGTTCAGAGGGGGAATGCAAGTTCTATCTTGGGAACCATCGGACAATGGATAATTGATGTTATATATGTTATTACATCCACTTGTATTTTATTGTGTATATAGCGATATTTTTTCATATATGTATATATGTATATATATATATATATATTTTTTTTTTTTTTTTTTTTTTTAATTTTAATAAAGTGGTACTGCTTGCCTGACCTGTCAGACTATTAAAGCAGTCTATGTACAGGATTAAAATGTTACCAGGCCTGTCCTCATGGGGGACCCCCCACTTTTGCCCCTCTTCTGTTCCAATTACTGTCTGTCATCTTCTCAACACAGAGGACAGGCACATAGCTTGTTTGTCACACAATGCATAAGGAAACTTCTCCAACTGGAAATTGGTCATAATAATGTCATAATTTAGATGCTATGGCTCGTGTTCATTTCTAAAAAGAGTTACTGGCTGCTTCTCAATGTTAAATATAGACATTAACACATAGCTAGAAGTTCAGAAGAATACCATGCAGGGAGTGCTGCTATAGTGCTATGCAATTGAACTGATCTGATAGTGCCACTGCCAGTGGAGATAATCCAAACTGCAGATAATGCAAGTCTTATGTGCAATATCTAGTATAGCCAAGACTAATGTGTCAGCCTGCCTATAACAGAATGGGGCACTAGAAATATCAAGGGGGGGAAATAGTCAGCTAGCTTATCTACAGTTACCGGTGCTGATAGTTATAGCTAGCTACATAGCTAAGTGCACGATATTTATATTAGCTACATTGTACCAATGAATGTACCAAGACAATACAGCATTGCTATTAAATTTGCTTAACAGTAAATTTACAAAGGTTTCATCAATATATGTTTATCACTTAGCTACACTACCTGTTCAGCAACCGTTCCAGTGCTGTAACAAAATTCGCTGGTAGCTTAAACTTACCTTCCATATCGCATCTGTTGCTGCTTCACACGCAGGAGCCAGAGAAAATTCACACTAGACTTCACTAGAGCTACAAGATAGGGCACAGGAAGAAAGTAGCTAAAAATTGGGATCCCAAAACTTGAATGATTTCTGTGGTTAAACCTTACCTGGCGATTAACAACTGTATTTCGCTCCTAGGTCTCAGTTTGTAGTTGCTATTTTGATTCTCCTACCGACTTTTTCTTGTTTTAGCTAGTAATACTATCGTAATAGATTTATCTAGCCTGGAGCCTGTCCGTGGAGGACGGATTAGCGTGCTAGTTGGGGGTGGTGGGGCTGAAAAGCTAATGGTCGTCTGCTTCACTTAGAACGGTTCCTGTGAATCCTCCCCTTCACCCAAAAAATTCTCTGAGGCATGGAGAAGCTAATATGAGGGGAATGTGAGAAATAAGCTTGTTGGTGCGTTTGTAAGGAATAAGAAAATAGCTGTAACTAATAATGTGGTGTCAATATTATTACTCAATGTACTGCCCTTTATTCTGTCTTGATGTATGTATGTATGTATGTATGCATGTATGTATGTATGTATGTATGTATGTATGTATGTATGTATGTATGTATGTATGTATGTATGTATGTATGTATGTATGTATGTATGTATGTATGTCATATTTCTCTGTCCAGGGAGTCTGTCAGAACTTCATATTCCACTACTTTTACAAATGGTATGGTTGAAATTCTTGAACAGCCTCCTTCTGGTAAGCTATTACTCCCTGACCTGGATCAGCTGTAGTGTAATGGGTTGTTGCATATTCTACTTTACCCTGCATTTCTGCACTATACATGTCAAGTGAAGTATATATATATATGGCCTGTGCCCACCATTGTGGGGGTATGGCTAGTTGGTTTTTGTTGTTGCATGCATACGCCAGCAAGCGTACCAGTAATATTTTATTGTCACATGTGCATTAGCATTGCTATTTATACATGCCAGAGTGTGATCATGTACCATGCACCTCATAATTGATAACATGGTATCACTCCTTGGACAAGAAAATAGAAGGGAAGAGAGTAATAGAGATGAAGAGCTATTCTGCTTAGCTGAAACATGAATTCAGTCAATTTATATTTTTCTACCTTCCTTAACATGTCTTTGAAAACCAATGTGTTTTTTTAATGAATTACTTTACACGAACAAATCATGAGATATAATTGATATTTATATAGCTAGTGTGTTACTAATTTAAAAAATTTATAAATGAACCATTTTTTTGTCCAAAACTTAATTTTTTTTTTTAATTAAATTTTTTACACTCTCTTTATCTTTTGTCAATGCTGATAATAAATGATTTTACAGTTGCCACAACATCACATGACTACTGTAATCTAGCCTGCCACACCTACTTATCCCTCACTCTTATTATGAGGACAATTTCCAATGTCCATTGTCAAGCATAGGTGAATGCCCTTAGTGAATCCTGTGTAGGTAAACTGTCCACACGCACAGGATTTCTCTGATGAATGGATGGCATGATAGCATTGAATAACATCCTGTGATTTAAAAGAAAATGCACCAATTTTTTGGAAAAGTTAAAGTGACCGTTTTGTTTTGTTTAACAGATTAGAGTCACTATAACCTTGAAGCAAGTAAAGCCATCTTCAAATGGAAAATTACCATCTAAGCAGTTCAGATATTACTTAATCTATTAAGATTATTGAACTTATTATTTGATATATATATATATCTTCTCTTTTTTTTTCTTTTTTTTTTCTTTTTTTTTCTTTTTTTTTTTCTTTTTTTTTTTTTTTTTCTTTTTTTTTCTTTTTTTTTTTTTTTTTTTCTTTTTTTTTTCTCCTGTGCAACCTTAGCTGCCAGCTCAATCTTTATTCCTCCTAATTTATGATACCGCTATGGGACTAAAATGAGAGCAGGGTGTAATTCACCTATGGTCTGTCTCCAGCCATGCCTGTGTCCAAGTGTGAACTTGGTAGAGCTATGAAATCAGAAATTGAAACAAGAGCAGTCCCACACTAAGACCTGCGGCAAATAATTACTATAATATGTATTAAAACATAGTGTTTTAGACTAGGATGATTTACAACTTTTTGGTTTCCATACAGTAAAAGTGCTTAGTTGTAAACACTTAGTTGTAACAACAAACTTTGGTGTTTCCAAACAGTAAACATTTAGTTTAAAAATTCATTCTTGAGCACAATGGATGTATGCTGCCCCCGCCCCTCGTCCCCACAATTCCAGGTGTTCCCTAGACCTGTGTGACACAAGTAAAAAAAAAAAAAAAAAAAAAAAAAAATGTGTGCGTAATTGTTCGAATTATGCTCTTGATTGATGAAAATATATTTTATCTTGTGTGTGTGAGAGAGAGTGAATGTGTGTGTGTGTGAGAGAGAGAGAGTGTGTGTGTGTGAGAGAGAGTGTGTGTGAGAGAGAGAGAGTGAGTGTATGTGTGTCCAGTGTCAAATCCTGATATGATGGCTACATAGAAGATTCTCAACAGCACTTTCAAATGTTATAGTACCCTATTTAGACAACACTCAAAGCAATGCTCAGGTGCAAAAAATAGTAAACCAACTGGGATGACATGATTATGCAACAGCAATTTCTGAATGGTCATTGTAATGTTACAATGTTATATGTAGAGAATCCATTATGTTTGCACTCCCTGGTGTGGTAAAAAAGGAATATTAAAGATGTGTCGGGCTCTTTCCCTTCTCACTCTCTCCAACTTCGAAAGCTGAATCAATAGTACTTCTAGTACCCTGGTTACTACACTTCATTACTACACAATCAATATTTCTTGTATCAACATTGGTTTTGACCCAACTTAAAACTTGGCTTTTAAAATTTTTGGAAAATGACGATCTTGGTGGCAAAAGAAGGGGATTCAATTGCTCCACATAAGAAAGCTTTTAAAAATCCATGGTCAAGTGGTTAAGCACAGGTCTACCAATCTGAACTCCAAGTTTGAACACATGATTGAGCTCCTTTTTTTTTAAATTTATTTTTCCCCTCCCCCCTTATCCCTTTTTCCTTCCTTCATTTCTTCTTTACCCCCTACTTTCTTTCCTTCTTTCCACCTTTTGTTATCCTTCCTTCCTTTCTTCATTTGTCCCCCTTTTTTTCCTTCTTCTTTCCCCTTTTTCCTTTCCTTTTTCACTCCTTTTTATCCTTCCTTCATTTCTTCTTCCTTCTTTTTCTTTTTTTCCCCTCCCCTTTTGTTCCTCCATCCTTTTCTTCTTTTCCCCCCTTTTTTCCTTCCCTTCTCTTCTTCTTTCTTCTCCCTTTTTTGCTTTCTTTTATTTTCTTCTTCCCCCCCCCCCCCCAATTTTTCCTTCTTTTCTTCTTAAGCCACCCCCTTTTTTCTTTGCTTCTTTCTTCTTTCAAACACATTATGGAAATAGTTTGTTGGGTGATTTATGCGTATGTATGTGTATGCACATTTTGATTTTGTGTGTATTCACTTCATTGCAATGTACCGAACCAAACTGAACTCACTTTTCATGGTAGACACATCCTACACCAAGGATAGATCGTTTTGTTGTATTTTTTTTTTTGCCAAAATTATTTTGGGGTCACCTGACCACACCACTTCCTATGGGAGTGTGAGGCTAAAGGACTTTGAGACCTAAAATTTGTCATCCACACACAATATGCCTCTGGGAACGACATGGGCTGGGTCTCCCCTGGCCACACTTCTTCCTCTGGGAGTGTCAGGCTGAAAATATCAAAAGATAATTGGCCAAATCCTTGTACTTGAGCTGGTCACTCTTGGCCATACCTCTTCCTGTGGGTATGCCATTATGTCCATAGTAACGCCGGGTATGCCTGCTACTATATACATATATGTATTTGGTCTGAATTTCTCGAGTAGGAAGTTTGGATAATTTTGGCTAATTAAAGTTTTTTGAAAATCATGGGAGGTTGTATTGGAGCAGCTTTGAATCTAAACTAGGCTATTATAGCCTCCATGCTGGACTGACATGCATTATTTTGTTTTAATAGACAGCTTCTGTGCTCCTGCAGTCGCCCAACACATGCAAGACGTACGGAAGCTGAGATCACTGGGAATCATGCTGGGAATGGAGTCATGTGACTGGGAGTACGCTCGGACCAATAGTTGCTCACCAGCTGATGTGGCTTTGCAAATGGCTGATTGGTGGATAAGGACTTCATCAAATGCCAGTTGGAAAGGGCTGGCCACGATCATGATGCAACCAGCTATCAAAGAAGTAAGAATTGCACAGAATATACGAAAGTTCTGTCCAGGCCTTTCTGATGACTCATGGACAAGCAGTGTGGGTTCCCTGTCGGCTCCTTTGTCATCCTTTATCGGATATATCCCAAATCAATACCAGTCGTCTTATATTGGTTTGTTGCTTCGCACATGCACAACAGATCCAAAATCATATTGTTGCTATTTTTTTAAGCAACATTGATGCAAAAATGGCTTTTGTTTTGTCCTTAATTTACCTTAATCATCTAGTTGTGTGTGTGTGTGTGTGTGTGTGTGTGTGTGTGTGTGTGTGTGTGTGTGTGTGTGTGTGTGTGTGTGTGTGTGTGTGTGTGTGTGCGCGCGCGCGCGCATTTATGTGTATTCTTGTATAAGTTTTTGTGTGTGCTTGTGTATTCTTGTCTAAGTGTGTATGTGTGCATGTTTTTGAGTGTGTGCATGTGTGTCAGTATGTACATGTGTGTCAGTATGTGCATGTGTGAGTTAGTGTGCATGCATGTATGTGTATTCTTGTATAAGTTTGTATGTGTGCACATGTATTATTTTATAAGTGTGTATGTGTGCATGTGTTTGAGTGTGTGCATGTGTGTTAGTATGTGCAAGTATGAGTCTGTGTGCATGTGTGAGTTTGAGTGCATGCATGTGTAGGTGTGTGTGAGTGGTGGTGGTGATGGGTTTAGCTCTGAAACTGCTCAAGATTTATGATCAAAGCATTAAAAGAGGATCACTTTCAATACTAACTGCATCCAAGCTATAATAGTGGGTGTATACTGTCATATTAAATGAAGGAGTGTATGTTGGTTGTTTTTTTACCGAAAAAAGCTTTAGATAATGTTGTATAGACATATACTCAGAATTTCTTATTTGTGCCGTGCACTCTCAGAAACAATAAAAATGATGATGATCATGGGAAAGCTTCCAAAAATGGCTCAGTGGAGAGCGAAATTTTGGTGAGAATATCTTTGAGCGTAAAACTCAAACCCTTGCACCTGACGCATTAAACTTGGCATGCATACACAGCTGACTCTGGCAGTACATGGGTGGGTTCCACCAGGCCACCCCTCATCCTGTGGGCATGTACACATGTATTTTTGTTTGTAGGACAATCGGTGCCTTGATTATTGCAAGCAAAGCTGCAATGGACCTCTAGTCTGTATTATTAATTGTGCTACATCCTTGCCTGCCTCGCTGGGAAAACTTTTGAACCTGGGTTCACACAGCTACCGTTCAAATTGTGTTGGGCTCCCTGCATTGCTGTGTGTCTGCAGTTAGACTCAGAATTAATTTTTTTTTTTTTTTTTTTTTTTTTTTTTTTTTTTTCTTTCTTTTTTTAATTAATAATAAAAATTTTTTGTTTTTAATTTTCCGGTGACTTCCAACTAAGAAATGAAACATAATGGACTTACAGAAAATAAAATCTCCCATATATGCAGTTGAGGTTAAAAACTCTATATTCAGCAACACAAAAAAATTACATAATGACAACAAAAATGGTAAAGCCTTGACAACAGCTTCCTATAATGGCTTAGTGGAGAGATAAAAATTTTTTGAAAGAATATCTTCACATGCAAAAGTCGAATCCTTGCACTTAGACACCCTGAAAGTTGGTATGCATACAACTCTGGCAAAAATATGGGCTCGGTCCACCCTTGCTTCACCTCTTCCTATGGGAGTATCTGGCAAAAAAGGGTAAAAATCTTTATGCACAAAACTCTGTGGAAATTTAAACTTTACTTTGTTGGCATAGTTCTGTGTGGTAGACAACTGGTGGCTTGATTATTGCAAGCGAAGCTGCAAGCGTGCAGCAGGCCTCTGATTATTATTATCATTTTCACCTCTTATCTTTGCTAATTTCTTTAAAAATATATATTTTTAATTTACTTTATTCTTTTTTATTATTTGTGAAGAACCCACCCTGCGGGTGGCTTTTCGGTCGGCCTCTGGCCTCCTGTAGTTACAAACTTGTTTAGTTTGCTTAATGTTTTATATAGGGGGTGGGGGGGTTGTGGGGCATTTCCAAAGTAAATCTTATGAATGCATCTTTAATATTTAGTATCACCTGCAGTAGCAAACATTTTTTTAATGTAACATGTAGGAATTATTGACACTAATCTCATTAATCAAACAAACATGATACAATTAATAAACATGCCAAATTTCATGTATAGTTTAGATATTTCATGTCACCAAACCACACCCATTGTCAAAAACACACCCACCCAATCTGAACAAAACATTCACGAGGACATGCAGCGAGGTGCCCTAATCAATTCCTGAAAGTTTCGTGAAGATCTATCCAGTGGCTTGGTAGGAGTTGAGTCCAGACAGACAGACAGACAGACACAGACAGACAGACAGACAGACAGATGGACGGACAGACAGAGACAGACAGGCAGGCTGGTAGGCAGGCAGGCAGGCAGGCACTCAAACAAATTGTGAATTACAGTAAGAAATGTATTATTATATTCCTACTTAATATATCACATTGCACAACTTGGTCCATTGGATAGCAGTGCCTGCACTAACTATAAGGCCAACAGATATGTCTTGATGAATACAGCTACAATCATGTTTAAAATATTCATGAAACTAATTCTGAATTTATTTTTATTAATAGCACTGCATAACATTACCCATCATTTGATATTATAGTGATCTCTTATTATATTCAATAGAGCAAATTGGCCAGAGAAGAGACGATTGCACTCGTCAAAGTGTACTTAACTGTCTTGCAGATTACCCAGACTGGCACACTATTGGACAATATTTGGTTGGTCTAGAAGAAGTGGAGAAGATTAAGCATGATTTAATAACGCATGGTGACCAGACAGCCTACCTGGTTCAGCAGTGGTGGAGAAGCAGCACACACGAAGATTTCAATTGGATCAGACTCCAACAAGCCATCACACATCATGCAATGGTAAAGTACGATCCATTTCAGAGGCACCGTTCAGCCTCTTCAAGCTCCCTATCTCCTGAGGATTGTAAGCCAAATGTCAATATGTTGCCATGACTACTATTAGATAACTGAAATGTATATTTTCAGCTGCTGACACTGACACTAAAATTGAAGAACTTCGGAACACGTTTGAAAGTCTCTTGACTGCCATCATGATGGAGTTGGATGGAAAGAACTTGAACCTGAGAACTTTCAGGTTTAAACTGCTTAGTGCAAAGTTTCATCAAGATTACTCCAGTTATTTAAGATCAGTGCTGTCCAAATCTAGCCTAAATGATATTTATGATTTCTTTGACCGCATAAGTGATTGCTTGAACTTTTTGGACTATGGTCTCCTTGATATTCTGATTCACAAGTTTGGCAGCGAAGACCTCAGAACAAAAATGAAGAGTTATGCAAGTAGCCTGGACAGATTCCGGAACACGACAAAAGTTACTCCTTTCGTCCAGTCCCTTCAAAGGAGAAACTTACATCCAAACAGACCAAAAGATGAAACTTTCAAAGAACTAATTGAAATATTAGATGAAGATCCAAACAATTGCACACTGGAACATCTCAATGTTATGCGTACAATACACTATGACAAGTTAAGGGAACTCAGCTTGTCCCAAGTGGCGCTGATGGTTTTAAACCGTGTACAGCTGAGCTGTGTCAAAATCACTTGGCTGCTGCTCTCAGAGCAAGTAGATACTTTCAAGCAAATGTTTGAGCTCTGCATTGAGGAGGGAACATTTTTTGATGAAAACAACATCATTCATTTAGAGTTGGATGGGCGTATCTTCATGAGCATGGAAAAGGTACTGCTATAGATATACTCACAATGTATGAATGTCTAGCAGTGTTTGCTTTTAATTTATACAATAGCAGTATGTGTGTTGATGCTTAATCGGTTGATGGACAACTAAAATAACCCTTCTTAATGAATTGGTCTTGTATATACTGCATGTGTATGGTTAAACTCTTCTAATGACACTTTTTTTTTATAGAAGGAAATATATTGTGTACTCTGGACCTAATCATTCAGTTATACTTAAACTATCATTCATAACTAAAAAATATTTTGGCAGTTAATAATTTAACTCTCTATTGATGTGTTTTTTTGTTGTAGTTTAATTTTGTTCACATAATCAACACAAACTACATGATATTTAATGGGATATAAGTTTTCTTGTATTACTTTTTACCTGTGGCACAAGGTCTAGGAAGACTTGGAGTGAGGGGGGGGGGGGGGGGGGGCAGCATATATCTTTAGTTTTGCTCAAGAATGGATTTTTAGCAACTATTACTGTTTGGAAGCACCAAAGTTTGTTGCTACAATAAATGCTTTTATTGTTGGGAAACCTTGTGGTTACAACTAAGTCTTTACTGTATGGAAACCCGATAGTTGTAAATCTTATCACAACTTCAACCTCATCTTAAGCATTCTAAACAATTATTTTACCTGGTCTAGAACACTATGTTTTATAAGTATTGTAGTATTATTAGTGCAGGTTTTAGTGTGTCCACTCTTGTTACTAGCATATCTATTAGTTTAATGCTTATTCCCTTATATTGCTGTAGATGTTAATTGAAGCATCCAGGCAAGGCAATGTGAACAGAGTGGACACACTGCTTGATAAGTGGAACAACGAAAAACACAACATCAATAAAATTAATGAGGTCATATTTCAAATTTAACCCTGGATTTTTGTGCCTTTTCTTTCTCTCTCTCTCTCTCTCTCTCTCTCTCTCTCTGTGTCTCTCTGTCTCTCTGTCTCTGTCTCTCTCTCTGTCTCTCTCTCTCTGTCTCTCTCTCTCTGTCTCTCTCTCTCTGTCTCTCTCTCTCTGTCTCTCTCTCTCTGTGTCTCTCTCTCTCTCTCTGTCTCTCTCTGTCTCTCTCTCTCTCTCTGTCTCTCTCTCTCTGTCTCTCTCTCTCTCTGTCTCTATTTATGGTGTTTGTAATGTAAATAATATGTCCTGCTTGACCAACAGGATGGCAAAACATGTCTGATATTGGCTGCTGAGAGAGGACATGCAGGAGTTGTGGCTTTACTCTTGGAACAACACCACCTGGACATAGACTATCGAAGTCAGGTGTGTGCTGTGTGGCTAATGTCAACAACTGGTCTGTGCTCTGTTGGGGTGTTTTATGATGCTTTGTGACATACTCAGAAAGGAAATAGCTAGAAAATTTAGTTTTCTTTTTGGGGTTTGATTTATTTTTTAAACAATTTCAATTATTTTGTATATTTTTACCTGTGGCACAAAAGTCTATGGTGGGGAGGGGGGCAGTTTTGCTCAAGAATGGACTTTTAACTAATTGTTTACTGTTTGAAAACGCCAGCATTTGTTGTTACAACTAATTGGTTACAACTAATTGGTTACAACTAAATGATTTTAATGTAGAGGAACCCTATGGTTACAACAAAGTACTTTTTACTGTATAAAACCCAAAATTTGTAAATTGAACCATAACTTTAACCTCACCTTAAGTATTCTAACCATTGTTTTACCTGGTCTAAAACAATGTTTTATATTCATTAATATATTACTCATTTGCCTAAAGTCTTGGTGCAGACTGCTCTTGTTTTAAATAGTCTGCCTATTAAAATATGGATAATTGTAGAATGATGCTGCTTTTATGGGACATAAAGGGTGGTGGGAATGAGAGGCATGGTTGCAAGATAATTATTCAACAGCCAACACTCTAGGCTGAAAGTTCAAAGTTCATGGAAATCTTAGCCAAGACTGGAGTAAGGTAGTATGGCACTGTGAGAGGATATGTGTGAAGCATTCAGCATTTGGGCTAACCAATCACCCCACCTACATAACTGCTGCAGCACTTCACCAGGGTGATATTAAAGTATGACAAATGATATCTAATTGTATTCTTGTTGGTTTTCTTTTTGAATCCACTACTGCATACGGATGTTTTAATCTCCCCTCAAGCTGGAAGATCTCTGTCAATATTACACAGGTGTATGTATGGTGTGCATGGTTGGTTTGGAGGAGGGGAGGTTCTAATGTTGGCATTGATATCCAAAATTATCATAGGCTATATGTGAAATGCAAAAAGGAAGGGAGGGGGGTTGGGGGGGGGGGGGGGTTTGGGGAAATAATAAACATTTTTAACAGTGTTCATCGGTTGTGTTTTCCATATTAATTTAAGGACTACATCAAGTTGAGTTATATAAAATAAATAATAATAAAAAATATTTAAAAACTAAATAAATTTTTAAAAATCCCTATGATTAAGTTTATGACTTCTACATGATTGTTGGGAGTATTTTTGTAGTCATGAGTCTGCTCCTTCTTGGTGGTGTTCCTCAGTGAATAGCCACCAGTTTGGTCAACAGGATGTATTGGTCAACCACATAAAGACCACTGGACTTCTACAAACCACAGAACATAACTAAACCATCAATTTCAATAGTGTGCAGTAACTCTGGACCACCAAATGAGTTGAGTACCTAAACCAGCAGTACCACTTTTCTCTTGTGATCAGACTTTCAGGCCTACCATTGGTGATCAAGAAAATGCATGATGCAATTTGTGATTGTTGTTGCATTTTGAAAAAAAAAAAGAAAAATTTTTTTACCCTACCCCCCCAAAAATGGACAGAAGTCTTTTTGTTAGGGGAAAAAAAACTTTTATATATATATTTTTTTTTTTTTTTTTTTTTTAATTCATACAAAGGAGGGGATAATAAAGTAATCTTGATATCTTACTATAATTCACAATTCGTTTTTCTGTCTGTGTGTGTGTGTGGGCAGCCTCTAACTCCTCTCAAACCACTTGAGGGATCTTCACGAAACTTTCCTGGTTTGATTAAGGTACCTCAGTGAACGTCCTTGCAAAAGGTTCATTCAAATCAGATGGCTATGGATGTGGGTTTTTTTCAATGGGTGTGGTTTGGTGACATAGAACAGTAACTATCACACACATTTGGCATGTTTATTAATCGTATCATGTTTGCTTGATTTATGAGATTAATGTCAATAATCCCTACATGTTACATAAAGTAAATTAAATCTGTTTGTTACTGCAGGTGGTCAACTTAAAATCCACCCATAGGTCAGGTTTTTTGCTAGTCTGGATAAACCATTAACTTTTTATTTTAATTTCTTGTTATAAAAGTGAAAAACATGTTATAAAATGTGTCAAAATTATATTATTAACTACCTCATTGATTGATGACTACTATCATTTTGCAATAAGTTTTTGAGACATACATAAGCAATAGATAGACCTGTAACTTTATCCCCACAGCCCAATATTTAAAAAATAAACAGCATCAAATCTTACCTTTCTATGTAACTCAGACATAAAGTGGTATACAAATGCCGGGAGGAAATTATAGATAGTAACAACCTCAAGATAATGTCAATCTAGTCTGAATCAGAGTTGTAAAAATCACTTTTTAAATCCAAAAAAGAAATAGGATTTGCACATTGTCATTCCTCTCCGTCCATGAGGCTTTGCATGTGCATGGCTGGCCACTCTCCAAGAAGTAACAGTTTACAGCACAATCATCCTGTTGACAGTGGCACTCATGCTATTAAGCAACTCTGTAACAGCTGGTGACTGACTTATCATTTGAGGATGGAGACCAGTGGTTTCAGAATTGTGTTCAAAGCCATATTCTCTTGCATCAGGAAGGATAGCAGAGGGATTTACTGCTTGTCTCCATATAACTTATAAGCAGGGAAGGAGGTGTAAATTAAAAGCATCTTGAGCAGGAGGTAGCTTCTTAATCTGGACATTCCTTTTCTCAGCCTTCTCCATCTCAGAGCATTCAGTAGGTGCAGTTTGTTTTACTATACACGTTTGCAACAAAATCAAGGGATGCCATTTCGACACTCATTGATATACATTCCCCATTAAGATCACAACGCCAAAGAGAAAAAGGCTGGAACTGGTGATCTTTTGCATCATTATCTTAAAAGCAGTACGCTTTTCCATGACCTAAAAGAGAACTCACAGTATCACACTCAGTTAGACAGAGGACTGAAAAGAGAATTGTTTTCTGCTCTTTGCTGAGTGCATTGTTGATAGTGTGTACATCAGGTATGTAGCGGGTGAGCTGTGCACGTTTGCCACTGTGTCCAGTTAAGAAAAGAAATGTCTTTGGCTTTGATCACTGGTCTGTGGTGCAATAAGAGGACAAGAAAATAAGTGTCAGGGCTATGTACCAACATGTCACAGTAGTTTGTGCTCCATCATCTGCTGCAGCTACAGCATGAAGCATGATTCCTGCATCTGCTTCTTCTTGGATGGAACACAAGGAACTGATTCTTTCACTCTCTCTAAAGTAAGGGATGAGGCTTGATGTTCACAACCTCCCCTGGCAATAAAGGCCTGTTCTTCCTTCAGTAGCTCTGGTGCTTTTCTGTAATATACTCTGTGCAATATGTTGCCAAATGTGCCTTGTTCTCTCCATGACTCAGAAATTATTTCCAGTTCTGAGGAATGAGAGCGTGTCTCTTCACATGGTAGATATGTCCTATCCATTCACCTCTCCTTGCCCGGGCTCTGCTTTAATACTGTTCTTTCAGTGTTTATCAAAGACAATGTGTACTTGCTGGACCAAAGAAGTGCTAGCTGAAATGAAGCTACTGCTATGGAGAATAAAATCAAGGTACCTCCCTACCATTTTTTTTTTAAATCACCTCCTGTACAGTACTAGGGACACCCATCATTAGGATGGATGCATGCATGCCCATCCCCATCAAAATTTACAGCACCACACCATTTGATTGATGTTTTTTCTCTCCAGGTGCAATTTCCAGTATATGCATGAATTCTTATTTCTCACAGACTATCATATTTAATTAAAATAAATATATAGTGATAAATAAAAAAATTGCGTTTTTATTAATTGTTGTAAAAACGTATTAATGCATAATACATTAATATTAAGTGGTTGAAATATTCATCTGAGTTCTCTGGATAGGAACTCAATCATAGTGCAAGATATATTATTTAAACACAGATGTTTACTGTATGAAACATTGTGGTAGGAATAACAATTGATGTTTATCCCAGAATGCCACCATTTTCTGTAATTGCATCATTGGTTTTCATGGATAGGGAAGGTAGGTGATCAACAATAAACATATTAGAAAACATGGTACTTCTGGTTTGGGTATCATGAAAAATAAGTGTTTTCTCTGGCCTTGGTTAGTACACCAATATGATTTATTTCTATGTGATTGTATGCTGTGTAATGTTCAATTATCTCTGTGGAATAAACTAAACTTGTCTTGGGTAAACTCTCGGTTCCGCTGCTTCTTGTGCATAAACTTTGTGTTTGGAAATGCTCAATTTTTCTCCTGTTTTCCTCACTGATAGGAGAAGCAATGGACTGCTCTGTTCTTTGCCTACAATGGCAGTCATTGGAACACTGTCAAGCTCCTGGAGGAGTACGGAGCAAATGGACAACTCACAGACCATGTATGTATGTATGTATGTATGTATGTATGTATGTATGTATGTATGTATGTATGTATGTATGTATGTATGTATGTATGTATGTTCCTATCTATTAATAACTAACATTCTCCCCACCTTGTCCCCCCCAGACTTAAAGGGGTTAGGACTCTAAACTTTCAGGATTGAAACTAAACACAGATTAGTGTTGCAAAATCCTTGCCACATGGCTTATTTGTAAAATAGGATTGGATAGGGTGCATATGATTCTAGAGTAGAATTCTACCCACCCATTCATTGCACTTTTTGAACTTTAAAAAGAAGTTTTTATGACTGCATGGATAATAATTATTGGCTCAGTTTAAAATACCTGATCATTATTTTCACTCTTGTATTTCTACGTCTGTCCGTCCCTCCGTGTGTTCATTGTAAAGGGTCGACAACTACACCTTGTTTTTAAATTGACGTATAGAAAAGCAACACAAAAAGTTTGGTGACATACCACCAAGAAGAGTAAAGGAGGAACTATGAAGACAACTATTTCACCAGCACAGAATAATTACCATGAAATGATTACCACGGAATAATAATCGTGGAATAATTACCCTGGAATAATTATGGTGAAATAATTATTAAAATAATTACAATGGAATAATTATAATGGAATATTACAATGGAATAATTACAATGGAATAATTACAATGGAATAATTACAATGGAATAATTACAATGGAATAATTACAATGGAATAGTTTCAGTGGTGGATCTACAAGTAGCAAAGGGGGTAGCTTTGAACAAATTTCAGGGAGCTTGGGGTGAACTAGTATCTAGCGTTATGTTCTGCTGAACAATTAAGTTTTCTAAAGTTTAACTAGAATTCTATATATTTTTTTTTTTTCAAACCATCCACTGCTAGCAACTATTGTGTAACCAATTCCCTCTCTACTGTAGAGTGATTGCTGAGGTTTCCTTTCCTTGAAAATGCTATCTTTTACCTCATGAGTTATGTCTGACTCTTCAGCTGCACAAGAAAAGTTGGCTGTCCGGTTAGTAGTGGTGGTGTCACAGGAAATTAGTTTCCCCCCCCCCCCCCCCCCCGAATGTTATATGTTCCTACCAATATTTGGTCCATACAATGCTATTTGGGTCCTACTTTAATGCTAGAAGAAGACCAGGCCAAACCAAAAAGACAAAAAAAAACAAAAAAAAACACCAGAAGGTTCATAATATCAATACGAAGTAAATGTTAGCACTACATATTTCTGTCTTAGCAGTATAACAAATACATCAATCATATACAGCAATGTTTAAGAACAAAATTTGCATAATGAATGGATGCTTTCACTTGGAGTGATTATAAGTCCCATATGTAAATGAAACCAGTTGTTACATTGCTCACATTCACAGAAGCCATACCCTAGTGCTGCCTTCTTTTTTTTAATTTTTTTTTAGTGATTTGACTTTCCTCAATATTCGAGTTTTTATTTTCATTAAAAATTTTCCCCCCCACAATGATACCAGTTCAATATATAGAGTTGACCTGACCTGATCATTGTGATGGTAGTAATGATTAAACATGAGTCATCCATCATCAACTGTATTGTCATTTAAAAAACTCTTCTTTTTTTTTTTAATTTAATTTTTGTTATGTCTGTCATTTAGTATCTATTCTGATTGTGTTGTTTCAGGAAGGTCAAACAGCTGCTAGTATGACTAGCCTTATCATGAGGAGGAAACCAGGATTGGCGAAGAAAATATGGAAACCATTCTTAGAAAAATTTAATTCTGGCTATAGAAAAATCCTCCCCCTCTTTAAAAAGGTGTTTATATTAATGAAATACACACACAGCTGCAATACCTGCACACAAACGACCATGTGTGCACATACTACACTAGCACGCACACACATGCACATAGCTACACTAGCACACACACACACACATGCACATAGCTACACTAGCACACACACATGCACATAGCTACACCAGCACGCACACACATGCATATAGCTACACTAACACACACACACATGCACATAGCTACACTAGCATGCACACATGCACATAGCTACACTAGCACGCATACACATGCACATAGCTACACCAGCATGCACACACATGCACATAGCTACACTAACACGCATACACATGCACATAGCTACACCAGCACGCACACATATACACATAGCTACACTAGCACACATACACATGCACATAGCTACACCAGCACGCACACATATGCACATAGCTACACCAGCACGCACACACATGCACAATTATATATATTCAGTTGTGCTTGATCACTTACCTCTTGTAGAAATTGATTGCATATTGTGAGGCGGGCAATTATGAAGCTGCTAAGGATTTACTCAGGAAGAAGCAAGTAGATGTAAACATGACCGATGGCAGCTCTCGAGTAAGTGTGGATGTAGTGACCATGCTGCTATTCTGTGTTTGACTCTCATGCACTGTGACTGTGTACAGCATTGGAGTCCTTTGATGTGGGCATGTGCACAGGGACACTACGAGCTTGCTGGGCTTCTAATAGAAAATGGAGCAGACATTAATTATAAAGCAAAGGCATGAGCATTCAAATAGTTTGTTACACTGACTATGTTTATATTCTGTTTATGTTGACAGAATGGTTGGACACCACTGCTTCTGGCTGTCTCCAAGAACTTTGTGAGAATAGCTAACCTCCTGCTGATGAATAAAGCAGACCCAAACAGTGTTCTTTCCGTAAGAAACATTAAAATATAGAAATACAGTTAGTGTGTAGATTTGTTTTTCTGTAGTCTATAGAATCATATGCACCAAAATACCTCATTTCTGTATTTATTTATTTATTTATTTGTTTTTTGCAGACCAACTATTCTGGTTTGCTCTATATATCTGACCTGGGCTATGTGGAGATGGCAAGAACCTTATTGAAGTATGGAGCAGATGTGGAGATAGCAACAACTCTTGTATGTGTGGCCCAAACAAAATATGCTCCACCTACTTCTAACCACTATATCTACAATAACACGATTTGTGTAACATCACATGACAGTGTTGATTATGTATAGTAAGCTGCTCTGATCACCCACCATTGTAGGACGGGGCAACCCCACTAATTGAGGCTGTTTGTTCTGGAGATGAAGACCTGGTTAAACTTTACCTGGAGTATAATGCTCACCCGAACAGACAAGCTTATGTAAGGAAGAGGGAAAGCTCTGTAATTGTCTGTCATGCCATGATCTCCCCCAGTTTTATAGCACATTTGATATTATATAGAAAGGATGGACTGCCTTAATGGAAGCTGCTCGAAGAAACCATAGAGCTATAGTAAAGATACTGATAGAGAACGGAGCAGACATGGAGCTGGTGATGGAGGTATGTTGTAGGAAGGGTGAATATAACATGTTGTTCAACTGTGTGTATTGGTGGAGAGCAGAACCATAATTCACACTGTTACTGATGGACTATGTGTGTGTCAATATTATTAATATTGTTTCGTTGGATGGTGGGGGATCAGGGTGCTGGCAAAACCACAGGAGAATCCTGTCTCCACGTGGCATGCTATAAAGGAAGTGAAGATGCTGTACAAGAGCTGCTGCACAGAGGGGCACAAGTCAACAGAACGAATGCGGTGGGTGGGTGGGTGGACATATCAATAATTATCCCTCATTACAACACTGAAGAAACATGCCTGCTGATTCTATATATCTGTGTGTGTGTGTTGGGGTGTGTGTGTGTGTGTGTGTGTGTGTGTGTGTGTGTGGGTGGGTGGGTGGGTGGGTGTGATGCCCAGATGTGTCAATTATAGACTAGACCATAACATACTGAGCATTTTTTGACATCCTTTTTTACAAATATACTTTCTTTTTCAGGCAGGACTGACCCCACTAATGTTAGCCACAAACCGTGGAAAAATAGATACGGTGAAGGCTCTACTTGAAAGCAAATTCATTGATGTAAATCTTCCACACATGGTATGTGTTTAAATGTGTCTTGAGTGTGGTGTTTGTATGGCAAAATTAACATGGTGGTCATTCTCCAGGATACTGGTTTTCCTGCAGTGGCCATGGCAGCTAAGAATGGAAATGTCAAGATTTGTCAGCTACTTCTAGAGCATGGAGCCAATGTTGACATTGATGTATATTAGTAGAGCATATACAGTGTCATGTTCTGTAGTGTCTGATTTCATTTCAGACTGTGTATATACTTTGTACATGTAGGATTTCAGCATAGCAGATGTGGCTGCCTTATACAAACGAAGGACAGTTTTTGAAATGCTCCAAAAGTTCAAGTCACCAGTATGTCCTTAATTTTAATTAATTAATTAATCAACACCAATTATTTAAAAACAGATAATGATAAGTGCTATTTACAAGTGAAATAAATGTATCCACACCTACCAAGAATATCATCTTGTACTGGTTACTCTGTCCCAGGCACCACAAACACAAGTTCCCATCTGTATGAGGGGGAAGTAGTTGTCAAAATTCTATCTGGCTTGATGTCAAGTAGACATTAATTAGTTCTAACAGATTTATGCCAGTCATGCTGACCATGTGTGACCAAGCCATACTTATGAACCTGCACCTGGTTCATATCTACTGGAAAGACACTTGACTAGAAAAGGAGCTAGTGATGTATACTCTATAGGAAGATGGGAAATTGACTGCCACAGTTGTTCCTGATTCTCATAGTAGTCTAAAATGGGTCGGTATTTATGCTCAAACTGTTTTTGATATTATATATGTATAGTGATAGTCTTTATATGCTGAACTGTGATGTCCTACCAGATATCTACTTGCTATATATTCACCATATCAATTTTGTTTCCTTAATATTCCGTATGTTCTAATTAACTGTCATAAGTGCATCTCATCAGTTCTGACTGCTCTGCTCATACAGCCACACAACCAATCCTGCAGTTCACTGTGCTGAACACTTCTGGGTGGGCACTATTTGACTTACTGTGTTCAGCTCAGTTCAGCTGGTGTAACTAAAACTCCTACCATAATAGGTTTGGTAGTCCAGTGTACACAGATTAGCTATAATATTGTGTGTTCTTGATACTGGGTATTGCTGTTGTTCTAATTATGCAGGGTTCATTAGTTCAAGTGGCAGAAGTGAGGCATCAGACAGAGACAGAACTGCACAGAGAGGAACCACAAGGACAAGGAATGCATGAAGAAATACGACTGCAGGCAAAGATGAGGCTAGAGGCAGAGGCAGATACAGAAGGACAGGAAGAGGCCAACCTACAGTCAGAGACTAACCTACAGGCAGAGGCTATGGTGCAAACAAAAACAATGGAACCAACCATTCTTGGGACTAAGCTTCCATTCATTGAAGATGTTTTCACTGAAACTCTTCCTGAATCATTACTCTCTCTTGCAGTGGTTAACAATGTGAGTTTACACGGTACAGTAACATTGATCATCAGTGTAGCCCTAGCCCTAGCCCATAAGGTGCACTCAAATTTGTTTGTCTTGCTTTGTCTTAAAAAAACGCTTTATTTTCCTCAGGAACAAATCAATTATGAAGAAAAGCAGAAGCCTCCCCCGAAGGACATGAGCCCACCCCTGCCGGGAAATGAAACTGAAACTCCAGCCACTGTGGATATATCGACTCCTCTTCAAGAGCAGTTGGAAAAGACTGAGTTTATGCATGGCGAAGCTGAAAGGGAAAACCCTACTCGGCACTTTTCTGTTAGTGGCTATATTTAAAGAGATAATAAATCATACCCAAACATGCTTGATTCTAGACTTACTCAATGAAAGTTAACAACATTGTAAAGTGTGTGGACTGATAGCACTGTTGGGTGCACTATGTTCTTCTGTGCCAATGGACTGCATTTACGCACAACATTTTTGGGTTTATATGATCTTTATGCAGGAGGAAGAAGAAGAGAAAAGAGAAGAGGTAAGAAAACAAGCACTGCAGGATATGGACGAGGAAATGAGTTTATATGATGAAGAAGAAATGATTCTAAACAAGCCTCAGCACATCACCGACACTGTCAAAGCTGCAGAAAAAAGGAATGAGCAGACTGATGTAGCTGATGAAAATTCAAGCACTAAATCTAATGCCCAAAAACTAGAGCTATCATCAAAGCAATCGGTAAGCTTGTATTTAATTAAGTGGATGTCTTTTGTTTTCCATGTAATTTGTTATGATGTTAAACTCATTATAGGCTGTTAGGGACAGAATGAAGCTCTTTGATCTTATCTGGAATAGCTATTCATCCAACCTAATGTATGGTGGAGAAGACAGCAACTATAGAAAAGGTGTCCAGCAACCTCAAATTCCATACAATCAAGAACAATTAACTAGGAATATCAGTGCCTAGTACCACATGCTCCATATCACTGCAGTATCTGCAGTATCTGTGTTATAATAATATGCATAATAATTATATCTCTCTGCTTTATATATATATATATATATATATATATATATATATATATATACATATATATATATATATATATATATATATATATACATACATATATATATACATATATACATACATATATATGTATATATATATATATATACACATACATATATACATACATATGTATGTATTCACTTCAAAAGATAACTTAGGTATGTTGTAAAGTTGGGGCTGGAGAGAGGGGGCGTGTTGTGTAGGGGAACATTGTAAACTACTAGCAGAAAGACAAATGAAGCCAAAGTTCAAGTGTTATATGGTCAGGTGAGACCCATATTGTAATGATATTCAGACACCATCTGGTTTGTCTGAATCAATCAAGCATAAAAAGAAACCTCGCACCTTTTCCGATTACTTCACATATTTTGTTTCCTCCCACACTTCACCCATACCAAAAAAGTAATTAAACAGATAACTCCCATAAAAGATGTAAGTTTGAAGGGTTTTGAATGTGGGTGGAAAATTTGTTCAACTTTTTCAACCCCACAAGTCTTCTTGCCTCAATTATGGATTAGGAGAACCTGTTGATTCTTTATCAGATTACCCACAAACCACCAAGGATTGGATCACATCCTATTCACTGCAACTCCTCACAAGTCTAAACCTCTGCTGAAAGCAACACAGTCCCTGTAATGGTGGGGGAATGGGTGGGGATGGGAGAAAGTTGGGAGGGAATATTAGTTATGGGAATATTAGTTTTGGGAATATTGAGCTGAATGGAAGTGGTCAGGCCAAACAAACACATGTTATGCACTTGGACATGCAAGAACGCCAAAGAAACAGTGAGCAATATTATAAAACATTTTCCTTTGGGGTCAGAGGAAGAACCCTAGAACAGTCTCTCCAGTTGCATACTGCCAGAAGGGTAAGATTTTTAGGTTACTCAAAATGCCATTTTAGGATTAGGTTAGATTATTTTTTTAAAGGCGAAATATGCTGTTTAGGTAGAAAACTTTGAAGTAGATTAGCAATTGCATGCTTAGTTTGGTATGTTTAGAAGTGATTAGTGACAGCTGCCTCTTTCAAATGTTCAGTTGTTAGAATTTTTGTAGAATGAAGAAGACCTATCTACAACACTGACAATTGGGCAAAACTATGTTTGCAATGTTTCTGGACTCATTCCAATAGAAACTTCTTCTAGTCCATCTAGTATGCATACAATTTTTATCTGAGTGCAGGAATGCCTGGATTTGTTTGCAGAACCCTTGCGTACTTTGAAGCCAGTGAGTGTCCAATACTACCCCTTACTTTCTCAAGTTCTAGTTACATTCATCATCTTCACTTGTTTCATATCTTGATAGACTTACTGAGATGAAATGCTTCCTCATACTTCACAATGGCCGATTAAAGAAAAGACAATTTGGCATCAATGAAAGCAAGATCTGTCTTTGGTCAGTAGTTGCTGTACCCTTTTGATTACTGCTACATCCTCTGGATCCAGCATGTCTACCACCTCTATTCACAACATTGAAGAGTTCAGAGTAAAACATGGCAGCCTCAATCCACCAGCAAGGGTCAGCAGAGGCTGTTTGGACTTTTGGGGTGGGGTGGGGAGGGGAAGAGAGGGAGCAAAGGAAGGTTTAGAGTAGGTTTGCTTCCACAGCACTGAGGAGTGCTGTGTGGGCAGCTTAGGGATCTTCCTGAAAATATTTCTTACCAGACACAATGAGGTCATTTGCAACCTCAAACATTTCTCTGACATCCTCACAGATTCAGTGCACTCCCTGGTCAACACAAGTAACATGCACCAATGGTGGAAAGAATACATTGAGATCAGATTACTGAATACTTTCAGCATCTACACAGCCTACACCAGAAAACAGGACTTCCAGTAGTGTTGAAGATTCAGGTTGACCAGACAACTGATGGTGCTAAAGTCTGAGTTTTAGTACTGCAACCAGATAGTGTATGAAAGATATTTGCAACTCTACTAGCCTAGTGTTTTTCTCTCTCCTCATTGACCACACAGGTACTTTGTGCAATTTCTTTTGATTTCTGTAACACAATTTTCATAGCAGACAGTTATGTGAAGTTTTCTTAGAGAAGATCCAATTAGAACAGAAAGGGCACAGTAATTTTCTGGAATAATTTACATGGTTGGGATTTGCTACCTTGTTCATTGGTATGTGTGCTGCCAGAAAGGCCTCACGCATTTCCCTATTTCAGCTCCTTTGACCCAAGTATCGAATATATTAGCACAAAGATCATGAAACCTCCTTTTGGTATATATCTCCTAATTATGTGATATGCAGCTGCTAATTATTCACTCAATTGAAACACTTTGTTGTAGACCAACTGTGATCGAGATCCCTCCTTTTCATATCCTTTAAATTACATGGTACAGTACAGGTATGCTAATATCACTACTATAAGTTGGTGCTGTTGGTAGCGTTATTGCAGTGCTTGTGAAATCTTATTTACCCTAGCAAAAGGTCTCAATTATACATGTCAAGAAGGAGAAACTTTTTTAAAAGGATCAACTATATATAGGGGGAAAAAGGCAACTCAATAATCTTGTTGCTAACAAGAAGTCAAAGCAATCCACTTTTGAAACATTGAAATCCAGAAGATGCTCAAGACATTGATATTCTGGGGAGGGGGAAGTTAAAATATGACATTCCTTTGAAAAATTTCAATATAATATCGAAGTAGGAGCGTAAATTTGTGAGGAATTGAGAAATTTCAAATTTAGCTTGTCAAATCAAGCCCTTTGGGTAAAGTAAGAAGAGAGAGCAAAGGGTGGGGGAATAAATAAGGGGGGGGGGAAGGGAAACCACCTACAAGACCTGCTGTCACCAGGTGGTCACCCATCCAAGTACTGGGCAGGCCTAACACAGCTTAACTTCAGTGAGTAATTTTAATTGAAATCAATTTGAACCAAAAAAAAGAGAGTTTTGCCCCCAAATTGTCTGCAGATTTGAGCAACTGTGGATTCTAAATGCATTTTTGGTGGGATTTTTGCAAATTAATAGTCAAATCACACTCGATTTGAATTACATATATTTTGAAAAATTCTTAGTAAAAAAAAAAAAATAATAATAAATAAATAAATTAAAATAAATAATAATAATAATAAATCAAACATCTGAGGATTATATCTTCAAATATGCTAAGCATTCCGGTATGGTAAGCATTCCAGTATGGGAGCACTTGACAGTCCATATATTATGTAACCGTGGTATGAACCACTTCCTGCAGTTGCAAAGTTGGAGCAGCAGTGGTGGTATCCCTTTGGTGAGACCCATGTTCTTAGCCTGTTCTCATAGGTAGCAACCAAATATTGCTGAGGGATTCATGTTCTTGAATTATGAGTGGTTGAAAAAACTTATGATCGTGAATTGCTGAAGCACTACAATATTTTCTGAAATAATCAGCTCTAGTGGAATGAGTTATAACTTTGGACAAGTTATTTGAAGTGTTTTTACAATTAAAAAAAAAATTCAGGAGTGGAACCTTGGATAAGCTTCTTAAGTGGTTGTGAAGGTTCCTCGTTCTTCTGGTTGGCTGATGTGACTCCACAACCAACTTGGCATGTAAACAAGACAGCGGAAAGGAGGGGGGAGGGGGGGAGGTGATTTTTTTTTTTTTTTTTGTTGTGCTACCACATTACTATTTGACTTTTTGGGGTTCTTGTAGTTTGTTCATCTGCTAATACGTAAAAATATTTGTTTTTGTTTTCTGTGAATCCATCCATTGAAGTTTCTTTGTTGTCATAAACTGCAGGTCATGTCTTAACTGGTTTTAATGGTTAAATGGACTCAATTTTTCTTAATTATTTCTTCATTTTAGAAAGGTGATAGATCTGAAACAATTCTATTTTATGCCAAGACTACAAAAAATGCTAGAAAAGAAGAAAAAACCCAGCCTGGAAAAATTAACAAACAAGCAAAACCAATCATCCTTTCTTAATTGTCAACAACAAAATTGCAGTGTTCCAGACCCTGTGGTTGAGCACTGGTTGCAGATTAGACACATAAAATTAAATACTTGTGCAGTCTTACCAGTGTTTATGGGGGTTGGGGGAAGTGGCGTGACATCCAGCCATGTAACCCTGTCAGGGAATGTGTGAAAATTATGAGCACTCCTGTACTATGGATCATGTCAACACTACTTAGCTAAACAAACTAATTATACTTAAGTACTAGGCCTGACTATGTAGATTATCTTTCAACCAACTTATGCACAGAAATTTTTGAATAATTTAATTGTGTTCTGCAACCTTTTCCCCACAGACCCACTCCACCCAGTTCACCCAAGCTACGTGGTTGTTAGGAAACGCTGACAGCTAGCCAGTTATGATTTTCTGGTGAAACCGGTTTACAGAAACATAGCAGGCTAGATAATTTACTTATTTAGCTGGCTGTAGTATAGAAGGAAAAAGGTTACTTTTCCCCTCAAATGAATTCTCCAGCAATACTTGATGGTAGGCCATTATGAATAGAAGAATGAGATAGCTATACCATGTTTTATGGCTGCCAATATAGTAGATATTATGAAAAAGATATGCTAGTGTCTGTTTGGATGAATTGCCAACTTGTGCTATGAAATGTTTTAGGTCTCTTCACATTAGATGAGGAAATACTTGTGTGGGTGTGTATTTGTGTTATGGGGACCTAATAGGTGTGTGGTGTGCATTAATGTAAATGTAAGAAATGTAATGATTTCTATATTTACAGTGAAACCAATTACTCTTCACGATCTGAGTCAAGTGATTGAAGCTTTGGATGGAGTAAGGAACATTAGAGGCTTGGCATTGCAACTAGGCCTTCTTCACGATGACAGAAATGGTCTGGACAACTTCATGAATCCCACAGATCGAAAAATCGAGTTGATCAAACTGTGGATAACTCATGATGTGGACTGTAGCTGGCAGCGTTTGCTTGAGGCACTGTTAGCCCCTCAGTTGCTGTGCTTGAGAGCAGCGGAGAGGATAAGTGTGTTTCTCTCCTCAGGAACTTTACCACACTTGGTGAATCAGGAATCTGGAGATTCTGTGTTGTGTGTTTCATCCTCACCATATGCAGCACGAGGTTTAGAGTCTCTGTCATTGAACTTCAACATGGAATTATCAACAAGTATGTTTACAATGTTAGATATGTTTATTACAGTCATTATCTAAACATCATCCATAATAACATAATTATAGAAAATATGATGAACATGTTGCACGCATGTATTTATATGTGCATATTACCAAAGATTTCTATGCTTGCTATGGAAAAAGAATAGGAATAATTTATGCGAGATGTGGATAACTGAATTCTCTGTATCAGTTAGGGATTCTTAAATATAATTGAACTTGATACCAACCTTGTGTCTGTTTGTGAAGTGTGCCCTAGATTTGGTCAATGTGAGACAAATTTGGTGGGGATATTCAGGGGGTGTGGCAGGAGGTTATTGACCCCTTTTTTTTGTTGGCACTCCTAGTGGCAAAAAAAGGCAATGAAATTTTCCATACAAAAAAAAAAAAAAAAAAAAAAAAAAAGAAAAAAAAGAAAAAGAAGATAAAAAGGCAAAATACTTTAAGCAGGGCTCTCCCAAGTGAATACAGTGGTTCGATTCATCCACTTTTTTTGTTTGTCCCCCCCCCCCCCCCCCCCACCCGCCCCTTTTTCTTCCTTTTCTAAGCAGGTTGATGGTTTGATTCCTGACTGAGCATATTTCCCCCCCCCCCCTCTTTTCTTTTTTTCTTTTTTTTTTCTTACCTTTTCTTCCACTCCAATCTCTGTACTATAGTTGTCGCCTGTCCACAACTGGCTTCAAATAAATTTCCTGAGTTGTTTTTTTTTTTTTTTTTTTTTTTTTTTTTTTTTGCGCACCAATTTTTTTTGGAAAAGTTAGTCCACAAAACAGTTAGTTTCAAATAAAATTCTAAAATATTTGATGTGCATCAGGTTTTTCTGAAACATTTACTCCTGGTCACAACCTGCACTCCATCCGATTGCCTGATAAAGACCACACCCAACACCATAGGCAGAAACTTGCAGCACTAGTCTGTCTACACATCAGGGTGGACAGCAGAGGACCAAGAAAGCCAAACTAATTCAACAGAGATGTGTTCACCTCATGCCAGTTGGAAAGAGATCATCACAGTGCATGCTTAAAGCCAGGTAGACATTTTTGGCCTCTTTCCTTCGGTTTTACATAAGTTGCGAAATACACCATTTTCTCATATTATCTCAAATTTCAAATTCACTTAAAACTGTTTTCTTCACCAGCGATATTGAATTTTCAGCTTACTGCACTGGTAGTGCAGACAAGCTCACCATCCTGGCACAAATCAACTTGAGGAATGTAGTCTGCCCTGTGGGTCTAGAGTAAGAGTTTTGCACCCTGCACCCTGCAAATTCCTCTGCTAGTCATCTAAGTGTTCATGCTCATCATTGTGCAATGGTGGGAAGTCAGTTTATCAGAACTCGCGGAATGGACACCATTATTTTTTTTTGTTTGTGTTAGTTTCCTTTTGGTGGTGTATGTGTGTATGCTATCAATGACTCTTTACCAGATTATCATCTGAATTCACACAAAAAGCTTATAGCAGCCACAAGAGGCAACCAATACAAACCAAAATATTTATCAACCATGCAGTGACTACAGGAAACATCATACAAGTTTTATCAAAATCAGTCTAAGAGGAGTTCACAGACACACACAAGCACACAGACAGACAGACAGACATTGATTCTTTATTATTGGGATAATAATTTATAATGATATCTCACACCTTACCTCTCCTTTTATTGCAATCTTCCTCATTAGATAAATATCTGTGCCAGTTCTGGAGTAACGGAATGCAATGCAATAGAATGTGCAATAAGTCACCCAACTGATGAGTTGAAGTAGTGTAGGAAAAGATGCAAGGGGGTTGGAGGGGAAATTGGGAGAAAGAGAAAAATATCAATTTTAAAAATATTTTTTAAAAATTGCAACTTTGAAAGGGACTTCAACATCAAAATATCCACTTCTTAGAAGATTAGTCCATTAGGCCATGAATGATTTGGTTTTAATATTAAAATATGCTAAGAATGACTATTTTCTCTATGTAATAAAAATCGTATCTTTCCCCCCCCCCCCCCCCCCCCCATGACATATATTACTAGTGCCCTTGGCAATACAAGGGAAATATTTAGTCAAGATATGTGCAGAGGAAGTTTGATAAATTCTATGCCAAACTCTTTTTTAAAAATAATTGTTATTTATATATATATATATACTTAATATGTACACATATTTTCAGAGATTACAAATCAGGAGTTTACGGAATTAAATATCACCAATGCCTTATCGGCAATGAAAGATTTTAAATGGGATTCTTTTGGACGATACTTTGGTCTTGAAAATCTTGCTAGTATCAGGGAACACGTGGAGGATGAACGAATTGTTCGTGTTGTGGACTCGCTGTATGTAAGGAGAGGGTCCAGGGAGTTCAACTGGGCAACAGTTCAGAATGGCCTCAGAGCATGCTCAAAAGAAAGAAGTTTTCCTCTGGCTCAAGAGTTACAGCCTCATGATAATTTCCATGAAAGAGAAGGTACACTATTCATGTGATGTTGTCATATTGTCACGTCATACTTTGATAATGCTTTGTTGTAGCACATACTATTAAATGTTCAAGTAACCTCAAGATTACCAAAATAAATATGTGCAAACTGGATATGTTTTTTTTTTTGTTTTTTTTTTTACAATTACTTATTGTTATTGTTATAATTGTTATTGTTGTTGTTTATTTCTGTAATGTTGTTACCAGTGGGGCAAAGGATCAATTTACTAGAAAAAAGATTTGAGACCATGATTAACAAATTACGGAAGTGCTTGGAGTCTGATTCCAGCAAAGTTGAGTGTTTCTACGAAGATCGGATGTACTACTTGCCACAACCACTGAGGGGATTAGCTGACCACTTAACCTGCAAAGGTCTTGAAGACGGCAATTTTGAAGAGTTTTTCAAGTTGAACCAAAACCTGTGGAATTTCATAGATTTTGGTCTCATACGTCACTTAATTAGAAGATGTGGAACTCCTAACTTAAAGAATGAAATGTTCGAATATGAGAAAGAAGTTGATACGTTTTGTAAGCTAATAACAGTGCATCAGTTGATCCAGGCATGGGACCCTCGATTTTTTGATGAAGATATCCCAGAACACTTCATATTCTGTGTATCAAAAATGACGTGGGATCCTTACAAGGTTCGTGTTCAAGATCTGTTGAAAATTAGGAGGAGAATTAAGGAGATTATCCCACAAGAGATTGGCAAGGCTGCCTTTGTCCTTGTAAATGTGTTGAGTAACTGTGTGTCCGCAGTGTGGCTGGTCTTGGCAAATATCCGGCCCCAACTGATGAGTGGAGTTAGAGACCTCATTCAGAGCAGTCCTGAGTTTGTCCTGACTCATCAACTAGCACTCTTCCTCCTCGATGACTTCATCCTGTATCCGTGTACCAATGTGGAGAAGGTGAAGGAAACAATGGGTGTATAGTTTGTATTAAATCTTTTAATATTCATATTTTTGCTCCAGCAGTTTTGGAATGCCAGCAGAGAAGGACAGTATGAGGTGGTGAGGCAGATTTTGGTTGACACTCTTGCTATTTCGAATCAAGTCTATGAGGTGATCCGAAATTTCATTATTTATTTTAACATTTACATGCGGTGATTTATTTAAGCTGACTGCATTATTGAAATCCTTACCCGACGTAATAAACTTTCCAAGTTTGCAAACAGAGCTATGGCATGCATGAGCATCCACACCTTACCATACTCATTTACACTTAGTCTGGTTCTGTTAATACATTATTCCCATCCAAAATTGCAGCTCATGACCCCAACCTTTTTCTTTTCTATTCATTCTTAAAAATTTTATTAAATTTTGTTGTTGTTGATGATTGAATAAAGTTGTGTACACACTCTTAATTAATGACTTGGGAATAAGGCATGCATCCTTGAGGCTATTTTAAATATTAGACAGTGAGGAGTCTATTCGAGGTAGAATGGTACAGAGAAAGAAGGTGCAGCCTAGCCCAACAGTGAGGTGGTCAGTGACTAATCCAACCCTCTAGTAAGCTGCTGTAGAATCCGCTGAGTACCACCTGGAGGAGTTGTGATCCCATTGAATGCACTGGTTTAGATGAATCAACCATGTGGCAAAACATATCCACTTGGTTATAGATATTAGGTGAAATACATTCACAATCTTAGACAAGAACCACTTCAACTGCAGCAGATTTTTATATCATGCAATTGGAAACTTAGAACACATTTTAAGGATGAACATGACAATGTGAAGTGTTGTATTCTCTTTCTAAATGAATTGGTCTCTAAGAACACATCAGTTGTGGGAAAAAGTGACAAATAAATTTTATGAATAATAAATTTTACGAATAATAAATTTTACGAATAATAAATTTTACGAATAATAAATTTTACGAATAATAAATTTTACGAACATTCACAAATTAAGTTTTGTGTATAGTGTACAATGAAAACATACTTGAAAGTGATTGTTGATGCTGTTCAGCCTTGCAACATAACTACAGACATTCAATTAAATGAGGTATTTCAGTCGCAGGCCAATAAGATGAAGTTATGTTGCACAGGTATCTGGGAGGATAGCCTTGCAGTGTGCAGCTAAATATGGCCATTTGAGGATAGTCGTGCTTCTACTAGAGTTTGGAGCCCAAATAGACCACCAGGACAAAGTAGGTCACTTAGGATCATTAGATATAGTGACAATGTTTGATGTGGTTGGTATTATGTTGCAGTATGGCTGCACTGCTGTGGTACTAGCAACCCGAGCAAGGCAGACACATGTGGTGGAGTGCTTAATTCAGAAAGGAGCAAACCTAGATCTCCAGGAAAAGGTATACTTCCTCATGTCCACGCCATCATTGCATGGTTGCTATTCTTGTGGCTGTCGCTGCTGCAGGTCCATGGCATGTGTCCTCTGCTAGTTGCTGCTGAAAGGAATGATGTGAGGACTTGCAGACTTTGCATTGCAAGTAGTAGGTGTGATGTAAATATCAGAAACAGGAATGGAAAAACTGCACTGATGCTCGCTGCTGAGAGAGGGAATGAAGAAGTCGTTAGTACCATTCTGGAACAAGATACTGAAGAAGTTATCATGGAAGCACAAGATGTAAGAAATACATTCCACCTTCTGTACTGTGCGAACATTAGGTAGACAATAGTTGTTCATGCAAAAGTTTTTATCTTTTGTTCTATTTTCGGGAAGTTTAGGATTGAGGGGGAGGGAATAAGGTTTGGTGTGTGTGCATGCATTGTTTCAAGATGTGTGGGTTGTTCAAGAGAAATATTTTTAACTATTTATTTTTGTGATTTAAGTGGTTCTTGCAATCATTGTGCACAATATGTTAGGATCAGGTGGTGGGTCGTCATTTATTAATTAATTCATCTTATTTGTAGTATAACATTTTATTATTATTTTGATTCAAATAATTATAGACATTTCAATACTGACATGTTCATAACTATAAAAAAAAAAAAAAAAAAAAAAAAAAAAAAAAAAAACACACAAAAAAAACAACCAAGTTATAACCACATAATTCCTTATTCTATTTTATTTTTTTTTTTGTTCCGTCATAATATTCCATTTTCTCTCCTTGTACTCAAATTGGGTTTCTGTGGCACTTTAGCAGTTAAAATGAGTTGCTACAAATAACTGACAAGTTCAAACTGTTGATACTGAGATCATATTCTCAATTGACATTCAGAGTGGTCAAATGCCTCTTTTTAAAATTATTTTTATGTAAATTTTGAACTTGATACTATTTACCAAAGGAAAGTTATGGAAAAATATGAACTTGAGAGTGTAGAGGTGCCAATTTTTCAAAATTTATTTTTTGGACAAAGGCAATGTTATGTCTTGCCCAGGGCTCAACAAGTTGTTTCACAGCTCACACAACTCGACACGCTATGATGAAAGAGTCAAGGTATATCTATGGAATACATCACATAATAAGTATGACGTCAGCTGGTGTATGTAAATATAGTTAATACCAAATGAAAAAAAGACAACACTCAATAACCACACCCCAAATGGCATGCTAACAATACAGGCAAACAATACAATGGCAATAAGTTTTGTGCAGTTACAACTGTTCATCTTCTAGTTGTTCATCTTCCAGGTTGTCATCATCATCATCAGTGTGTGTCTGAGAGTCCTTGATAACTTTCAGCCCAGCTCCTAAGAAGGCCAAGAGAGCATGTGAGGAGATCTCAGCTTGTACCCACAAGTTTTGCTGGTACTTTCATATTCAAACGCTGACCCTGAGCAAAGTTCAGAAAAATTGAAAGAGAAGAAAAAAGTCACTACAGTCTGCGACTTACTTTCTGCTGAAATTAACAATGATAGATCATGAAAACATTTTATGGTATACAACTTGCTATAAAATGCTAAATTAGTAACTAAGAAGAATTTGAATTACCTAGCCCTTCACACTAACATTATAGTTAAAATTATATCTTCTGGGTTAGTCATTGTTTCCTCACTCTACCAATGATTGTATTCTCTTTAAAAGAAATGTTTGGCTTATGTAGGAAGGGAGTGTGGTTGCCCTGCTAAAACTAGATAAATCCTCCAAAATTGACTAATTGAGCTGCTAAAAGTTTTCACCAGGTTAGCAATTCTGCCATATAAAGCTTCTTCTGCTCTGCACAGAGACAGAAGGCAGCGTAAAAAAAGTTTCTATAATTTTCAAAAACATGTGTCATGATACTGTGTCTGACATTCCATTTATGCATGTTAGTGCATTTGTTAGTTAAGCTTGAAGTATACACACACACACTTGCCTACAATGCTCCACATAATATTCCAGTATACCTATATAGTATTCCAACTTAGATGATGCTGAAGAACCTTCTTGAGATATGGAGCAGAAGGTATTCATGTCTCAGTTTCTGAAATGTCAGATTTATCGACTTCTCTTGTTGGTGCTGATGATGTGAAGGGATATAGCTGACACTGGACACTTGCATCAGCTAGGAGAGGACGACGCAGGTCACACTGAACACTGGCATCATAAGTTTTGACCCCAAACTTCATGATGCTTACTTGAATTCCTGCATACATAATAGTGTGATTTAAACTTAACATAATGCTACTCTTGTAGTAGCGTTCCTGTACCCACCCTTGTCACTTGTCTTTGGTGTAACCTGTGTCCTGGTATTCCCCTGTGCAGGTAATTTACTAGCCAGAGTGCACATAGTTGGGCTGGTAAGTATCAAGTCCTCCCCAGAATCCTCTAACGCAGGCTCATGGTCAATCACACTTGCTTCAGCTCCAGATGTGTGAGGAGTACCCAATGCTTCTATAACCACCTGAACATCCAATACACACTTGTAGCTATACTACTAATAAATAATATACTGGTATTAATTTCTTACCCTCAATCTCTCTCTCTTCTCAAAGGCACTTCTCTTCTTTTTTCCTTCTTTACTAGGGGATACAGCTGGCCTTTTCCTTGTTGCTGTTTCTGGTCTTTCAAACAAGGTAGGAATAGCCCCAGGCTTTAGCCTTCTTCTCTTGCTTATGCCAAAACTGCTAGCAAGAGCAGAATCAGCCTCAAAGCAGTTTGCAGTGAAGTGCTCACTACAGAGTGAGGAGTGAGCTGTGGGCTCCCAATTATCTCTGGTCCTTTGCACCTGTCTTGCCCACTCCTTACGGAGAGCAGGGTCTCTTGGGAATTTGAACAAGCTAATTTGGCCACTAGGCTGATTGGAGCAGCAAACAGCAACACACCTATTCACCATCTTGTGCAGCTTACTTGGCAGAATCCTACTCTGACATCATATAGTGACCTCACCCAAATTTGACCACAACAGGATGTCAATTTACTGGATGTAAACTGCAGTGAAACAAAGCCTATTGTTATCATGAAGAATGGCATTAAAATGTTCCAAAAAATTTTCATATGATTTTGGAATGCCTATAGAATTTATTTCATCCACAATTTCTTTTCTCTCTATATTTTGTATGTCACCCCCTCCCCACCCTCCCCTGTGAGTGCTCTGTTGTGTGTGGTGGTCAACAATGTGGAAGCAGTTCTCATACATGCACATAATAGAATTCTCACATACACACATAATAGGTATCTACATAACATGCAAACATTGTCTTGTCCTTCCAGTAGATAGCACATGCACATATGAAGTGCAGTATGCGTAGTGCTCTGCACTCTGCAAGAACACACAACCACCTCCACCTCCATCACCTCCTCCTCCTCCTCCTCCCCCCTCCCCCTCCTGCAACTATGACTGTTATACATTTGTCAGGTGCGTGGACGAACAGCCCTGCATGCTGCTGCTGAATGTGGTAACTTGGAGATCATCAACTGTTTAATTTCTTGTCCGGGAATAGTGGACATCAAGGATGAGGTAAATTCAATAATATTAGTCATTTATTGCTACCTGGAAACACTGTGTGTGTGTGTGTGTGTGTGTGTGTGTGTGTGTGTGTGTGTGTGTGTGTGTGTGTGTGTGTGTGTGTGTGTGTGTGTGTGTGTGTGTGTGTGTGTGTGTGTGTGTGTGTGTGTGTGTGTGTGTGTGTGTGTGTGTGTGTGTGTGTGTGTGTGTGTGTGTGTGTGTGTGTGTGTGTGTGTGTGTGTGTGTGTGTGTGTGTGTGTGTGTGTGTGTGTGTGTGTGTGTGTGTGTGTGTGTGTGTGTGTGTGTGTGTGTGTGTGTGTGTGTGTGTGTGTGTGTGTGTGTGTGTGTGTGTGTGTGTGTGTGTGTGTGTGTGTGTGTGTGTGTGTGTGTGTGTGTGTGTGTGTGTGTGTGTGTGTGTGTGTGTGTGTGTGTGTGTGTGTGTGTGTGTGTGTGTGTGTGTGTGTGTGTGTGTGTGTGTGTGTGTGTGTGTGTGTGTGTGTGTGTGTGTGTGTGTGTGTGTGTGTGTGTGTGTGTGTGTGTGTGTGTAATATCAGGGGCGGATCCAGGATTTCAGAAGGGGTAGTTCTTTTATTCATTAACCAAAACCACTCCCATTTTGTCAAAAGACACACCCTTTATAAACTCCCAATAACAAAGTTAAAAAAATAATAATAAAGAAGAGAGGAACTAAGTATGTGTAAGTTTGTAAAAAAATTACTGTTTCTGTCCATCCTAGGATATAATTAAAATTCTTCTAGGATGTTGAATTGTAAACAACTGTACCAGCTAATCCATATCAATTGGTTTTTCCTTCTTCTGACATTGTTGAACGGAGGTAGTTCTTTAGAAGCTTGATCTGGTGGTTTGAGTGTTCATTTTCACAAACAATAATTCAACTACCTCTTTAAACAAAGTATAAAATTCCTCATCAATATTAATTCTAAGCAACTCAAACTCATTTTGAACATACTGATTTGTCCATATGCACTAATGATATCCAATGACCTATGCTGTAATTTAACTGTAACACTGCGTAAAGTACTTAAAAGTCTCATTGTTACTAAAATAGCAATAAAAAAATTAAAAAAAGGAAGACACTTCATATAAAAAAACCAGTAGCTTTCTGATGTTTCATAATTCCAATTCCAAGTACCATAGTCAATCTTTCTCATGGCAGAATACACTAGCTATTAACTTACAGTTCAGCTAGCTAGCTATAGAGGAATGAGTAGCTGATTGATTCTATCAACCAGACTGCAGTTAGCCTATAGCTAAATTTATTGCTCCTAGTAGTCAGGAAACTTACCTAAACTTACCTTTACTGAATCAGTTACGCTGAAAAAAGGATTTACTGTGAGTATGAAAGTTATGAACGTTAGCTGAAGCCAACAACTATTGTTATTGCTAGTGGCAGCTTGAAAACTATCCTTTACCATATTTTTTCTTGAAAAATGGGTAGTTCGGATGAACTCAATGAATTACCCCTGGATCCGCCCCAGAATATGTATACATGTATGTGTCTATATATGTATATATGTATGTGTGTATTATATATATATTCATGTGGATAATATATATGTGTATGTAAGTATATATATGTGTGTGTATTATATATGTTCATGTGGGTAATATGTATACATGTATGTGTGTATGTACGTATATATGTATGTGTGTATTAATATATATTCATGTGGGTAATATGTATACATGTATGTGTGTATGTACATATATATGTATGTGTGTATTATATATATATTCAAGTGGGTAATATGTGTACATGCACGTGTGTATGTACATATACATGTATGTGTGTATTATATATATATTCATGTGGGTAATATGTATACATGCATGCATGTATGTGTGTATGTGTGTGTATGTGTGTGTGTATGTGTGTGTGTATTATATATATATTCATGTGGGTAATATGTATACATGTATGTGTATGTACATGTGTGTGTGTATGTATATGCAGAATGGGGACAAAGCAGCAGATGTTGCTAGGCAACAAGGGCATATGGCAGCTGTACATGTGCTCAGTGATGGCTATGAAGGGACTGAAGGTGGCACAGCACCTCATGACGTGAGTACAAGTTCAACAGATGAGACTATATGAAAACACATTGTCCAACAGACTACTATTATGCTAGTATACATACACAGGAGAAAGATGGCCGGATGAAAAAATGGAGTAAAGCAGTTTTCCAAACTATTTGGCATGGTGGAACTGTGCATACTAGAATTGTAAGTTATGTGGTGATTGTTTAACTGACAGCATCTGTATTGGTCTGAATGAAGTGATCCTGTGATCATATTGTGAAGGTTCGAGAAGCTGCAAACGGGAACCTAGAAGCAGTGAGAGAGCTGCTAGCAAGAGGAGCTAATCCAAATGCCAAAGGAATGGGCTTGGTATGTATATAAATATATATGTATGTGTGTACGTGTATGTGTACGTATGTACATATAGCAAGGATGGACAGCAGTTACGTGGGCAACCCAAAATGGCCATGTTGAAGTTGTGAAGGTCTTGTTGAAGCACGGAGCAGACCCAGGCATAGCAGCACTGGTATGACCATGTACATATGGCAACCCTATACCATCTTATACCATAAAGCCACACCCACTCTCTTTGTTTATCTCCAGAATGGTTACACACCTCTTATCTTAGCTAGCAGAAAAGGTTACCATGAGATTGTAAAAATTCTTTTGGATCCCATGAATCCCATCAAAGTTGAAGTCAACGCGACCAACAGGACGGTGAGTAAACCTCATGAGAACCTCTGTGAGTGCTGGCAGGTGTGTGTGTGTGTGTGTGTCGATGCATGTCTGTATGCGTGTGTCTGTGTGTGCATGTGTGTATGCACTAGTGTGTGTGCGTACGCTGGTGTGTGTGTGCTGATATGTGTGCATGTGTATGTGTGTGTATGTGCTGGTGTGTGAGTGCATACATGCACGCATGTATGTTTGTGTCTGTGTGTGTATGTGTGTGTATGTGCTGGTGTGTGTGTGCATGCTGGTGGGTGTATGCATGCATGTGTCTGTGTGTGTTCATATGTGTGTGTGTGCTGGTGTGTGTGTATGTGTATATTCATGTGTGTGTGCTGGTGTGTGTGTGTATGTGTGTGTGTGTGTGCTGGTGTGTGTGTGCTGGTGTGTGCATGCTGGTGTGTGTGTGCTGGTGTGTGCATGCTGGTGTGTGTATGCGTGCTGGTGTGTGTGCGTGCGTGCTGGTGTGTGTTTGCGTGCGTGCTGGTGTGTATGTGTGTGTGCACGTGCTGGTGTGTGCGTGCGTGCATGCTGGTGTGTGTGTGCATGCTGGTATGCATGCGTGTGCGTGCTGGTGTGTGTGTATACGTGCTGGTGTGTGTGCGTGTGCGTGCTGGTATGTGTGCGTGTGCATGCTGGTGTGTGTGCGTGTGTGTGCTGGTGTGTGTGTGTGCTGGTGTGTGCGTGTGCTGGTGTATGTGTGTGTTGGTGTGTGCGTGCTGGTGTGTGTGCTGGTGTGTGTGCTGGTGTGTGTGTGTGCTGGTGTGTGTGTGTGCTGGTGTATGTGTGTGTGTGCACGCGCTGGTGTGTGTTAGGTATATGTTGATGGATTTGTGGGTGGTTACTCATGTGCATGTGTGATGTGTGGGTGTGTGTGAATGTGCATACGGGTGTGTGTTTGTGTGCGTGAGTTGTGTGTGTGTGCATTTACGCATGTGTGTGAGTGTGTGTGATGGCTATGTAAAAATGTTCTGTCTGTTCCAGCGAGGTTGGGGTGCTCTCATGTGGGCATCTCAGAGCCAAGGGGGACAAGAGTTCACCTCACCACAGGCTGAAGAAAGCCGCAGGGAAGTGGTGAAGCTCTTGTTAGCAGCCGGTGCAGATATCAACCAAACAGCTAATGTAAGGAAAGCTGTCATGGAGAGGTGAGCTGAGTCACTGCTATCTCCCTCTCTCCCTCCCCACTCTCCTTCCCTCCCCCTCTCCCTCCCTCCCCACTCTCCCTCCCTCCCCCCTACACCTCCCTCCCTCCCCACTACACCTCCCTCCCTACTTCCCTCCCTCCCCACTCTCCCTCCCCCCTACACTTCCCTCCCCCTCTCCTTCCCTCCCCACTCTCCCTCCCTCCCCACTCTCCCTCCCTCCCCCTACACTTCCCTCCCCCTCTCCTTCCCTCCCCACTCTCCCTCCCTCCCCACTCTCCCTCCCTCCCCCCTACACCTCCCTCCCCACTCTCCCTCCCTCCCCACTCTCCCTCCCTCCCCCCTACACCTCCCTCCCCACTCTCCCTCCCTCCCCCTACACCTCCCTCCCCCTCTCCTTCCCTCCCCACTCTCCCTCCCTCCCCACTCCCCCTCCCTCTCCCTCCCCACTCTCCCTCCCTCCCCATTACACCTCCCTCCCCACTTTCCTCCCTCCCCACTCTCCCTCCCTCCCCCCTACACCTCCCTCCCCACTACACCTCCCTCCCCCCTACACCTCCCTCCCCCTCTCCTTCCCTCCCCACTCTCCCTCCCTCCCCACTCCCCCTCCCTCTCCCTCCCTCCCCACTCTCCCTCCCTCCCCACTCTCCCTCCCTCCCCATTACACCTCCCTCCCCACTTCCCTCCCTCCCCACTCTCCCTCCCTCCCCACTCCCCCTCCCTCCCCACTCTCCCTCCCTCCCCCCTACACCTCCCTCCCCCTCTCCTTCCCTCCCCACTCTCCCTGCCTCCCCACTCCCCCTCCCTCTCCCTCCCTCCCCACTCTCCCTCCCTCCCCATTCTCCCTCCCTCCCCATTACACCTCCCTCCCCACTCTCCCTCCCTCCCCACTCCCCCTCCCTCCCTCCCCACTACACCTCCCTTCCCACTCTCCCTCCCTCCCCACTACACCTCCCTCCCTCCCCACTACACCTCCCTCCCCACTTCCCTCCCTCCCCACTCCCCCTTTCCCTCCCTCCCCACTCCCCCTTTCTCTCCCTCCCTCCCCACTCTCCCTCCTCCCCCACTCTCTGCACTCAGAATGGGTGGACGCCACTAATGCAAGCCAGTCAAGATGGCCACACTAAACTGGTAGAGATGTTCTGCTCACTTGATTCCCTCCTAATTAACCACCAGAGCAAAGCAAGCAACACAACCTTGTGTGTTTGGTGACAATATAACATGTCCATTGGGTATTTTGCATCCCCCTGTGTTTCTGCAGAGCACCTGGTCTGCCCTTACTACTGCTTGCAGGAAAGGACATGAAGAAATAGTTAAAGTGTTAGTCAAAGCTGGGGCTGATGTCAACAAGAAAAAAAAGGTAAGAAAAAAGCTTTTTACTGATAAACGTTCAGAGCTTTGTTCTTGTTTGCAGGGAGAAGTGGCTGCCCTCCATATTGCTTGCTATAGAGGTATGATTGAAGTTGTCAAATATATTGCTCCACCATGTAAAACTGAAAAACAAAGGCAAAGTGTGATAGCTGACGTCAATATCCAAGATGAAGTGAGGGCAGAAGTGCAAGTGGACTAATGTATTTATCTTGTGATTTCTAATTGGCATGGTACATGACACACACATGCATACACACATGCATACACACATGCACACACACATGCATACACCACATGCATATACACATGCATATACACACATGCATATACACACACATGCATATACACACACATGCATATACACACACATGCACACACATAGTGGGGGATGACTCCTCTCATGTTCGCCATTAAGCAACAGCACAGAGATGTGGCACACTATTTGGTGACCAAAGCTAGGGCTGACATAAACATTCAAGCAACAAAGGTGAGACTCTTAATCAAGCAGATTCCCTCGATGTAGGAATTGCCCACCGTGTGTGTGTGTGTGTGTGTGTGTGTGTGTGTGTGTGTGTGTGTGTGTGTGTGTGTGTGTGTGTGTGTGTGTGTGTGTGTGTGTGTGTGTGTGTGTGAGTGTGTGTGTATGTGTGTGGGTTATGTCCTATTATACAACACTCTCACTTCATACTTGTAGTATGCACAATGGACTGCTCTCTTCTTTGCCATCCGAAGTAAAGATGAGGAGACAGTGGATTTACTGGTTAAGAACAATGCTAACATGGACATCCTGGATGAGGTATATACAGAGGAAGCTTGATGGAGGTGTTCTTGTTGGCCACTACACGTATTTCCACTTGGTCACTCTGCAGTTCAAGCACACACCAATGTCGTACTCCAAGGGACTCTTCCTGGAGAAGCAGATGCACAAGTACCTTTTGAAGCAGCGAGACCACAGGCTGCAGCTGCCAACACAGCCCACAGTAAGCCAGTCATGCCAGGAGGACACTGCCACAATGGCTGACTCACACTATCAGGCACTCTACACGTATACAATCACTCATTTCCTGATTGTGTGGGCCTGCATTTAAAAACAATAAAATAAAACAACAACAAAAGTGCTATCCCACACAACATTTCTCAAGTGTCATGTCAACCACAGCCAGCTCTGAAGGACTTTGGTGAGTGATATCTCAAGGGATAGCTTAAAGTTTCTTATGCTGACAGAGCATAAATCCAAAATATTGCATGCAGGTGGAAGTTTAGGAAGAGAAAATGTTCATGCAGTTGGTGTGGCCCCACCTTCCTTCAGTCCAAACTGGTCTCTAGCTCTCTCCTGATATACAGTCTATAGTTGGTGAAGTAAGAATGACAATAAATGTAAGAAGAGTAAGTGTTTAGTCACTGTCATGGTGCCATTGATGACACCTGACCTTGAGCTCTGATCACAACATGCACCCCTTAAGGATGTAACAGTAAGTAAAGTTTAGATTACTAACTTTCTACTGTATATGTATGCATGTTTTCATTCCATGTGGAATATTGTCTTGAAGGAGATTACTATTATTTTCTTCTCCTTCCTCCTCATTAGGTTGTGAGAAGCCAGCCACCTCCTGACAAAAACTTCAGTCCACTGGATTTTATGGTCTACACCGCCAGAGAAGCTCTGTGGAAGTCACAGCAGCAGCTCAACATAGTCTTCAACACATGAAACATCTCCTACATTGTATATCATTTTACTTGAATTTAAAAAAAAACAACTTTTTATTGACATTTGTGCAGTGTATTTTATAGCTATAGCTAGCCCTCTTTTGGCTGTCTTGTAATCTCAAAAAAGATTTATCAGGTTGCATAACAAGGCAATCTGAATTATTCAGTCACTGTTGCTTCTACTTCTCAGTTTAGGGACCAACCACAGAATTGAAAGTATGCTGGTATGTTTAGACTTGGTGCTCCTCATCACAAATGCTAGTCCAGATGGTTCATTTCCACCCTCATTACAGTACTCTGACCAAGTCTGTCTATTCAAAATGTCAATGGAAAACACGAATCTGCTTCTAATTGCATTAGAGAAAACTGAAAGGGTTCGTAATTCAGCAAAAATGGAAAAAAAAAAAAAAAAATCCTTGTTGCTGGATGTGTCTATCCTGAAGATTTGATTATGTTTGGTGTGGTGTTTTGGTGAAGTGGATACATATAAAGATGCATACATACAAATTGCTTTTAGCCAGACACACCAAAATTAAGGTGAAAACATGTGGAACCCAGCCTATGTTAATCTGAGAGTCAAGTTGTGCATGCCTACCAAGTTTTAGGCCTGAAGCTACAAGAGTTTCTTTGGCCAAAGTACCATTTTTTGAACACCGGAAAGGGCGTGGCCAAATAGACATAACCACCTTGGTGACGAGGCCTTTCCCATTTATGCTAAAGCATAATTGGTAGCTGGAAGCATAATTGGTAATTCTGGAGCACAATTGGTATCTGTGAGAATAATTGATAGCTGGCGTGGGAGTACTGTATCACTTTTCAAAAGCATGGAATAATACATTTTTTTTGGAGTATAAAATAAAGATTAGCTTGCAAGACAAAACTGGATTGTCTCTGCCAACATATTCAAGCATAAATTGGTGATCAAGGTGGGAAATGCTCAAGCAAGCTCACGATTGCTTTAGGGATTGTGTCATTTATTATAAGTGCACACAGATACGAATAGAACTGGCTATTACTGTAGATGTTTTTGTTAGGCAAAATATATTCTTTAAGGAGATGGACCCTTAGCATTATCAACATATTCTTTCTTTCCTCCTTTTTAACTACAGTACATTATCCCAATACTGCTGCAATTTGCACAAAACTGTCTGGTGATAATCAAGGGCTTTATCAGCAACTGTATAACCAAGCTTTATCATGTGCAAAACCAGAACATACTTTTGGTTGAACCCTTTTCGCTTGGCCAATTAGGGATAATTTAGAGGCTGAGCTACCAATGTACTTTCCCAAAGCAGATGGTGTGTCTACTGAGGGTTTGAAATTACAGTGGTGGTAAAAACGTATATAAAGATTAGCTAAGGTGGTCCAGCGCTGGAAAGCAAGTGATCTTAGTATAGCCATTGTCAGCTGCAGTTGAAAGATACTCAACAATTTTTTCAATGAAAAACAGAGCTGTTGTTTAGAAGATTACTGATTACTTATAGTATTTTTTCCTTTTTTTTGGTTTGCACTTCATGAATTATCCTTTGTTTTGAAATGAATATTTTTGTACCTTATGAAATTGACAACCTATATGTAGGAATAATTGCTTAAATTTGAAGCATAATTGGTACCTTTGAGAAGCAAAACTGATCAAAAATGCAGCATAAAAGAATAGCACAATTGGTCCAAAAATTAGCATAATTGGGAAAGGCATATTGGGGACACTGATTCCAAATAGGTAAGTTCACGCATTGCCATGGGTCTGACTGGTTCAGGCATGAATCTTTAACACACAGACTATTTTTTTTTTGCCATTATAAAGGACTTCATGCAAGGATTGTGAAAGAAGCCAAACCCTGGACTGGATATTATTGGAATGTCTACTGCATCTCAAAAATGCAAAATTTGATAATTTCATCTGGCTGGAACAAATTCAAAATAATGAAAACCTGAAACATAATGGAAGATAAAAATAAAAAATAATCGTAACTGGCTCTTTATAATTGACTGTGCTTACCATTTTGTTTGGTGGAAGTACTCCCAGCAATGAACATGTACAATGTGTGTCCCCCCCCCCCCCCCATCAAGGGTAAACAACCCTTGGGGGCATATCAGCTCCCAAATATGTAGTCTTGTGAATAGAAATATTTTTGGTTGTGCTCGACTCATAAATTTAGTTCCCTAAAGCAGTTTCACAAAATAACTTGGTAAGGACAGACCTGCAGATGTTTTTGTGAGCACAGAAAGTACCCTAGAGATCTTAGTTAACACTCCCCATGCTAAATACCCGCTGCTGCTTGTGAGGCCTCACAACTCTGACATCAGATTTAGTGTTGGGTATGCCAACGTCAGCTTAGCAAGTCATCCAAATGCCTTCTTTAAAAAAAAAATAAAAAAAAAATTTTTTTTTACCCTTTCCAATTTTGAACATTTGGTGTAACAACTGAGGGCGGGGGATCAACATCAACAATGCTTTCATCCAACAGAAGCATTAATAGGGCACACAGTGTCCAGTCAACTAGGGTCATACTCAAAACTTAACTCCTTTATAACAAAGAGCAACCAAACCAATAATTAATATATATATATATATATATATATATATATATATATATATATATATATATATATAAGGTAAAGGGTCTACCCAGCCTATGTAGACTCTTGCTCAAGCAGTTGTGTGACTAGATAATTGGCTGTACCACTAGGTGTGAGTCATTTAGAGTCAAAAAAAAAAGCACCATTCTCAACATTTTGAAATAAAGATTGTTATCTAGTTCTAGTATAAGTGGAGGAAGGCAGGCGGTGCAAGTGTCTGCATCTCCTTCAGTCTATGAACTCTTTGCCTTTGCAATCCTCTCACTCCTCCTGGTTTCCCCTTGGCTCTTCTTCTTGCCTATCAACAACAATAACAACAAGATGACATTTTACTATATCCTCCCACACAATTAATGTGTTGTGATATCCCTTCCTAAATCAGCTAGAACAAATATCTAGTATAGTTTAGGGTTAGCATTGCACCGTCATATACAGGGCTTACCCCCCCCCCCCAAAAAGAGAGAGGAAGAACCCCCCCCCGTGTTTGAGTGCGTGTGCATGAATTCCCCTGAAAATTATATTTTGGGGTTTTCTTTTGGTTGACTGAGGTGGCTTCTGCCTGCCTGTACTAGAGTACAGTAATAAACCACAGACTGCATTGTCATACATCATCGTGGAACTAAGTTCTCAGGTCCAATTATAACTTGTTGCAGTGAAATTAAAACACTGGAGGTTTAAGATGTTGCACACAAGCAATAGTTTCCATCAACACATGCTTCCTGACCCACTTCCCATCAGGACACATGCTCCCTGATCCACTTCCCATCAGGACACAAGCTCCCTGATCCACCTCCCATCAGGACACAAGCTCCCTGATCCACTTCCCATCAGGACACATGCTCCCTGATCCACTTCCCATCAGGACACAAGCTCCCTGATCCACCTCCCATCAGGACACAAGCTCCCTGATTCACTTCCCATCAGGACACAGGCTCCCTGATCCACCTCCCATCAGGATACAAGCTCCCTGATCCACCTCCCATCAGGACACAAGCTCCTTAATCTACTTCCCATCAGGACACAAGCTCCCTGATCCACCTCCCACCAGGACACATGCACACACGTACCTGCCATCTTGAGTTTGGGCTTGGCCTCCGTGGGATGAGAAGCAGACCTCTCCATCAGTCTGTTCATAAAGGTCCAGCCCACCCAGAGCTGGAGTAGGAGGATGAAACCCAGGCCACAGAGCCTGGGAACACACAAACTTAACATTAACACAATGACCAGTGTGGCATACATGCACGAGTTGGAATATGCCAGGGACCACACTAGCGTGGACCCACTCACAACTGACAATATATGACATGTGAGAGAATAATAGTTCACACATCACAACAGAATGTCAAAATATGGAGAAAATGTACTCTACCACACATACAGAGAGAGAGGTGTAAAGGAGAGCTTCACTCCACACAAGACATGGCCCACCTGTACATGGGCTCTGTGAGGTCCACAGGATACTGGAGCAGGAAGTCTCCACCCTCCACTTCTCCCTGTTCCTCAGCATGGCCCTCAGAGTTGGCCTCTGGAGGCCCATCAGTTGGTGCAGTCGTTGCAGCGGCAGGCTGAGGAGGAGTTTGCTTCAACTGCTCATGGACCTTGCCCAGACCAAACCTGAGTGAGAGAAACAGATGGATGAAATTAAACTTTCCTAGTGGATTGGCTTGTTGCTCCATCCATTACCAGAGTGTGAGTATGGCTATCACCATTGTGGCCACCCGCACCAGGACAAACAGAACTCTCCACAACTTGAACCTGATATAAACAACAAAAAAAATTTGAAAAAACAACAAAAACCAAAAAAAACACAACACAAAGTACATTCATGCTGTGTAACTTTCTGCGTGATGAATGTACTCACCACTTTTTAAAACCATTTATTCTTTGGTTTATTTAATTTCTATTATCTCATAAAATACAGCTGTAACAAATAAAGGACTACTATATAAGCACACAATCATTAACCATGAGGTAATAGTTAATTAGAATAAAATGTTCAATGGGGAAAAAGAAGAAAAGGAACAGCAGCAATATTATCATGTTTGAATTAAAAATTATAAAATAAATTAGCAAAATCACATGAAAGGTTGCCTGATATTAGCAGGTCCTGTGGCGTAGCACAAACAGTAACTTATGTTCCTGTCAACTTCCTTCGAGGAAAGTCTCTCTCTCACACAGTTACCTCCCCCCCCCCCCCCCCTCCGAGAGCTCACCCTGGAGTGGCAATACTCTCCTTGTTGTGGTAATGGAGGATACGGCAGACATGGAATAAGAACTCCACAGCATAGTGAAGGACGAGGAGAATCAGAGCCAGACGCTGCAGTCTGACAAAGAACACATACACACACATAGAGGTAGGTAACAATTGAATATTCCACACCCACACCCATCTACAGACCAGGGACCAGAAATATGAGAAATACATGCCTAAAGGGGGAAAAAAAATTTAAAAGAAGAAAAAAAGTAAGTAAAACAAAAATAAAGAACAATAACAAGTGACAATATAATCAACACAGTATTACAACAATAAAAGGAGAATACAGGACCACACCCATGACATGTGACAATACAATCAACACAGTATTACAACAATAAAAGGAGAGTACAGGACCACACCCATGACATGTGACAATACAATCAACACAGTATTACAACAATAAAAGGAGAGTAGAGGACCACACCCATGACATGTGACAATACAATCAACACAGTATTACAACAATAAAAGGAGAGTACAGGACCACACCCATGACATGTGACAAGCAGACTGAGTGCTGCAATAACAGATAATGCATTGCATTCATCCAGTTACACATGCATGTCATATGTACCACACACATGCATGAAACATGCAGTGTCAAGGTGGACAATCTACAAATGACATAATTACTGCAGACATGACAATCACCCAGGTGGGCACGGGGCAGGGCTGCCATGTACAGGACAGCCTATCCATGGATGACCCACAGATGTTCTGAGTGATGGTGCCATGCATGCCATGCTGACTACACCAGCACCACTGGCTGGACTCCGCCCCAAAAAGACAAAGGAAATGAAAGGCACTCACTTGACAAAGTAAGCTCCAGCAATCATGAGCAGAGAAGATGTGTACAGAACCAGCTTGGTGTAGAGGTTGTACTAGGCAGGTACATAAAGGGAGGGGGTGGGGGGTGTGGCACAGTAGGCAAGAAAGGTCAGAAGGAGGTGGGTAGGGAAAATCAAGGAAGAAGACAAATTAAGAGGAAATGTAAATCAACATAGACATGCACACTCTCACAAATGGTTAGTTAGATCAGTAGTAACATATTTTACTTTACCTTCTTGGTCTTCATGAAATAGAGCTCGGGATAACAGTGGAGCCAAAATGCCATCTACAAGAGATCACACAGAGATGTAAATATTTACACTGAACAGACCTAAGAACTGGAGCAGGCAGGCCATGGAACTGGACTGGGGCTAGGGTACAAATACAGAATTGGACTGGAGTTAGGGCGAGAAGACAGGGACTGGATTAGGGCAAAAATATAGAACTGGATTGGAAATTGGTCAAGGGTACAGAAGTGGGTGTGGTTAGGTTAAGATTACTGAACTGGGTGTGGCTAGGCAAGAGTACAGAATCTGGTGTGGTTAGGGAAAGGGTATAGATATGGGTGTGGCTTGGGGCACCTGGGTGAGCATGTAGAACTTGAGAGAGAGACTCATGAGGTGGTGAGGATAGTCGGTGTAGAGCTGACTCCACTGCCACAGGAAGTCCTCCTGCAACAACACAGAGAAATAGATCATATCTTGCATTACACTGTGTTACATCATGTTGGTGCGCTATATCACACATTCATGTTACAGGTAAACTAAGTACAGATCCATCTGCTGGCTGTGTTTCACTAAGTTGCGTTTGTTACTTCAATATAGCATTATTTTATATGATAAGGGAGTGGTGTGTGGTAACTTGAACTATGAACCTTACTTGCCTGTGATTACAAGCCATCTCTTTTGCTAGTTTCCCCATGTGGTGCATCACACCTGATGAGGTGTGATGAATGCTGGCATCATTCAATCTTTAGATTCACTTTACTAGTTATTGATTGTGATTAACTGCTTGGATTTCCTCCAAGTGAATTAGTACATGACCAAAACAACAACAGACAAACTATAGATTGAAATAGATAGATAGGCAGACAGAGATAAAGCAACCCTCACTGCCCCGGGAAGTTGGAAGGAAACCGGTGCCATGGCATGTATTTTATGTTTACATCATGTGATGTATCAGTATATAAAACCTGCAGTGCTTTGATGCTGCTATGTTCAACAATTAAAAATATTTTTAAAGATTTCATTTGCACTATAGACAAAGGGCACTTCACATTGAGACAGTGTGTGCTTGATAGGGATGGGAACTAGCAATGCCAGACAGCCGGACTGATGTGGCAGTTCACCATGTGCCATAGGCCAGGAACGAGTTCTGTTCACTGCATCAATCGTCGGTTGGCTGTAGCTGCAATTCATGTTTGTGATTTCATGATACCTTACCTACAACCTTCAGAAGTTAAAAATCCAACCATCAAACATTGTTCCTTTGCTACCAGGACAGTATATAGGGCTAATCTCCAAGCCATTAAAAAAATCCTACAAGACCAACACATCTGGTGAGAACAGGGCGAAGATGGGCGGTGGTTGTCACATGATGACATCATGAATACTCTGAATCGTATTCTTCCTTCCATCTTGGGGTCTGACTTGAGAGAGAAGCATCAGAGAATGGTGAAGTTCAGCTAGCTCATGGGCTGTGTAGCCCTAGCCCTTGAGAGTTCATGAAATCTGCAGTCTGTGGCCACTGCAATCCTTGAAGTTTCCACCATGGTGTCAGTGGGTGTACCTGAGCTCTGGTGGAAGAACAATATAGCATCAGCCTGGACCTCTCTGATGGTAGTGTTGGTTGGTAAAGGGACAATCTCCCCCCACCACCCTTTACCTTCTTTTTATCAATAGCATGAACACTAACTATTACAGCATGCCACCCAGGGAGCCAGTGTTGCAGGTCTATCTAGCAGAAGATTCTAGTTTAGTTGTGTCCCATTGTGCCCAATGGTTGGTTCACAACTATGGAGCAGAACATATCACCACACAATGTTGATATCTCCCAATGTTGGAAACAGCTTGCCTATTCCAAAGTTTGTTGCAGTGTATTGTGTGTGCCCAAGTGTCTTATTGGGAACCAGTCTCAACCTTAACAGTGCATAGTCAACTAGTAAAGAAAATTCTACTTAAGTTGTTGTTTACATCATATGCTAATGGAGTACCATGGGTTGTTGACTACAACAAAAATAGTAATAATAATCTTACTATAGTTCACAATTGGTTTGTCCGTCTGTCTGTCTCTCTGTGCAGAATATAAATCTTATAAAACCGCTGGATAGATCCTTCCAAACCGCTGAAGGGATATCCACAAAACTTTCCGGGATTGATTAGAGCACATTATTACATGTCCTCATGAAGGTTTCATTCAGATAGTGTGGCAATGGGTGTGGTTTTATAAATGAGTGCGGTCTAATGCACCACTGAAGCTGTTCAGTAAAGTACAATCTTACTATAATTTACAACTTGTTTATCTGCATATATTGCAGACTCTAACTCCTTCCAAACTGCTGACAGGATATTGTTTGCTCAATGAGATAGTGTCAATAATCCCTAAATCTTACATTAAGCTAACTGAACAATGTTGCTTTAGGAGGCTGATTGTAAAGCCAGCTGTAGGGTGGGTTGCTAGTGAAAAACAAAACAAAACAAAAAACAACACACAGATATTAACTACCATGACAACTTACTTTGATAATGTAATTGATGCCCCAGACGAGAGAGAGGAAGAAGAAGACAACCAGGCAGCCAGAGTCATAGTATTTGGACTGCTTCATCTTGGACAGGTGAAGTCTCTTTGCTGTACGCTAACACACATACATGCATACAAGAAAATACATCACAAGAGTATGTAACTAAGTGAGAAAAAATGAAGAAAAGGTCAAAGCTTTAAATGAGGTGGGGGGGGGGGGAATTGCCAAAGTAAAGAAGAACCCCCCCCCCTCCTGATTTGATCAATACTTGTTGAGTAGGGAACAGGTGGGGGGGGGGGGGGGGGGGGGGGAAGCCAAGATTGGGAGTTAAGTAAAAGGACTTACAACTTCTCAAATGCCCACAAGATATGTCATCAGATTAGTGATCACATGGGATTTCATAAATAACTTGTGTATCAAAGGACTGTCCACATTGCACACTTGAACCGTTTTCACTCATGTCTGATGTGGATTCGACACTCAAATGATTACTTGATCTGCAAAGCTTCTTTTGAACACCTTCAATCTGGTCGCAAATTCTTAAATCTGATTAATTTCTTCATTTCCTTGTTTGCATTACTTTTAAAAACAAAAAATTTTTTCAAGCTGCACTTCACAGAGAAAACCAGAGACTGAAAAACCAGATATTTTTGTTGAGGCACAAGCCATAAATTTCAATGCTCGCATCTAATATTTGCTAATGAAATCAATATTTTTTGGCTTATGACACACTTCTGCTGGGATCATGAAAAGCTGGAAACAGTGACCAGATAGATCACTCCCTCTGATTGTCTGAGGTGTGAGACTAGTGTCAGCACTGCAAGTATTAGCACCTTCAGATGTGCTAGCCCACGTTAAGCATTTTGCTTGATTCAGACACTAAAACATAAGGAAAATTATGGTAGTCACGATTCATGCACACCTCCACATATGGTTACTAGATAGGAGATCTAAAAATGGTGGCCATTATATAGGCATACCTCCCAAATATACTCTTGCAGCAGAGCATGGATGATGACCCACACAAAGGAGTAGAACACCACGTTGAGAAGGTCCAGGGGTCCATGCTCATAGTATGTCTCTGGCAGAGGCTTGTTGTCTAGCCTGGTGCTGTGAGAGTCTAGCAGCAAATAACAACAACATTTATTTACTCCTACAACATTATACATTTAATTACCATGGTAACCAATGGATATATGGATATATATATATATATATATATATATATATATATATATTTTTTTTTTTCTTTCTAGGAATGTGCACAATTCCCACATAGTCAAACACTATGTGCACTCCTTCCTGATTATGCCTACAGGTGCAAAGGATAGACTACAGTAATAGGAGATGTGTGTGTGTGTGTGTGTGTGTGTGTGTGTGTGTGTGTGTGTGTGTGTGTGTGTGTGTGAGAGAGAGGTAATCCAGAAAACATAGAGCCCTATCATGCCTAAGGAAGAATCATGACAGCATTGGATATAGAGTAGTGAAGGTATTTGAGGTGGCAATCACCCAACGGCCAAACAGAGTTAGAGTATTATCAGGAAAAGCAGTAATTATTTTGTATCAAAATGTATCCAAACTAAGAAAATGAACAAAATTATTTTCGCAGTTTCAATATTGTAAGTTTAAATCTCTAACACCTCACACCAAAAAAGTTCGTAGGTCTCGATCACATACTTGGTGAACCATCGATCTCATGTGTTGCTGCTATTGGCAATAAAATTTAAAAAGTTTTTTTTTGTGGTAAATGGTTAACAGATATTAACAAATTGTGTATTTATTACTTTGTGGTGTATGTATTAACTAAGCCTGGATACCTGGCATGAGCTATGATGATTAATACAGCTCACCACATTAATACTCTGAACAAGACAAGCTACCTCACAGATTGACTAAGAATTGCCCCCATCCTGCTCAGGGTGTGTCCATGGAGCCAGCCACTGAGAATGCCAGCAAGATAGCAAACTATATACTACTAATAATAAATAAATAAATACACGTAGAGAAGTCTTCAGATGTGCAAAAGGAGACCTTAAAGGTCAGGTAGGGTTATATGCTTCAACATGATGCCTGGAACCAATGATCCACAAGCTATAGTTGGATCATGTGATCTGAACAACTCAATACTGGTAATGGAGTGGTCAAGTCAAACAATCACCACAGTTAAGGGTAGAGCCAGGGGTGCATCTGATGTGCCCACAGGGTGTAGTCCTGTATTTAACTTTCACCTGGCATTGAGAATTTCACAATCCATTGAAAATAAACTATACCAGAATGCTCTGGGCTGCAGTGAGCTTTGTCAGTTGGGGGTAATGCTTTATGTTAACAAGAGTTACAGGTTCCAGCAAAAAGGTCACCAGACTTTTAAAGGGACAGCTGTTCAATAAAATATTATTTCACCAACCCCCCCCCCTCCCCCAATACACACGCTTTCCTCCTAGATCACAATAGCTTCAGCCCTGACCTTTCCTTCTGTTTTCCCTGTACTATTCCTCTGTCTCACAAACACTCCACACAGGATGTTCTTTTTTGCCATCACTGTTGTCAACTACATTTGGGAGAGCACCATCAGTGTCATCTGTCTGTTGTGTCTGATACCAGACACCACAGACATTCAACACCCCTTGCAGGCCACAGATGATACAGATGGTGTCTACCAAATGTAAGTGACAACAGCGGTGACACACACACACACACACACACACACACACACACACACACACACACACACACACAGAAGGGGTCAACTGAGAAGGGGTAGAATGCTGTACAGGAGTGCAGGGATGTAACTATCATTTCATGTTCTTAACAGTGGACACTGGTTGATATAAGTGCTGGTCAGAGACTGCTAACCTGACACTAACCAACCCCCCCCCCCCCCTTCAACCTGACCACATTATTCACAGCTTCTTCCATTCATATAGTGCATGTAACACATAGGCAGGAGCTCGAAAGTCAAATAACGCAATCCCAGTCCAACTCACACCCACATTCTCAATACTCGCTCAATATGAATTTGGAATGTATCTTTTGAAACCAAGAGGTATGTATGAATGATGGGAGGAGGTCAACTAGTTGGGGATTTCTCTTCCCTCACTCTGAGGATATCTTAATAACTCACACTCATTCGTCTTATTTAGATTACTCACCCTTGGCAGTCAGGTCAGGCTCAACAGTCCTGTTGTACTGCACAAAGATGATGCTGGAGGCCAGCTGGTTAGTGAACTGTGAAAGAAATACATAACAATGATATTACTATTTATCACTAAAATAACTAGTATCATTGTCAGGGTTCATCTGACAGGTCTGAAGCAAAGGAGCACACCATCAGTGCACAACAAAGAGAAAAACCTTCCATTTAACTTTGGCCACAGAAGAATAAAAGGTCATTTGAATTATTTCTATAAACACTATCTGTTAATTAATTAAAAGTGGCATTATAGCAACATATTGACAACAATTTCAGCAGCAGTATATAAAAAAAACAACAAATGTTGGAGTGGATAAAGTGCATAGTCAGCAACATATCCACCAGCAAAACTTGTATTAAACCAGGGAGCAACTTCCGTTGGTGGAGGAGTTGAAGTATGTAGAGATGTAGAAAAAACATTTTAAGTTGGGTAAAAATATATATTTAATTTCTTTAGTCCTATCTAACTGAACTTACATCCTATTTATTTTTGTTTAAGTTCAATGTAGAATTATGCGCCAGAGGATAGATTAAAGACAAAATAGGTGAAGCTATATTATTTACTGCTAAAATGTGTGAATACCGAACATGTTCTCTTAAGCATGTCACTCTGTATTTATATATGTGTAGTGTTTCACACCAATTTTCCGGATTAAAAATAAAAAAAAAAAAAATTTTTTTTAGGAACTCTGAAACCTTTAAATTACGATCTTTATTTGCCAAGCACAAGGTATGGGAAACCAGATACTTTCTTGGCAGACATACCAGATTGTGTGACCACATTTATGAAGAAACCATTCCACAATTAATAGCGAGCTTTCATCAAAATATAAAATTTAATTAAAGAGACGAAAGAAAGTATTATGTATTAATGTGGTTAGTTATTATGCAGGATATACATTAACATTTCCTGTCAAATGCCTATTCATTATTGTTTTTGTTTTTTTGGCCTATTTTTCTACCAGCTTCGCTACAAGAAATGGGATTATACTCAGAGAAAGCTTACAGAAAAAAAAATAAAGCAGGGGAAAAGCAAGGTACATCTATATATGCGCAGGAGAAAATGTAATAAGTATATATTTGTTATATATTAACTGCTTAATTACTTTGGATTTACATAAAAAATGATTGTTAGTGCATTCGAGTGAGGGTGGGTCAAGATATTTAACTAAACCTTATCAGATAATACTAGACATCTCACCAACACTATTCTGAATGCCCGGACAATCGCCCACAATCCATTAAAAATCTTTAATATCAATGAAGGATATACCAATAATCCGTCTTACTATAATTCATGTAGTGTGTGTCTGTCTGTTTGTCCGTCTGGCAGTTGCAAACTTGTTAATTTCGCATAATGTTTGAAATGCAAAGGCTGGAGAAAAACAGAGAAGACAGAGCTGTGGATATACCTCTAGCAATTAGTTTACTTTCGAACTCACTTGTGTTATATTTACAGACGTGGGATGGAGTAGTGGTGGACTGAAGGAGTGGGGAGAACCTAATTGAGGAACAAGATGGAGGTGGAACCTAAAAGTACCTGTGAGGAGGGGGAGGGTGGAGCAACATTTTATGGCTGACCACAAAACGATGAAAGAAAAACTTGGAAGAGTACATGAGCAGGATGAGCGGGGTGTGGGTCTTGTAGCAGGGAGTGTCAACTAAGTAGCACCACACAATGCCTAGGGGGTGGGGTGGGGTGGGAGTTCTGCACTACTTCCTTGGACTGGTAGCACTACAGCAATGGCATGTGACAAAATGGCATGTTAACTAATTAAATAATGTAGATTGTCACCATCAGTGTGAGCGAATACACGACTATCTGACAGCTGGGACAGCCAAGGAAGGGAGGTTGTTCAAGAGGACTGGTCAACAGCTCTGATTCAGCTGAACCCTTCACTAGTAGCACTAATGATGCACTACTACCCATCATGGAACATCGTTATGAAACAATTGAGTTAATCCATGACCACACTGTGACCTTTAAAATGAAGGAAGCAGGAGTGCAGATCATGGAAGAGGCTTGTGTTAGTTAGAAAGTGTCAAGAGTACTGTACCTGAGGCAGAACCAAGGTGGAATGTTGCAGACACTGTCTCCAGAAGAAAGGCAAATATATAGATAGCCTCATAAGAACAGCATGTGCGATATTGCCAAGAAGTATGGATGGAGAACATCACAGGAGAAAGGCCACAGGATATCAGGTGTCTCCATAAGAAAAGTCCGTAAGATGGGAGCATCTAATTACAGATACAGCAGAGAAATTGAAGTTTCTCAATGAATTAAATCAGAAATCAATCAGCCCGAGATATAAATGTAAATTAAACTTCAGTAATAGTTCAAAAAGTTCAATTTTAATGTCATTATAATTAAGAATTAGGGATCATTAATCTCATCCCAGTCCATTACTACTCATTCGGTACCATAAAGAAAAGCCTTGCTGAATAACTTAGACAGTTAGGTTTAGCTGATTCTGACTCACTTGATACTTCAATGACTCTTCTCGTGGTGTGCTGAATCCTAGAGCAGGAATATTTTAGAATAAAGCGAGCAAAATAAAAACACTGGATGGAGATATGATGTTTCCATGTTTGTCTTGGCAAATGGCTGGTCTTGGTCTTCTAACAATGCCTGTGTCAAATACTGATTCAGAATGTGTTTCCCAAACTCAGAAAGATCTACCAATCCAGGGATTTTTTTAAAAGGAAGATTATAGTGGAAGTTAAAAATTCAGTGAATTTTAAAATCCTCAGAAAGAAATATAAAAGGCATCTTCATTATAATGACATTCATCTGTTGAGGGATGACCACAGTATCTCCCCCTCTAAGAAGGTATGCTATCTAATGAAAATATTTAACAAAAATAAAATTAAAACATGACTTAGAAATCATTTGGGAGATTTAAGTTTATCATTATAATGAAGTTATCATTGAATTGCCACAGAAAATGTCTGATTAAGACTTGGAAGCAGTCATACAATACTGAACATAAAGACATGACAGATTGTTGCACATAATTAGTGCATAATCTAAACACATTTATTTTTTACTGTTAACATAATTCGTTTTATTGTACACTAAAACCAAGGAATTTTGAGGAGGTCCTAAAGGTCAAAATTATGCTTCAAAGGCTCAAAATTTTGAATTTTATTCCTTGTAGAATGTTGTGCTAAAAATATAGATCTCTGTGTGTTTAAAAATAGCAAAGTCGATGGGGGGGGGAGGGGGGTGTAGCGACAGCTTGGCATAAAAAAATGGTGTCAAAATTGGAAGCTTTTTCCCCAACAACTCTAATTCCATTATTAATATTCAAAGTGCTTGTGTGTTCTTCAGACATCATGTCATACATATCGAAACCGTTGAGCTTATGACACACCTAATGTAGATTGCAGTACATTGTGGTCATACAAGTATGGACCTTCTTGGCTGTCTGTTCTAATATGACCACCTAGGATGAAGAACCAGCAGGGAAGCCAGGGTGATTTGGATGGCAAGGGTACAGCAAATTTGCTGATTATCAACTAGAACCAGATGGCTTAAGTGTGATGCACTCAGACCAGGGGGCTGCAAGCTAGTGTACTTACTCTATAACAAATAAATCCAATGAATCCCATCATCCATACCCCCACACAGCTTGCAGAAAGACTGTATATGTTGAAAATAACACAGTAAAAGACGAAGGGTTGCCAAAGGAATTAACCGAACAGTGGACATGGTGAAACATTGCTGTCTTTCACTCTGTGCAGCTAACGAGCGATCATTCAACATTCATTATTACCACAATCATAACCACCAGTACAGAGACAGCATGTGGCACGCCAACAGATTGAGGTGTGGCCTGGTGAGACCATGCCCATGTTAATCCAGTGTCAAGTCGTGTGTGCACGCCAAGTTTCACGGGTCTAGGTTTTTCAAAAGTTTAGTCTTGATAGTGCTAATACAAGTAAAATACTACTACCATATTTTGATTATGACTATGTTTTTGTTATCTTATATTTCACAGAGGTACCTCAGGTGCGATCCTCAAATACCTTCTGGAATCTTCTGATCGACAGAGACTTACCATGCTGCATTTAGATCTATCTATTGTTATGTAGTACAGGCTGTCACATAATACCATCAATATGTTATGCAAACATACATACTGTTATATTGAAATTTACAATTAGTTTTTTTTTATTGCCATAATATAGTCAAGAAATTTCTACTCATCCATGCAACATCACACACTTGAACAATCAACTAAAATTATTGCTGATGATTGTGTATTACCATGTGTTAAAAAAAGAAGAAGAAACAAGATGCTACTGTCGATAATGCCTCAGGTTTAATCATTACTACCATCACTATGATCAGGTAAGGACAGGTCAATTCTATAAATTGAACTGGTATTGTAGATATGAGAAAAAAATGTTCAATGAAAAAAAAAATCCCAAAGGTTAAGGAATGCCAAATCACCTCCCAAATAAGAGGAAAAGTGTGCTGCTTTCCTGGCTTGTGATTTAAAGTGAATGCTGGACTGTAATAAAAATGCTAGATCAGCATTTACTCTTTCTTCCTAACTTGTACACAAAAGTACTTTATTATCAGTAGTGGATCCAGGGGAGGGGGAAAATTTTGCCAGTGCTCCCCCCTCTCCTCCAGATTAAAAAATTAACAAGCAAATCCCAGTAAGTACAAAAGCAGGCAAAAAAAGTCCACAGCTGCAGCAATTCCTACCACCACTACTAACCATACAGGCAGCTTTACAAAATACTCCATCAGTGGTGGATCTAGGAAGGAGGGGTGGGGCAGGGCAATTTGGGGACAAGTAATCCCTCATATATAGTCAAAATAAAAAATGACAAGCAAATCACAAAAAGCACAAAAACAGGCTAGAAATTCCACAGCTGCAGCAATTCTTACTACCACTACTAACCAGACAACCAACTTTTCTTGTTCGGCTGAAGAGGCAGACATAACTGATGAGGGAAATATAGCATTTTCAAGGAAAGGAAACCTCAGCAATCACTCTAAAGTAGAGAAAGAGAATTGGTTACACAATAGTTGCTAACAGTGGATGGTTTGAAAATAAAATTTATATAGATTTCTAACTTAATTTTAGAAATCTCCATTGTTCAGCAGAACATAGCACTAGATGCTACTTCACCCCAAGCTCCATGAAATTTGTTTACAGCTTACCCCATTGCAACTTTGTGGATCCACCACTGAAATTATTTCACAGTAATTATTCCAGGGTAACTATTCCACTGTATTTATTCTGTGCTGGTAAAATAGTTGTCTCCATAGTTCCTCCTTACTCTTCTTGGTAGTATATCACCAAAAAATTTTTGTTGTTGCTTTTCTATATGGCATTTTAAAAACAGGGTGCTTGGTGTCAACCGTTTATCATGAACACACGGAGGGATAGACAGAAGTAGAAATACAAGCGTGAAAATAAAGATTAGGTATTTTAAACTTGGAGGCCAAAAAAAAAAGAGAAGAGAACAGAGTAAGTTCAACAAAATTGTTGATAAGACACCACTGTATAACTATGCTCAGTGTAGTGATACAACAGGGTGGGAAAAATACTTATTTTAATTACTTAATTGAATTCTATCCTTTTTTTAAAAAGCTAGTTGGCTTCTTGTTGCCTTACAACTTTATGAGCCTAGTATCTATACTGACCTTGTAAAAGAATGGCTTAGGCTGGAAGCTTTTGCAAACCTTCACCACTTCTCTAGCTCGGCAGACATCTTTGCTGGCAATAAGTTTCATCTTGAACTTTTAATTAGTCATTTCAAAAGTGTGGGTGTGGGTGTACTTTGCAAAAAAACAGGGTCGTTAATTTAAGTGACCATTAACTATTTATGCACAAAAAATGGGCAAAAAAACACAATACTTCAGTTAAACTCCAAGTTTTCCGTTGGACCGCTCTTCTCCACGGACAGGAAGATACAGGGAGCAGAATAAAACTCCAGCTGTGGTTCTTGGACCCTCAGTTCGAGAGTTCATTTTCGGTGACACACGCACGCAGGCAGAGGGTTAGCGAAATAATATATAGGATTTTATACATATTCTCACTGAATTCAAATTAATGCACAATATTTCCTCATACATCCACATTAATTCATATTGATGCTCAGCTTCAAATTCATTGTTCTAGGAAATAATTTTAAAGATTGAAATTTTAAACAAATCTACATTGTGGTAAGGCATGCTTTTGTGGTCAAGTCACAAAATTTTTCTCAATTTAGAGTTCTCCCATTTCATGCATTAATTGAATATCTTACCAGCAAATTGAATTCATATTGGTCAAGTCGCAGCCCAAGTCAGTTGATTCCTCCCCCCCCCCCCCTCATATGCCATAATTTTAATTTTAATACAGCATTCTAGTATATGCACAGGTGATAATTAGAATGGACACTGTCTTAAAACATCCATGAAAAAATAAAACTTTGATTAAAACCATTAAATAATTCAAAAAGTTCATTTCAAAACCCCAAATACAACCCCCCAAGAGTCCACATCAAACCCTAATACACTTGACTTGGGCTGCAACTAACACATCATGCCATAGCAATGCTGCAGGTGCAACTGTTGGAAATTTACCTGAGGAATGAGACCCATGAAGACCACCATGCACACACAGGAGATGATATCAGCATGGTTTTGGATGACAAACTCATGGCTGAAGACTGGTGGTCCTTCTTTGTTATGTGGGCGTCTCAGCATCTTCTGTTAGTGAAATGCAATAGAAAACAAAATAAATTGCAACAACCAAAAAAGGAGCGCAAGCTCTATTCTTCCAAATAATGTACACCAACGATCTGCTGAGCTAACCTCACACAGCAGTATTTAGCTTGCGGACATTTTTTTTCCTGGTCCTTTTAAAACTACAAAATGCTGTATAAAAATGCTGTTACTCAGGCCCCAATTAATTTAAACTACTGGAGGATACCTCACGGGCAGCAGACTCTAACTTCACAGAGGAACACGAAGCAACTTGTCTGGCGCGTGGGGGGGATTCGTCACAGACGATTGCCCCACCTACGTTTTGATTTGTAGTTGGTGTATTCTAATTCTTCCCTTGGTGGAGTTAAGTATGGCTAGCATTAATTTGTGGATAAAATAGCGGACGTCTGGTCAATAATTATTATTGCCCAGACTTTAGCTATTTCATGCACAAATTAATAGCATTGGGATGTTACATGTTCAGTAATGGATGGATAGATCAATGGTAGATTTTTTCAAAATGTTTTAATTAAAAAAAAAAAATGTGTGGGCAAGGGGTGCCTGTCTGCATGGGTGTGTGTATACATCAGAACTAGTAATACCACAGCAAGGTATCATGGCAGAATTACAACCAGTGTGCAAAACTGGTGTTGATAGGAGTTACAGTTGTGGCAAAGGATCCATGTGATGTTCAGTGAAATCGAATATTTAATATTTTGGAGCAGTTGTTTTATTATCACACTACAGGCACCCTTGCCTTTCCCTCTCAATTTCTTGTCACAGTTATCGTGGCAGGACTGGAAAGTCCAGGCATTGTTTCCTTTTCATCCATGTAATTGTATTGGACGTGCACCATGCTGTAAATTTATTTCTCTTAGGCATTGATTCTGGTGATATAAAATTCTTTTTAGAAGGAATTAAGATAGGGAGTGAGTGGAAAATAATGCAAGATATTAAGATATTGACTTGGTGGGAAGGAGAAAATGTAGTAAGTTTGCATACACATTGGTGTTCAAAGGTAGAGAGAAATTAATAAAAACACTTGTGTCTGCCCCACCCCCTAACCACCCCTATCTTTTCTTTGTTTCCTTCCTTTTTATACGGCAGTTCTCTCTTGGTTGAGATTATTATTGTTCTTATTCCTATCATTACAATTAGATAATGAGACAATATTGTCGACGATGTCTCAGGTTTAATCATTACTACACTCACTATGATCAGGTCAGGTCAGGTCAGGTCAGGTCAATCCTATTAAATTGTATAGGTATCATTGCGATGGGAAAAAAATTTAATGAAAAAAATTAAAATATTGAAGAGAGTCAAATCACCAAAAAAAAGTAGGTAAATGTGTGATGATTTTCTGGCTCATTATTTAGTCTGAATGCTCACACACACACACACCCACACACCCCCCCCCCCCCACACACACACACACACACACACACACACACACACACACACACACACACACACACACACACACACACACACACACACACACACACACACACACACACACAACAAGCAGCATTGTTCAATTTACACCAAAAAAATAATCATTAAATTTAAATTATTGTAAATTTGGAATTTAAAGTATCATATTATCAATCTCAAGACTCATGAGCATACAAAATAATGAAGTGGATTGGTGAGGTATTTAACACCAACAGACCCTTACCACAGAATCCCCCCCTCCCCCCCCCCCCCCTCCAACAAGTAAATGAATTAATAAAAACAAAATAATAGTAAAATGTGCATAATAGATGTAAACCAAGGACTATTGTAATGCAAGGTTATGATTGCAAATTCTTTTAATGAAAGGTTTCTCCCCAATAAATAACAACCACTAACACAAAACTGTTTACTAGCTACTTGCAACATGTAGTGAAGGGATGAACTGACTTCAGGTACCAGCCAGAAATAAAGATGCCATCAAGGTTAGTTTCATTTAGCTTAGGTTAGGACCAAGAATATGGCCAGGTTAGGACCAAGAATATGGCCAGGGTTGGAAGCAAGGCTGCGGTTTTTTGTCTTTGGTTTCTCCTTAGCTGAATTTATATTCAACTTTATTGGGTACTCTTTTTTTCTTTCTAGACTGGTACTAATATACCTAAGGAAGTTGCAAAGTGGCTGAAAATGGGTTATATTTAACGAGGGATTTAGCTATCACTCTGTAATTCCTATTCCTCAAAATCACACTACAAAATAATAACTCGGCGGCTTCTAATTAATTTCCACCCTCCCGAGTGACATTCCTGTTATTTGCAACACACACACACAAAAAAAAATAGAATTGCCCGTTAAAAATCTTCCCGGTTGGTCGCGATCAGGTTTTTTTTTCTTACCTTTTTTCAATTTAAAGAAAGATAAGTCCCTTGAAGAACCGAGTCTTTCAACTCTGGTCTTACGCTGTATAGGCATGAAAACATCCTACACGGCTAGCTAAGGACCTCCCTGATCTAGAGAAATAACTAACTGGTCATTTCCAGTTTGTGGTAAGCGTTCTGGAGCCTTCGCTTTTGGACTTTTGGACTATACCAACTTTGATTCCATTCGTTGTATAAAGTACGTGTGAATTATAATCAACCTAATATCTCTTGTGTATGATAAGTACTGCCCCACTTTGTTATCCAGGGTTCCCTTATGTCCTCAAGACATAGTTCTGGGGAAGGGAGCACCACTCTTCCTGTCTCATCTGGAAATGCTGTGAATCTTAGTCAAACTGAAGCTACTGTCATGTTCAGCATCGGAAACACTCCAAAAGTTGATTCTCTTTCCTCGAATCCCCCTACCACCTCCATCCCACATGTGCCCCATAACACCGTCACTGCCTCACCTACCACCACCAACACCTCCACTTCACAACCTTCCATTACCAACAGTACCCATAACAAAAGCAAAGCTGGTATCCCTACAAACCCTACAACTCCTACAGGGCCAAGTGTTCCCCAAATTGCCCCCTCTCTTCCAGCACCTTCACATGCCCAGCCTGTCCCCTCAACCAAGTCCCCTGTTTCAGGCACTGCCTTATTAGCTCGAGGGAAACCAGGTTCACAAGGGTCTAGTTCTTCCCTTAAAACACCTGATTCTGCTTCGATTGCTGCTCTACTGAAGCAGCCTGGTGGCAAGGAGAGTTCTGGGAAGCAGATGAGGACCAAAGAAGGTGCCACTGAGGACAGGTATGAGGATTTATTTTCGACTGTTTTTGTCATTACCATCATTTGCTTGTGTATGTGTGTGGTGTGTATTTTTGGTGATGAGTTGTACACCTCAGGTGAACATGTGTATGAGCACTCTTGTGGTTGGTTAAACTACACCCTCTTTGATGTCAAATATGAAGAACAAAGCAGCTGAAAAATGTCAATCTTACATAAAACGAGTACATTGCTCTGCTCCATAATAAACTAATGTAGAAGAATTAGCAAGAGAGCTTGAAGCTCATAGACTTGTAGTGTGCCACAATGAGACATGTTTCCTGTTTCACTGAAGGAATTTTAGATTCTGTTTGTCCCATATATGGTTATGTTTGTATGTAGGAAGAATCACGTTAACAAAGTACTTTCTATTCAGTTGGTGTAACAATATGTGTTTGCTGTAGTGAGGCAATTCCAATTGTTGGCAAACTAGCCAATCAGGAGATTTTTTTCTTCAATACATGCGAGCTTGATATTTATAGAGCAGTAACATGGTATTCCTGATGCTCCTCCTAAGTGGTTGTGTGGTTTCTTAGAATCCTTACATATTGTAGAGGTAATTCGATACCTATTCTGGACCTCTTTATTGTTGCTTCTGTGGTTGTGGACCGCCGGCACATCTCACCCTTTGTGGTCAGTCAAATGTGGTTGTGATGATGTGGTTGTGGTGAGTAGGACACTTCCTTGCAGGACTTTGTGTGGTTTCCAACAGCTTCAATTCAGCCTAGGTCTAACCAGGAGGGTGCCAGTCTAAATGATTCTTCACAAACTGGAAACCCCTTCCTCTCTTTCTCTTCCCCACCCCCCTCCCCCTAAAGCCACTGGTATTCACCAGTCAATTTTCCAACCAGAAAATGAATTTATTATAGTTCTCCAAGATTTCTTGTAAGTGTTTTCTCTGCCAGGTCAACCTTAAGTCTAGACTCCCACTCCCTCTCCCACAGTCCCACCCTCAAATGGGCTTGAGACATTTCCAGCTATGATTACATCTCATTACTACATTCAAAAAGGGTTCACATGATACATGCCAATACTCTTCCATAACAAAAAATAACAGAAAAAGTGGTATGTATTTTCCTTTATGGTTTTCTGAGGCACTGATGGGGGGGGGGGGGGGGGGGGGGGGAAGAGAGAGAAGGGTTAGTTAGTTGGTGATGGTGGTCAGGATGAACATGCTGTCCTTAGAAGCATATGGTTTCTCATACTTTTGCACATGTTCATTGACATTACAGTTGGTATTATGGTATGTTCATTAAATGGAAGTGTTGATCCATTTTGTGTGTGTAGTCTGACATGCATATCAACACCATAGCAGCTGCCAGTGTCCTTGATGTGCTGCTTGACCTCACATGGGCTAATTGCATGTTGATCATTCTTGGGCTAATATTTTGTTAATTATACTCATTGGATCATGACTAGTAAGATCTGATACACATGATGACACAGTATGATCATGAGCTTGAAGACCCAAGGACAGCTTCCCAAGGACAGCTTCCCAAGGACTGGATAGCTACAGTGTTTTTGTCAGCAACAGCTTTGGCCAAAGGAGGTTAAAAAAAAAAGGAAAACTATTAAGAATCACTTGCTTTATTCTAACCAAAAAAGAAATCTTGATATAAAACTTTTTTTTTTTCTTGTTTCATCAGTAAAATAAATCTAGCACTGTTATGACTGTGAACTGTACATCACTACTGCTAGTAGTGCCATTACTGCTTTCAATGACCCATATCATCATAATATTACCCTTTGGTGTTCTATATGAATGACACTCAAATGGAATCTTTCAACTCTCATGAATTGAACAACTACATGGTGATTATAATCTATCGTATCATCACATCACATAGTGTGACATGATAACCATGGCAATTACATGCACATACACTGAGCCACTATTGGGGGAACACTTATTAGCACTTCATTTAACACTTAGTTGGTGATAAGAGAAAAAGGAACTGCCAATTGTAAACCATTGAGCTGTACATTTTTCTGAAACAAGTTATCTGAAGCAGATTTATCAAAAGTGCTGACAACCTTTACAAAGGTAATCTTAGTATCTTCTGTATGATTCAAGAAATAATTTCTGCCCTGCTCAAGAGTTGGAGTAGCTTCATAACTTTTGATTGCTAAGCAACAAACTTCGTGACTATGTCTGCAGCTATTACCATTAGGTATGTTTGTACATACGAAATTATTGTTATGTTGGAGGAACTTGAAAGTCTAAGGGTTTTTTTATGTTGTGATAATTGGTCAAGGTAATCGTTAGTGTGGTGGAAAATTGTGGAATGATATTGCAGTTACAATTGCTGGTCCTAGACTGCAGAAAGATGTAACAAATGGGGTTAATTACAGGAATAAGAATACCACCCTGCTGTATTTGCTATCAAATATGGTGGTCAACAACTACATTTCCACTGCCCCCCCCCCCCCCTTATCCTCCATGCATACACTGGTGGTTCAGTTTGAAGCTGTCCTGATTGACATTTTACAAGCACATTTGTCCCCACCTCCAGTGTGCAAAACTAATTTCCAACTGCATCAGATTTTCTTGAAATCAGATCCTTGAAAATAGGAAAATAGCAAAAGTTTCCACCATTGTAAGGTGGTGAACTTGTTTTCATGGATAGCAGGCAGCTACCAAGAGAGTATGTCTTACTGCTCTCACTCCTTTTCTCTTGTTTGAAGTTCTTTTAAATTGTTCAGCTCACAATAGTGTCTGATTCATCATGTGATGAAGAGCATTGCTGGTCAGAAGTGTATCATAAATCAGAAATTGGCTGAGGTTAGAAGTATAAAGAAGGTTAGAAATTTCTTGATTGTCTAATGGTACCCAACTCAGAGGGATTGACAAAATTTCCTGCTACAGTAGTTAACAGATTTTGATGATCAGCCTGAGTTGACTGGACTAAAGGCTGCTCCACTATGATAATCTGAAGTATGTATCATGGCAGACATGATGACACACAGAGATGGAAGAACTTCATCTCTATTCATTACATGAAGACAAAATTGTCTACCTGATGTTTTGTTGTAGGCGTAATATATTTTATCTCAACCCTATTTGGATTACTTGACTTGGTCATTTCCCCCCCTTCCTTTCAAGAAGAATTTAATTCTATGTTGATTGATAGCCCCCCCCCCCCCCTTCCTTTCAAGAAGCATTTAATTTCTATGTTGATTGATAGCCCGAGTCCAAAATGTTGGAGGCAGTTATGGTTGCAACAAACTGCGCCTGGGTTAGGCATGCTCTTAAATTAAAAAAAATAAAAAAAATAAAATAATTCATTTTTTATTTTTTAAACAAATCCTAGATATATGCTAACACACTGCGGTGCAGTGATATTGGAGTACTTTCTGTTATCAGGATTGGTGGGGAGAGGTCACTATTTTCTTCTGTTCTATCCAGTGTCTCTTCCTATTAGGTCATGCCCACAGTGTGTCTGGCTTGAACCCTTCCAGCCTCATGTGGTGCCACTTCAATTCCAGTATTTGCAATGAGGGGCTAGTCAATATAATCTTTGTTGCTAGTGTGAGTGAGGTCATTATTAGAGCAAGTGTTTACTGTTATCAGCATTAGTGGGAAGATTTCGTTATTGAAAATGTTTATTTGGGTATGTACAATGTGCCTCTTCCTGTTCTTTTAGTTTATGTCTTTGACCTGTGTATGTAGCCAGACTAATACATGATGTGTAAAGATAACTGAGTTAGCACAAGAGGAGTTGTTGCTAATTGCAAAATAGAGCCACACTCCTTATCATTGTCAACCCGACATGACCATATGGTTTGTTTTGCTCTTTGTTAAAGTATAAAGTTTAATCTTAAGTTGTTAGTGGGGTTTATCAGCCATCCCAAGGTCAACCATAATTTTTAATTTAAAATGTAGTCCAACAATTTAAGTCCTTGTGGTGGGGAGAATGGGTGAAGTGGGAGGAAGAGGTGGGCTTTTGCCTTCCAACTCACTCCACTTAGAAACGTTTTGTATTCTAAAGTTTGCAGGTGTGGTGAAGTTGTGTAGCAGTGATTTAGCTTTACATATCCTTTATCAAAGCTCTAACTAGACCTAACCCAAGCTCTGGCTAATTCTTTCCCAAGCCCTAGCTAAATCTTACCCAAGCCCTATCCAGAAGTAGTATCTAGTCTTAATCTAAGCTCATATTGGTATATACATGGCATTCCTATTGATAAACAACCTCAAGTGTTGGTGTTTATTGTTTGACATGAAGTAATCCTCTAATCTCAATTTTTATAGAGTTATTCGGAAAGAAAAACAAACAAACAAGTGTGAGATATTCTTAGCGATTGAAGTCACAAATCAAAAGACCACCTAATGGCTATAAAAGTGTTAGTCATGTTGCTATTGCTGCTCTACATCATCTCAAGTCTCCTTAAATATGTTCACAAAATTCCCCCCCCCCCCCCCCATAAATTAGTATGCAACACTGTATGGATGGAGGAGAGCTATAATAACACACATGCGCAACACAAACATACATATACAACACAAGGCACATACATACACACAACACATACATACACAACACTGAATACATACACAACACTGAATACATACACAACACTGAATACATACACACACGCAACACAAAACACATACATACACAACACAATACTTGACACAATATATCACACACTGCAAAATTGCATAATTTTAAATGTAACTTACATGGGTTATTTTTTTTTTGTTGGTTGTGTGTATGTGTGATGATGTCAGTGCTGGTGTGCAACATGAAGTACCGATTTTACGGTTGAAAAAGACTGGCGACGATGATTTTGAGAAGCAGGTTTGTTCAGTAATTTGCGTATGTATGTTTGAGTATTTGTGTTAAGAATCAATACAGCTCTAGTGATTAACCATCTAATAATATTCTATTCTCTATTTGTTCGCACAATGGTATAACATTAGGCCTCTGGCCGGTCTAGTTAAGTCTTATGGCAGAGTTAGAGCTTGCAATGCCCTGAGTTAAGATAGTTAAAAAAGTATGAGATGTGGGCTGCCTAGTTTGGATGTGGCTGTGATTGACACCATGTGAACATAGAGATTATATTTATCACGTGTTTTTTTTTTTTTTTTTCCAGTGTAGTGATTCAGTGATAATTGTGGTTGGTTGACTATTAAGCACTAGCTATTTGCTAGGGTGATGTGTATTTTATCATATCGTCATCATGAAATAAACTTTGTTCTATGTATCGGTGGAAGTGTCCCTATTTCAGTGCATGTCATCGTAGTTCTACTCTAAACAGCTAATAATATTTGTACTCTAGGAATTCTTTGGAAAATGTAAATCTAACCTCAATAGTATCATTTAGTGTTGCCATATCAATTATGCTTTTTGTTACCCTCCAGGATATGTCCAAGAATGACTCTTACTGCTGGGTGTGTCATGATGGAGGAGATGTGCTGTGTTGTGACAAGTGCCCCAGGGTGTTCCATCTCCAGTGCTCAGGTTCCCAGAAACCTCCAGATGGCGAAGACGAGTGGTTCTGTTCTATTTGCAAGGTAGGGTTAATTTAGCCAAGTTCAGGCTATTAGCTAATTGATTTCAATGCATTGGTTGTCACACATAGTAAATACATATCTAACAAAATTTAATTGTACGGTTTGTCCTCAATTCACACCAGAACTGGTGAACTGACTGAAAAATTGGTATAGATACGTTAAGATGTCCAAGTGGTGGTTCTAAAGTAAAATTATTGAACTCCCAAAAGGCCTATATGTTGTAACTTTCAGAAACCTTTCTGTATGTCTAACAACAGATGTTATGTATTTCAAACAAATGCGCTAATTATGGATTGTTTGATATGAATGGAGTTTAGTGTTTTAAGAAGAGTACATACTATTTAGCTAATAATCTTCTATCTATTATTCAAAGTTTTACTCTGTGTTTTTCATCGCACTCCCTTCGTTGTTTGTTAGACTAACTTATTTCTGAGACAAACTAGAAGTATATGACTTGTCTAAAAAATGGACATATGACGTCAGTCAGACAAAGTGAAAGACTAGATAGAGCCGACAACAACAGTACAAAACAGATTTTTTTTTTTGTTTTACCTGTGCAAGGTATATTGTGTCTTAATATGGCCACGTATTTGTTAGAACCCACTAAGTGCATGTTCTCTGACTTGCCAACAAGCGAACATCGAGAAAGGTTGGTATGCATGAGAGAATACTTTATGCTCCTGTTGCCAATGATATCATCTTTGTGGTTCTCAACATTAGAAACAAAAAAAATTGAAAGGAGAATGTAGAAGACAAAAATAACAAAACATAGTAGAAATTAATTGTGTTCTTTTGACTCGTCAGACACTGGTGCTTGTTCACTTAATAGAAGTAGATGTATACTGAGATTTACCTTTGCACTAAGCACTGAATATTTTGTCTCTGCCTTATGCAACTGAGCTTGCTTACCTTAGAAGCATTATCCAGTCATAACTGTTTATAGCATCACAAAGATGAATAAGATCTATTTTATCCAAACTATCACTCCCAGCACTACATGATTCTGACATCAGGAAAAATTGAGTAAGGAAGAAAGCGGTAGCATGCGGGAAAGTAGTTTTGACTAAAAAAACATTAAAATTCGAGTATAGGATAGGTCAGTGCTATTTCATCACGCAGCGAAAAAGCCTCCTTACGGTTTTTTGTTTTTATTTTTGGTAGGCCTTTGGCCTACTATAGTTACAATTTTGTTCAGTTTTCTTACTGTTTTATATAGGGGGTGGGGGCTTGTAGGGCACTTCTAAAGTAAATATTATGAATCCACCTCTAGTAATTAGTGTCATTTTCAGTTTAACTGGGTTATAATTTTTTGCTGTCATACATAGGTGGGGGGGGGGGGGGGGGGGTTTGGTGGTGGGGGCATTGCCTCATTTTTAAAGTCAATATTTTTATGAATGCACTTCTAGTAATTAGTATCTTTAGAACTTCCTGTGTGATTTGTGAACGCAACTTATTCTAGATATCTTTAAACATTTAAAAAGAAATAACACTTCAGATTACAACTTGTAGTAACTTATGAATAGGAAAGTTTATTTAGTAATCCTACGCCTTAGCAATAGCCCTAATCACGTTCTCCCCAAACTGGGCCAGTGGTCCTGTGAGAACCTCTTTAGGGCGATTGGTCCAGGCATCTGGGAGGACATGCATTACGCATGGACAGGCAGACAGAGAGACGGACACACACTACATGAATTATAGTAAGGATATAGTGATCGCACTGATGTGGGTGGTAATATATTTCTTCTGCCTGAAGATGGAGGTATTCATAAAGGAAGCTAAAGTTGTAATTGGACAGCTCTAGTTCATCCTTGCTTATAAACCCACAGGATTTATTAATATTCAATAAAAGTACTGTGCAGTCTAGTGCTATGTCAGATGCTATACGCTAAACCCGTGTTCACAATATCTGGGTTAACACTCTTTAAAACTAGGAGCACATGGCAGGATGTAAAATGGAGGTTGATTCCAGTGTAAGCATCAAATATGGGGGATAGTACTGTTGTAGTTGCAGGCTAATCTGTTTGTTGTTCCATGTGAATGGGAATCCAGTAGTAATTATTGATTGTGTGTTCAGGTGTAGTCATGCATTTAGATATTTTATTGTATTATCCTTCTCAACATTTTAGAACTCCTTGGGACATTCATTATCTTTGTGTTTAATGACTTGTTGATGCTTATGATTGAGTTTTGTTAAAAAATATAACTGTAAAGCTCATCTTTCTGTGCAAACTTCCACAGCAACTTGTTTTTTGAGCTATCTACTCAACCTGTCCTTAGACAGCATCAACCTGAAGACCAAAAAGGAAGCATTTTTTTCTTGTTAATTTACTGTCTGCTCCAAATTTTGTTATGTGACTTGTTAGTTTAATTGATGTGATTGTATACCACTTGTTCATGCAGAATATTGCCCGCAAGACCAAGCGCTCTCGTCCACCGAACTTGAAGGAACTTCTTCTCCTGGCAGTAGACAGGATGATGTTTCCTGGGGTAATTATGCTCCACTGATTAATGTTGTTGCCCTTCATTCTTTTTTTCTTCTGTTTTGTACAGACAGACCTTTTTCAGGCACCTGTGCCCCAGGATATTGTAGCTCACTACAAGGAGTACGTCTTTTTCCCTATGCATTTGGGGAAAATCAGAGAGGTCAGAATATGGAGGGTGTGGCTTATTTGTAAGGGTGTGCACAATACTCATTGCTTCCCCAATCCTCTAATACTATTCCCTTTTAATACTAACTTCCGTCCAATAGTATTATGATGGTCTCTTGTAATAATTGCATCATAAAATAGAATCCTCCTATTACAATTTATCTCCTTTAGTGGTGGTTACAATAAAAAATAATATAGCTACAATAGCAGCATCCTATGATTATAAAACTCTCAACAAACTGAACAAGTTTGTAAGCACAAGAGGTCGGAGGCCATCCAAAAACCCCTCCTATGGGCGGGTTTTTAGCTAGTCTTCTATAATAGTAATAGTGGTCTCATATATCTGGCCAAATCTCAATATCCTACCTTCCTCTTGAATTTTATATTTTTGATTCATGATAAATATGTTGGTAATCTTGGAATTAGGAGAGGTTTTATCTCTTGCTGAGTAATTATGTCCTAAATATACATATCTGCATAATTCATCCTGATGTGAGAGTGAAGAAACAAGTATTATAAGCGTGCCATTGTTTATTTTGTTGTTTTGTACAACAGAAAGTGGGGCAGTATCAGTCCACTCGTGAATTCACCCATGACACAGAATGGATTCTCCATAACTGCATTATTTACAATGGAGGTAAAGCACTTACTCATACTAATCCTGCCATCTAATTTCCAAATAAGGCAGATGTTCCTGGAGTGCCATATCTTTAAAGCAGTAAAGTTACTTTGTGATTTAGATGGCAGGTTTTAGTCTCTCGTACAACTAGGATGAGAGTTGTAGTTTGTTGTGTTCTGTTTTACGAATCCTTCTTGCCCTGTTTATTGCAGCTAAACATGCTCTGACCAAAATAGCCAAGAATATTGTGAAGGTCTGCAAAGAGGATGTAAGTTCTAAACTGATCTGTTAAGGGAGGGGGTGGGAAAATATTTCAATTTTGTTTTCATTGCTCTTGCTGTTGCTACTATGTTATGCACAGATGAGGGAGATCGAGCTCTGTCCTGGATGCTATCTCCTAACCGTCAAACAACCTAAAGATTGGTTCTGTATTCCTTGTGTAAGTTTAAAATTATCAGCATTAATTTTAACCAATATTACAATCGATAAGATATGCTCCATCTATACTTTTTTTTACTCCCCTCCAGAACCCTCCACATCCAGTGGTTCTGGCTAAAGTCAAAGGATACCCTCTCTGGCCTGCCAAAGTAAGTTCAGTACAACTTGATTTTGTACTTTTCTGTCTTTACTATCTAACTCTGTTATTATTCCACCCTCCATCTAACTCTATGAATCACAATTCTATTTTCCTTTATGCTGTAACTATTCCAATCCAACCCTAACCTTCTCTTTATTTTATGCTACAGCATATCAGTGAAACTTCAGATAAGTGTGATGTACGGTTTTTTGGGCAGCATGATAGGTAAGAAAAGATAATTTGAATGTAGATATGGTGAGATGGCATGGATCAACACAGGGATAAAAATATACTTATTTTGCAGGTCTCTCGTTCCCAAATGTGACATCCAAGTCTTGAGTGGTTACCCTCCTAAGCCCAACACAAAGACCAAGCACTGGAACATGGCCATGTTGGAACTTAAAAAGTATGGGGAAAACATAGACGCCATGCGTGAAAAGCTTGTGGTTAAGGACAAGTCTTTAAGCATAATTATGCCAAAGGGCAGGGCTGGGGCCTTTTCTGGAGGAAGCAGTGAAGAGTCCCCCACCAAGCAAGCAAAGCAACAGATACAGCTAGCATCTGAGCATGTGTCCTTCACACCTCCCATGGTGGAAGTGACACCTTCATCAAGCGGCCAGGAAGGAAGAATGGAAGAAGGCATTGGCTCCATATCAGATGCAGAAGTTTCTAGTCCTGGGACTCCACCTCGTCTCCAGATAGACTTAGAAGGATCTGGACATCGGAGTAGTAGTGTTGGTGGAAATGCAAACCAGACTACTCATGACAAATCTCCCAGCCGAGGTAGAGCCATGCCATCTGGCGGAGGTTCTCTGATCAGGGCCATGAGAAGGAATTCACAAGTTCCTGGGAGTCTGGATTTCAATAATGAGAGTCCCCTACAAGCTGTGGTGATGGGTACACCATCTGTTGGTCAAACTGGCGGCCTGAAATGCAAGCGTAAGGGTATGAAGGCTGGTGATGCTCTTTCAGCTCTTATATCCAGCATTACCCAGAGGAAGATGGGAGGGCATGGTGGAGGTGGGGTTGTATGTCCTCAAGTGCCACCAGGAGCTACAGCTTCGGTTGATGGAGGAGCAGTAGGATTAGGACCAGGTGGGCATGATGATACTGATCCTCACATTGGGAAGCAAAAAGTGGTTTCTGCCGATGATTCCCAAGAGAGAACCAGCAGTCCTTTTAGTGCCATATACGTGGACAGGCACAAAACTGCCATTGCTTTGGTAGACCCAAATCAAAAAAGACCGAAGAGAAAGACTGCCAAAGTAATTGGAAATGAACCACACTCTAAAAAAGCTCGTCTCCTTAATACTGTTTCAGGAGTACAGGGTTCTACAGTGGCCAAAACAAGTGTTGGAAGCAAAGCTGATAGTCCAGGTACTGTAGTTATGGGTAAAGCTAAAGAAATCGTCAATGATCCTGCAGCGTATGTTGCTAAGATCCAGGAATATGGCAGTGTGGCCATTGGTGCCTTCAGCAAGAGCACTAGTACTTCTTCCTCCACTTCTGTCCCTTCTTCTACTACAATCTCCTCCCACCTCCTTCCAAACCAGAGGATGGAGGTTTCTTGTGTAAACACCTCCTTGTCTTCATCACCTATGGAGACTGCTGCGACTGCTGTGACTATCCCTTCCGATAAGATTGTGAGTAGCTCCACATTTATCCCACCTAGCATTTCTGTATCCACTGTTGCCGCTAAACCTCGCTCCTCTAGTGGGGGAAAAAGGAAAAAGAAGGGGTCAGAAAAGAATCGAGGCAAATCGCCCCATAAGAATGTTGTTGGGGCACCGAAGGGGACACCAGGATTGATTACCCCCAAAATATCCATTCCAGCGGCTGTTATTAACAATCTTGCTGCAACAATTGCAGCGCCGACTACCCAGTTGCATCCATCCGGTTCTTCCTCAACAAGTCTTACTTCCACCAGCTCCTTGTCTTCTTCCCAGCCCACCGGTCAAGGAGGCAACTTGGCTTATCCTGTATCTCTGGGTGCCTCCACCAGACATGATAGTCCCAGTAGTCGAGCTGCAGAAGTTGTAAGAGGTGAAGAAGCAGCTCAAGGTATTGGAGAAGTAGGAACCAGTAACTTGCCAGAAGGCATAGGACTGATGGAAGGCACAATGGTTAAAGTGAGCAATTCCTTTCTAGCGAGGGTCAACAATTTGGGTGGCTCTTCAGAAGACATGGGATATAACTATTTCATGGAGAAGGTAGGTCTTCTTGTTTAGTTAGTGGGAATGTGTGTGTGTGTGCGCACACGCCTGCATGCGTGTGTGTGTGTGCATATGTGTGTGTATGTGGATGAGGGGGATGATGAAGACGGGATAGAGTATCCTTAGTGTGATTTGAAGTCTCATTTTTAAGATTGCTTTAATATTTTTTCATTCTCCTCAGATAATGTCCTCCATCAAGAATGTAATGGTGGAAATGATGTCAACGTTCGAAGCCAAAGGCAAGATGAGTGCAAAACAGCTTCGAGAACAGATTCACCATTGCTGGCCTGTGTCCAACTCGAGCAGTTTCTATGAGCAACTCAAGAAGAGTTTTAGGGAAGACATGAAGCAATCGATGGAACTGGTCAGTGTATAATAGAATTTAGTTACTGAAGTTGCTCTAAATTGTTGATTCTTTATAACTGGTTCTCCAGGTTCAGGCATCGGCTGCTCTTGAAATGGAGCAAGTATTGAATGAAGTGAAGAGGCAATTGGGGAAGGAGAATGAAATAAAAGTAGCAGAAACTAAAAAGAAGAAATGGGTAAGGACATTGTTAACAGGTTTCTGCATAATAACTCCTCCCACAGTTTTGAACTGATTTATATAAAAAAAAATTTTTGACATATCTAGTTAATTTTTGTGGAGATAGACAAAAAAATTCCTTTAGTGGCACCTGGTGGGGAAAAAAGGAATTCAATTTTTCTATATGAAAAATCCAAAATATTGGTTAGTAGTTAGTCTTCCAGGAGAATAGTACTGAAAATCACAACAAAACAAAGAAAATTCCTTACAAAACACAAACACTGCCCAATGATTAAGGCACTGGTCTTCTAAGTGGGATTTCCTGGGTTCAAATCCAGTTAGTTTCCCCCTCCCCCTTTCCCTCCATATTCCCCTTCTTTCCTTTTTTTTTTTTATCCACCCCCTCTCATTTCTCCTTCCTTCTCTTCTTTACCCCCTATTTTAGCTTCCTTGTTTTCTTCATTCCCCCCCCCCCTACTCCTTTTTTCTTTCCTTCTTCCTTCTTTTCTTTTATATTCCTTCCTCCTTTTCTTCTTTCTCCCCTTTTTGACTGTGGCACACAGTTCCAGGAACACTTAGAAAGGGGGGGGGGCAGGCAGCATTCATTCACAAGTTTGGCTCAAGAATGGATTTTTAATTAATTGTTTAGTGTTTGGAAACACCAACCTTTGTTGTTATCCTGATTAGTTACAACTAAGTACGTTTACTGCAAGGATACCCAGTGGTTACAACTAAATTTTTACTTAATAGAAACCCGAAAGTTGTAAATATTCCACAACTTTAACCTCACCTAAAATGCTCTAAACAATTATCTTGCCTGGTTTAAAACACTGTTTTATAAATATTACAGTAATCATTTGCCACAGGTCTTAGTATGGGACCACTCTTGTTTCCTTCCTTCCCCCCCCCCCAAGTTTTTTCTGGCTTGGTCCTTCTCCAGCTTGGCCCTTTGTTGGTTGCGATCTAAACAGAAATACTGGATTTGAATCTAGATTTGAATCTAGATTTGGGTTTTTTTGTAACCCTTTTTTATCTTTCTTCCCCTCCCCCCCCCTCCCTTTATTTTCCAAAATTTACCCCTTTTCTTCCATTGGGGTATGCAGCTTTTCTCGCCACATTGTAGTGGTAATTGAACTGACTGTTTACACTGCTGTTAATGGAACAAAGCTGAATGTCTACTTAATCATCATTATTACTAGATAAGTATCTGTCATCTTTTTATTGTTTTTTTTCTCCTTGGGGTGGTGGGAGCACTTCCTCCTGCCCACAAAAAGCCAGAAGAAAGCTTCAATTTTTTTTTTTTTTTTTTTTTTTTTTTTTTTTTTTTTTTTTGATCAGGACATAATGGTACATGTTTTCCTTCTTTCTATCCCCACAGGGGAGCTAGGCTATAATAGGCCATGGCCAATTTTGAAAATTAATGGTGCCTTCATGGCCACTGTGGTCCCAAGTGATAGCAAATTTGGTGGAGTTCCTTCCAAATCTATGGCATGAGTATGTATTCCCAGAGGGGGCTAAGGCTATAATAGGTCATGGGAGTCCAATTTAGAAAAAGTAAGGGTACCATGGCAGTAGCCTCGGTCCCCCATAGGGGGCATTTTTTGAAAAACTAAGGGTGCCTCGATGGTAGTCCCAAGTCCCAAATAATAGCCCACTATGTTTGGTGGGCTCCTCCCAAAACTGTGGGAGGAGTAGTCGGACAAACATACCTTTAGCTCCATTATATATAGATTACTTTTTTTTAAAAACATTTATTCATTTATTTTTTTATTATCACCAGTGGACAGAAAAACTAAAATGCACAAATCATACAGTGTTTTAACCCTCTCTTCATAATAAACATATTTACTGTCAGTTTTATCCTTCCCTACATGGTTACAAACCTTTCACCACTGTTCCTTCGTTCATTTGTCTCCTTTAATTCTCATTGTTTTACAGTCAATTTCACCTCTCTTTTATTTATTTCCCCCCTTCTTTTCTTTTAATAGTGTTCAAACTGCTGGAAGGAGGCACTGTACAATTGCTGCTGGATTGCCAATTATTGTAGTGAGGAGTGCCAGATAGCTCATTGGGATGAACATTCTAGTGACTGCCCAGAGTACCAGAGGCAGAATACAACTGCTCCACACACCCCTGGTCCTTCTCTTCCCTCCAGTAATGGGCAACTTCAAAAAGGAGCTGGAGCCCCCCAGTTATCTCCCTCCATGGAGCAACAAGAAAGTGTCACAGATAGCATGGCGGTTAGGGAGGTCAGTGTCGGAGGGTTGTCGCTCATGGATCCTTTGCAGCCCAATTACTTGTTTTCAGCAGCCAGTAATGCAGCAGGGGTGTCTCAAACACAGGCACAGCAACATGTTCAGGTGCAGCAACAGGCACAAGTGCAACAACAGCAAGCACAGCAACAGCAGGCACAGAAACAGCAGGCACAGAAACAGCAGGCACAGCAACAGCAGGCACAGCAACAGCAGGCACAGCAACAGCAGGCACAGCAACAGCAGGCACAGCAACAGCAGGCACAGCAACAGCAGGCACAGCAACAGCAGGTACAGCAGCAGGCTCAATCTCAAGCCTATGCACAGGCTATGCAAGCCCAAGCCCAAGCTCAAGCCCAAGCGATCACTCAAGCTCATCTGCAACAGCAGCAACAATCTGGCAGTGGTGCATCTCAAGCCCACAGCCAGATGTCTCCTAGTGCAACGGGCCTGGTCAACCACAGTGGTGGAGGCAACGCTCCAGGACATGTGAGAATATATAAATTTTACATATGTGAGCCCAAACTATTCTATAGTTGTTTGTGTGCATGTTCTTCATGATCATGTGTCTTCTAAATAGTATGTTCAATCGCATCAATTATAATGTCTTCCAAGTTGATGTAGACAAGTTATTTGTTGTAATTATCATAATATTTTTGAAATTATGCAGGCCAACTCTTCCTTGAGTAATGGTGGTGGCCCCCACATAGCAGTGAGTCTCTCTCATGCAGTTCACCCTTCAATACATCAACAGCTTCATCGTCAGAATGTGGCAGTTGGAGGGGGTGGATCCTCTTTAGGAGTACGACAGGAACAGCATCACATGCACCCTCACCAGATGGAAGCCACACCTTCTACAGCACACGTTGCTACACCTGGAATAGTTGATCCATCCATTGGTGGTAGCATGGACCATCACATCTCTGCTGATAATATAATCACTACAGCCAACACTGCTTCTCCTCCCAATCACATTCGAACCATGCTTCTTAACCAACATCTCCAACAAAGTGGTGTCAGCAAAAGTGGCAGTGGTGGTGGAGTAATCACTGGGACAAACCCAATCCTCATGGGTCACCAGAGCCCAATTCCTCCCCCTCACCATAGAGGTGTGCACACTCCCCCTCTTGGAGGTGGAGTAGGTGGGATTGATGTGCACTCGCATGTTAGTCTTCCTTCTCGAGGACTCAACAGTAGCGACCACTCAACTTCTCTCAATTCTTCCAACTCCAGTACGGCAGGGGGGATGCTGCACACTCAACCACCTATTAGTCCTGCTACTCCTCCCTTGGAAAATGCTCCATCCATTCATAACTATGGTAACTGGTCTTATCAGCCCCTCATGGTTGGGGCTAGTGAGTCTTTTGGACTGCCTGTCTTACCTCCTATGCAAGCTACTACTCCAACCACACAACCCCATAACTTCTTCAAGGCTACTTTTTAAGCTCTGACTAGCAAACAATCTATGCGTACATACACACATTAAATACTTATTTAGGATTTTGTTTACTGTTCTAGTCTAGTGATGCTTTCATTATTACAGTACTCAGTCGATGAATTTCTTTGTTCTTAGATTCTTCTGTTATGTTTACATATGATTTAAAACTTCCCATTTTAATCTGTGAAATTTACTTCAAAACTTCTCTCTGTGGTTATTTTGCTATGCGTGTGATGACGTTTTTATGCACTTGTAAAAATTATTGGCAAACGAAGACTTGTGTTCATTACTAACTAGGGAAAGCCATTGCCTTTGGGGGGGGGGGGGGAGGGGGGGGAGAATTGTCTATGAACCAATTTTTAATGCTTGTTAATGACATGACTATTGAGTAGGAAAATGGATAAATATGAAATTAACTTAATTTGATAAACCAGAACTGAGCAAATTAATTGCTATGTATCCATAAAAACTTCTTTACTTGTAGTTGACCTCTTCATTGATGAACATTTGACGTCAAGGGAGTGTTATTTTGCTGATGAGTGATAAACCTCTCGATCAGTGCCTCGGTATCTTTCCCAATGATGTTCTACATGTAATGTTACACACAAGTGCAGTACTGAGATACTGGTCTAATTCTATAATACTTGCAAGGCTCAGTTACCACTGCAGTCATTTAAACATCCCTATAGACTCTCACTTAGATCAAGTGAAGGTCTATACACTTAGTTGCTGCCATAAAAGTCATTTGTGCACTGTTTCATGAATTTTTTTCTTAATTATTCATTTTCTAAATAGGCATTCACTAGAAGTCATCCAAGAATGGAATCCTACAAGTTTTGTCATACAGTGGTTGATGTGTATGTGGTTCATAGTTTTGCTGTTCTCATTTGGAGGGACTGAGTGGTTTAACATAATGTGGTTTGCAGGGTTTGAAAGGGTGTACAGAAAGATAGATGGAATGTTCACACACAAAGTGAAGGAAAAAAAGAGGGAGCTTTTATTATTTGGCTTGTAAGAAAAGAAGGGGAAGTAGTCAGATAGCCACAATTATTCTCGATACCGATCCTTATTGTGCCAATATTGTTTAGCGCTTGTGGTCCAGATGGAGGAGCATCTTGTAATGTGCCTGACTTGATAAATTATGTCTGCTAATTAAGGACTGGATAGACTGAATTGTTCTCCATGAGGAAGACTAACTTATTTTATTCCCATAGGAATATCAGTGTTTTCCGGACTAGATATAACTCCCATTCTCCCCTACACATGCAACACAACCCCTACGTAATTTCACTATTTCTTCTACTTCTTTTTTTTTTTACTCATGGCCATTTTACAATGCAGCTGCTCCTATTTGTTAGCCTGAAATACCTAGTCTCGCTAGCCAAGAACAAAATCAAGTATAAAGTTAGACCAGGCCCTCTCTTCTTGCTTGTGGTTTAGAGGGTAAAGGGTCTGGCTAGTGAGACTACGAAATACCATGCCAAAAACACAACCACTTATCTGCTCCTCAGAATCTAGGAAAATCTATTATAGTTAGCTATCAATATTCTAAATACTTTAACACTTACAGTTTCCTAGCTTTTTGAAGTGGATGATGTTTACCAGGATATGGTTGTAACAGGTTAAGGTGCTGTATACACATAACACACTGCAACTTTCCTGTTTTGTGAAAATTAAACCCAAGTTATCAGCTGGGTGTACCACCAACACTTAAGGTGGGAATAGACCATTAAAAAAAAAAATTTCCTACTTTTTTAATCCATCATTGTGTACATTCATAATTATTCTATCTGCATTACAAGTTTCAAGTGATTTTTACTAGCCCTTTTTTTAAAGTTAGATACTTTTCATGCAACCGGTTCATTGTTACCTTCTAAGAAATGGTCGGAGAAGAAATCTGAAGCACACAGAGGCAAGTTCCAGGGTCCATAATGGCCAACCATTCCTAGTAAACAATTGAACTTGCCTCAACTGGAGCACCGTGCTTGAATAACTATAGCAACTGTTCTGCTACTGCGCAGGCCATATATCTACTGAAGTCAGTTGAAATTTGGGAGGGTGCTTGAAGAACCATTACTCAGGACTTTACCTCATTATTTCTTGCTAACTGAGCTCCTTTCAGTTAGTTTCACTTCCTCTTGAAACCTAGTTCTCATATTTTATTTACCCTCTCAGCTTTCTCCCAGTTAAAAAAAAAAAAAAAAAATAGCGGCATTCTCCATCTCCCTGCATGCTCTCCATCTCCCTGCATGCTCTCCATCTCCCTGCATGCTCTCCATCTCCCTGCACGCTCTCCATTTGCTTATGCTCTCCATCTCCCTGCATGCTCTCCATTTGCTTATGCTCTGGCTCTCCCTCGGTTGGCTAGCTCTCTACTCTCCTTGTCCTTTACTCACAATGAAGTGGAATTTTGTGTATGGTCGGTCAGAAGAAAGTGAAGGGATTCAGAGGGAACACCATTTAGAAAGAAGTGCAGGGTTCAGGCAGAAGTCTCACTTAGGGATGGGGGACTTCTTGCAGATGGGGAAGGAACATTAGAAATGGAGAGTGCAGTGGACCACAGCCTTCAAACACCGAAGTATCTTGTATAAAAGAGTAACAGGCAAGTGCAAGAGAAAAATGATGGGCTGTACTTTAACGTTATTTTCACATGATTATATAGAAGTGTGGTTTCTAACATTATTTCAATCAATAGTTGTCCATAGTATATAATTTTTATATAATTTTTATATAATTTTTATATAATTTTTATATAATTTTTATATAATTTTTATATAATTTTTATATAATTTTTATATAATTTTTTTAATATTTAAAAAAAAAATTAAAAAAAATTTTTTTTTATTTTTTATTATATCATTTAAAGCTCTCTGTTTGCTCCACAGATAATGACTATATTGATCAGCTTTTACTTTATTTTTTATTATTTTTTAAAAATCTTGTCAATTTCTCATGAGATACAGTCCAATATGTGAGGTCTTTCCCCTATAAAATGAAAAATGTGGATTACAAAAAGGGGTTGTAAGTTTTATAAGGATTTTCACCATACAGTCAATACATTATAGAAAGCTCTATCAGGAACATAAATCCCAAGTATTTATAACCTATAGAAATTCTGAGAATCCCTGTTTTTTTTTGTTTTTAAAAAAATTTTTTTTATGTCCCTGGTATTATTGCAAGTGTGTCAGTCATATTTGATGGTAACATTTACTTTTATAACATTATAAAGCACATAGAATGGGCTAGTTTTTGAGATAAAAAGCATTCAGAATGGATGAAGCATTTGAAAAGTTATGACACTTTGAATTTTGACCACAATTTTGGTCTATCCCCTAAACCACAGCAAAGCAATTCCCCCACCCCACCCCCCCCCCCCCTTTTTTACTTCTTTTCTCTCCCCTTTTTAGATGCAGCTGTGACCAGTCGTCTGCCTGAAGGGGCTTTTTGTCACTTCCTCTCGGTCACTTTTGTATGTCTTCAAAATTATCTGACTATGCTACCACGACTTAATTGGTACTATCTTGACTCTGTGGGTTTAAATTTAAAATGTATAGCAGGTATACACACAGAGATCAAGAGTATTTAGAAATAGATATATTCTTGAATTTATATAGGAAGGAAGGAGGGGGGGGGGGGGAGAGAGAGAGAGAGAGAGAGAGAGAGAGAAGAAAGAGAGAATAGGTTCTGGGTGAAAACTGGGAGTTTCAGCTTGGTAGATGTCAATCATGACCACTGTTTACTTTTTACTAGGAATTTTTTTTTTTTGTGTAGAAATCTTACGAATTCCATTTTTAAGGCCTATCCACACTGCAAACTAAAACCAGTTTTACCACTGTCTAGAAAGGGTTCCAAGAATCCACAGGACACCCAGTTTCACCTGAAGCCTTCAGAATGGTAGGCTTCAAATGGCTCTTATTCATTTAACATTTTTGTAACTTTAGTGTTAATGTTTGCTATTAGGACTTTGTCTACTAAGAGCTCTCCCCCCTTCTCTATCTTCCATTTTTTTTGATGATATTGCAGAGGGAAGAAGACAGAACAAAGTAGCACACAAGAAGATAAAATTTCCCATTTCTGTATGGGGATGAGAAAAACCAACTAATCAGCCCAGCCAATTTTTCAACTCAGCTGGTGATGTGGAACTGGTTCAGCACTGCCAGTTTGGATGAAAGAAAATGTTTGGAACTGGGTGTTGCTGGAGAGAGATACCAACCCGTTTGTTGTGTGGTGAGGCCTTTAGAAATCAATGTCCACAACTTCAGGAATGTTTTAGCTCATGTTTTAAGTTGGATCATGCAAGTTTCAGACAAATCCATTTCTAGGTTTAGTCAAAGTAAGGGTAAAAACATAAAGAGAGATAGACAGACATGCAGACATTTCCCTATATATATATATATATATATATATACATATATATATATATATATATATATATATATATACATATATATACACACTAGCAGGCATACTTGATGTTGCCAGGTATATTATTATATGCCCACATTGAAGTGCGGCCAAATATGTCCTAGCCCATGTCCAAGAATTTTGCCATGTACCATTTTTGGTAATTTTAGCCTGACACTCCCTGCCAGGTGGGACCAATTCATGTCTCTTTCTGATTCATGTTTTGTGTTATTGCTAAGTTTTAGATGTCAGGTCCGAGGGTTTCTATTAAATACCATTTTGGCATTATGAACTCACTTACCCAAATGAAGAGGTATGACCAAGTGGCCCAAATATATTAGGCTAAAACATAGTTGTAAGATGCGTCTATCCTGATGAGTTAGCTTCATTTGGTTAGGTGCTTTGGTGGTAATGTGGATAAACATGCAATAAAATAGATTCATACATTTCTACATGAATATGAAGCAGGAGAAAGAAATCTAGAAGTTTCTGATCGTTATAATTGATCCTTAATCACTTGGCCATGCTTTATTTAAATGTTCCACAGGTGACACTGATTCCAAATATATGAGTTCATAGGTCTAATTCCTTTGGTCCATGTAATTTGCAGGAATTTCATTATTTACATTTTCAGCCAAACACACCAATAAGAATAGGTGTGGCCAGGTGGAAACTTGGCTACATTACTGCTGAGGTCAAGTTTGGTATGCATACCTAGTTTTAGGTCTGTTGCTCCGAAAATTATCTGGCAAAGTACTATTTTTGCCATTTTTTAAAGCCTGACATGAACACAGGAGGGAGTGTGGCCATATTTATGTACTTTAAGCATACCTCACATGAAACTGATTCTGAATATATATATTGGTTCATGGGTCTAACTTCATATGTCCAAGTATTATTTCTAAAGTTCAATTTTTGGTATTTTTAGTCTGACACGCCCAGAGGAAGGGATATGACCAGATGGGACCCAGCCCATGTTACTCCCAGAGTCAAGTTGTACAGTTTACATAACAAGTTTTAGGTCTGTAGCTCTACGGGGTATATCTGGCCAAAGCATCAGTTTTCATGTTTTCTCATTACCATGGTAACCTTTTCCTAGATTATTTTTAGCCCAGGTTTTAAGTTGGGTCAAAACCTGTTATGTCAAATTTCAGAGCAATCCACCCACAGGTTTGGCCTGAATGATGGTACAAACAAACAGACAGGCAGGCAGGCAGGTAGGCACAAAGCCAAATTGTACAGGTAGACCCTTGGAGCTACAGAGCTAAAACTTAGTATGCATACACAACTTCGACTCTGGAAATAACATCAGCTGGGTCCCACCAGGTCACACCTTTATCTCCCATTGTGTAAGGCAAAAAATGTCAAAAGTGATACTTCTGCAATAACACTTGGACTTAGGGAATTAGACCTATGAACCCATATATTTGGAATCAATCATCTTGGGAATGTTTTAAGTATATGCATATGGCCTCGCCCCTTTCTACGATTATGTCAGGTAAAAAAGTCCAAAAAATAAACAGTACTTTGGGCAGATAAATCCTTGGATGGACAGGCCAACCTCTTCCCACTGCTGCGTAAAGCTAAAAAAAATGGCAAAAATAGACCTGAATAATGCTTGGACTTATGAAATAGACCCATGAACCCATCTAATATATATAATTTTGTTCATAAGAGCTTGAACTGCCCCACAATCATAACAACATATGACAGACTCATGCATTCTAACCAATCACTAAGCTCTCTCTCTTTATCTGTGTGCATGTGTGCATGTTTAAAAACATAGAAAGGTTTCCTACAAGGTGGTCTAGAGTAGGGCCACCATAACACAATCTCTATAAGACGCTCAAACTAGCACATTTGGACATTGATAAGCAGATCAAAATGTGCTTTATAATTTTTTTTGTTGCTATGCTTTCAGTTTGTTTTTTTTCCATTAGTTTTGTCATAATCTTTTTCATGGATTCATCATTGTTCTATCACTTTTATAGAAAACTTGTATATTTCTCATAAATATTAATTAACAATGACTCATGTTATGTCACTTTTGTTATATTTCATGATTTGTTTATTTCTTCTTGTTTTTCATGTTATCTTACCATCCTTTCTCTTCATAATGTTTTTTTGTCCATTTTGTGTTTCCATGTTGCCTTTCCATGTTATCTTTCCATGTGCTTCCATATTATGTTTCCATGTTGACTTTCCATGTTGCCCTCCATGTTGCCTCCATATTATCTTTCTACGTTTTCTTTCAATGTTGTCTTTCCATGTCGTCTTTCCATGTCGTCTTTCCATGTCGTCTTTCCATGTTGCCTTTCCATGTTGCCTTTCCATGTTGCCTTTCCATGTTGCCTTTCCATATTTCTTTCCATTTTGTCTTTCCATGCTGTCATTCCATATTGCTTCAATGTTGTGTTTCCATATTGACTTCCCATATTGCCTCTCCATGTTGCCTTCCATGTTGCTTTCCATGTTGTCTTTCCATGTTGTCATTCCACGTTGTCTTTCCATGTTGTCTTCCAAGTTGTCTTTCCATGTTGTCTTTCCATGTTGTCTTTCCATGTTGTCTTTCCATGTTGTCTTTCCATGTTGTCTTTCCATGTTGACTTTCCATGTCATTTTTCCATGTATTTCATGTTGTCTTTTTTACACTGTCTTTTCTTCTTCTTTCATATGCAATATCTTCAGACTAGATGTCCAGGCAGCCTTCGAGCAGCCACTTCTTCGTTGACTCGTCCAACACTACCAGACCACATAGTCCATGTGGTGGCTGGTACATGGGGCAAGTGCACAAAATGTGGTCTGGTGTTTGCCCCTCCATGCCACACTCACAGTTCACACTGTGCGATAGTCCCCATTTGTGCATGGATATGTTGAACCCTCTTACCCTTGTGCATAAGAGATTGAGGCATGTCCATGCTAACCTGGGTAAATCCAGGCCAGCAGGTCTTTATTGAGGGGTGGGGAAGTGGATATGCAGTAGAGTGGTCATTGATTTCCACTCGCTTCTCCACTTATCTGTCATCCATTGAACTGCACTGAGTTGGTCTTCTTGAGGAAGTTTTGTGCAGCTGGCACAAATGGGCGTCTAGACTTCAGCCATCAATGTCCTGGGGAGAACTCTGAGACCAGTCAATGTAATAAATGTTTTGGTTGATTCAGAGCCTTTGACAGAGTGAGATGGTTACTCCAGTACTGCATAGCTCAGCAGGCTGGATGCCTGAGAGGATATGTAGAAACTCTGTAGGTGTGGGTCGCAGGCATCCAGTCACTATGCATATGGCATCTTTAAGGCACTTGTCTATTAGGCGAGTATGTATGCTTGTGCACCATGTAGGGGCAGAGTATTAAGTGAGTGGACTGTCCAGTTTCACACCAAGGTAAGTTGGAGTCTTTTGGTATGTTAGACAGGGCCCATTAGTCTTGATATTTAGCTCACATTTTGCTTCCTTGTTGTTAAGATGGAATGAGGCTAATACAGTCTTTTTTCACTGTCTTTTCATGCTGTCTTATTGCATTGTGGTGCTGTTCTATCATAATTAGAAGTTAGTATAGTCCCACGAGACTTTGTACGAGCCAGTATAAGTTCTGGTGTGGAGATCTTCGTGACTGAAAGAGGACTCCATAAATCTGGAGATTCCATCAACTTCCCTGAGAGGAAGAAAGTGATGACATGCTGTTCAAGGTGCATAAACCTCCTAGCTCAGGGGTCCGAATTAAAACTTGAATAATTTTGTAAATCTGAGAAGTGTGGTTTAAAGGAAGTGCGAGTGTTTAATAAATTTTTTTTGCACAATTAAGAACCTCCTTTCTGTAAATCCAGGGCACATCACTGGCAATTTTCCTTTTCCTTAAATTGCAGTTGTTGAATAGTTAGGTTATCTTATTCGATGTAATCTGATACTGAAAAATTCATACATAATGTTACTGCTGTAAGTAGGAAATGCATGTATTTAGTTAGGTAGTGGCTTATGGTAAGTGTGTTGGGTGTTAAGCATGAGGTATGGAAGTCCTAGTAATTCTAAGGGCTAGATGTTGTTAGTCTATGGTCATCATCGGAATCATAGAGACTACTTTGTGGTTCCAGTGGTTTTGTGGTACAGTATTGTCATGCTGTCTCATTGGATTTTAACTAGTTGGGTCTGATACAGTATTGTCATGCTGTCTCATTGGATTCTAACTAGTTGGGTCTGGTGCCCATGATGTCTCAGTGTGATGAGCAGCTTTTGCCAAGGGAAGTAGGGAATAGGAAACCATTGAAAATTATTATTATTTTTTTAATCTACCCTCAAAAACAACAAATAGAGATAAAAATTATGATGTAGTGTGGATTTTTGGGGGGTTTATTTCACTCTCATTAGTCATCACTGACTAAAATTATTTTATCATGAAAATCAATTCAAAATATGGTTTGAACTGTCAACTCTACATCACTACTGCCAGTACTACTCACAAGGACCCATACCAGCATAAGCTGACCCTTTGGTGTACCATATGGACCTTAAACTTTCACCACTATAGAAGTGCATGGTTTTTACAATTTATCATATGATTTCACATAGTATAATATGGTTTCCATGGTAATTATCATATCCAAATACATTGACCACTATTGGGTGGATACCTATCATGTCTGACTGCTTCTTTAAGTCCTGTTTTATGGCACTTCCTCTGGTTGGATCTTTTACTATGGAGTTCTTACCATAGTCATCTATGGCCACTGTTGAAAAATTCATCTTAGAGCTCTGGTGAAACCAATTGAACATGTTTGAAATGAACCTACTACACACACAACATCCTACCATCCACAAGTGAATTTCATTGTTGAGGGAATGCACTGGCAACTCAAGGCTGCTCTGAAGTCTTGACTGACAAACAAATCCTGGAATGACCAGCTTTCCATTGATCTTCTCAGCATGAGGACAATCTTAAAAAAGGATATTGATTTTTCAGCTTCTCATATGCTCTATTGGTCAACTTTGGTCCTCCCAGGAGACTTAAAAAAACTCATGCTTTCCCCAGGTGCTCACCTAAGATGGAAATTGGTAGCACTAATGAAGAAGGTGAAAACAAAACAAGTAATCCCATGTGATCTTGTAATTATTGTTTTTGTGTTTAATTATGATCATATTCTTGGTTGTATGTTTTGTACATTTCTGATATTTATTGGTGCATTATCCATCTAAGCATTCTAACTTGAAACTTGTATTAGTAATAGGGCTTAGTTGAATGAAACTTCAAGAAGCAATGCCACCTCACTGTAAAGACAACCTCCCTGAGTAATAAATTTGTGATTTATCACACTACCCAACCTGTCCTTGAACAATGTCAGCCTGTAGACCTACAAGTGAACATTTCAATTGTTTACCAGGTTACAGTGTACTACAAATGTTATGTGGCTTGTTAATTTAATTGATGTTATTGTATATTATGTGTTCATGCAGCAAATTGCCCGAAAGACCAAGCATTCTAGTCCACCAAACTTGAAGGAACTTCTTTTCCTGGCAGTAGAGAGGATGATGTTTCCTGGGGTAATTATGTCGAACTGATTAATGTTACTGCCCTTCATCCTTTTTTTACATATGCTTTTTTATAGACAGAGATTTTTCAGACTCCTGCGCCACATGATGTTGAAGCTATCTACAAGAAGTACATCTTATTCCCTATGCATTTGGGGAAAATCAGAGAGGTCAGGATATGGTGTGTGTGGCTTATTTGTAATGGTTTTGTCAATACCCATTGCTTACCTGATCTTCTAATATTGATCCCCTGTAATAGGATTAATAGCAGCTCCTCTGAAGTAATATCATTGTAATACACAGCATTTTAAAATTAAAATCTATAAAATTATCCCTTTATTGGTGGGCTCCAATAATAAAAGGTGTATAGCCACAATAGCATCATCCCATAACCGTTATCATCTTTTATAATAGTGATTGTCTCATCTAATTATGACCATCTCTCAATATGCTATCTTCAATTTCCTTAAAATATGTTTTTGCTTTCATGATAAAGATATTGGTAATTTTGGCTCCATGATTTTAACTGTTGCCACGAGTGATTGTTTCCTGAATATACATAACTGTGCAATACTAGTGAGGGAAGGGGAAAAATGATTATAAACTCTATGTTTTCTTTTGATTTATACAACAGAAAGTGGGGCAGTATCAGTCCACTCGTGAATTTATCCACGACACAGAATGGATTCTCCATAACTGCATTATTTACAATGGAGGTAAAGCATTCACTCATACTAAGCCTGCTATTTAATTCCGAAAATAGACAGTTGACTATCCTGAAGTTCATAATTTAGATGGTGGGTTCAAGTCTCCTATACAAATGGGACGAGAGTTCCAGTTTGATGTCATGATATATTTTACTAGTCCTGTTCATCTTGTTTACCCCAGCAAAAAATGATCTGACCAAGATAGCCAAAAAAATTATGAAAGCCTGCAAAGAGGATGCAAGTCCACTGTAAATTGTTGAGGGAGGAGGTGGGGAAATATTTCAATTTTGTTTTCATTGCTCTTATTGTTGTTGCTGTCCATGCTTACACAGATGAGGGAGATTGAGCTCTGTCCTGGATGCTATCTCCTAACTGTCAAACAACCAAAGGATTGGTTCTGCATTCCTTGCATATGCTTAAATTCTTAGCTTTAATTTTAAAGTAAATAAATAAATAATTGTGTGTGCACACACACATGAACAAATGCACACATGTAGATAGGTGGATATGCATACATGTATGTATGTAGCCACCACTGGTTTGGTTATGTGTATGCATGTAGGTATATGTGTGTGTGAGGCCAAGTCAGTGTAATCCATAAGTGTATGGCCTTGGTTTATTAAAAAAAAATATATCTGAAAATGGTACCTAAAATGGGGAAAAAATTATTTAAAGGATCCATTATATAAAAAGGAATGTGTATATCAGTCTGTAATGCTCATGAAGCAGTAAATTAAAGTGCGCATCATGAGGTTGCAGGTATAAAAAAAAACTTGGCATGAGAATAGTAGTGATGGCAAGTTGATGGATATCTGCTGAAGGTAACTTAAACGAGTATGATTAGCATTTAATGTAATTTTGACTAGTTTTGGTTCAGGGACAAACTCACCCAGCACTGAATGTTTTTTTTTGTTGGGCTCCTGAGGCCCTCCGATTCCTGATGAAGTTGTACATGCAAGTCAAGTTATAGGTCTCTTGGTTCAAGGGGTTGTTAGTATATTAGACACATAGATAGGTACATACATAAGCTTTTATGAGTTTATGACGTGAGTTCTCCCCAGTTGAACTCACAACCTCTGGTGTGGCAAGAAGCTTGTTCACCAGCTAATAGAAGAAGAAAAAATAACTAAGAAATACCCAAGAGTCACAGTAAAGAGTATGAGTAGCTTCAGCTTCACTGTCCCAGAGCCTGTCCCATTGAAAAAAAATCAGAAGGCATGGAGATTCGATGTTGGCCAGAAATTGTGCAGCTCAATACCAAACAGTGCCAATTCCAGGATGCAGTGATCCACTGCTGGTAAAGGGAAATTGTTTTTCATGGGTGACTTGGGAGAACTGGAAAGACTTCTTTAACATTCTGCTGGTTTATCTTCAGAAAAACAGCATTGATTCAATGGCTCTGTCTTCTTTCAGGATTGCTGTGACATTCCTACAACATAAATGAAATGTTCATTTAGCATTCAAAATTCGATTCCAACCAACTGATGAAATGCTAACATTCCCTACTCTGGAGCAGGCTAGCCTCACCAATAAGCTCAGGAGCATGAAGTTGCTCATCTGGGATGAGGATGTCAGGTGAACCACCACTGGATTAAAATTGTGGGCAGAACTCTGTGTCAGGTAAACTGATTTGATTTTTTTTTAATGCATTTGTTCAGCAATAATCTTTCAAAATGTAAAAAATGAATAAATTGATTCTCCTTATTCTGATTTGATGAGATAACAGTATCATGGGAAGTGTCACAGTTGTCTTCATGGGGGGGGGGGGGGGGGAGCAATTTTCAGTAAATTCTTCCCTGTTATTCGATGTGGAACACCTGCCTGACACTATCCGGCATACCTCAAGTTATCAGTCCTTTGGCCAACAGTCGAATCATGAAAACTTTGGCAGGACATGCAATTGCCAGAAAGCAACAGGGTATTCTCAGAGTTCCTTCGTTCCATCAGGGAGGAGAGATTCCTGTCCCACAATGGCATCATTAGCATCCTGCAGGCCAATAGAGAAAATTTATTTGAGTCGGAAAATAATTTGCCAGTTCCCTACCATCAAATGAGTAAACATCCATCCTTGCCACTCACAAGAAGATGGTGGATGAGATGAACAGGCACCTAAATCAATGGCCCAGCGAATGGCAAACATACTTTGGTTTCAAAATCTACCAAACTAGGATAATGCCACAAACTTTCCTCCTAAATTTATGAAAACCATAGAAATCGCAGGGATCCCTCCTCATTTGCCAATTTCAAGATGGACTGCCCAGTGTCAGTGAAAAGAAGTTTGGAGCACCCCCATTCTGTGCAGCGGCATATGCTGTTCCAACCAGGTCAAGGTGGAAGTCATCAGAGAGACCCATGCTGGAGTGTGTGGTTCCTCCCTTGAATCATTTTCATATCTGACCAGCTTGAATGGCCTATGAGATTCTGACATGTACAATTTCTGTTGCATCTGGGATTCGCCATGACATTCCACCATGCACAGGGCCAAACCTTTGACAATGTAGGATTAATTCGAAATCCAGTAGTGTTTGAGCACACATTGCCCTCTCCCAGTGCTGAAATGAATGAAGTGTAAATGTGTATTGCCGAGAAAATAAAGCAGAAACAAGTGTGTAGTGAATGATTGTATTAATTAGTGTTTTATAGGTATAATGGCAATACAAAGATAATGCTCATATTTTTAAAATTCTGCAGAAGTAAAATTAAACGAGATAATTAGTATTTAGTTTAATTGTGACCTATTCTAGGGTCGAGATAAACACACTGCACAAATTTTGTGTTCATACTTCTGGTGGCATCTGTCTGCCTACCAATCTGTCTGTATCACTTTGTCTGTCTGTCTGTCTGTCTGGGCCAATGTCAACATGAAATATGAAACATGATAGAAACCACTGAGAATACTATTTCTAGATCTTGTGGCTTCATTCAAACATAGGTGAGGTCATTGCTAACCCAAAAACTTGTTAAACTCACACTAAACCCTGATTATCTCTATTGAAATTATCTTGAACAGAATTCACTGGGCCATGGTTTTTTGTAAGTCATTTTTTAAATATAGAATATCAGAATTCCTGTATTCTCCAATAAGGTTGACACTTCTGAAATTCGTAAGAAAGGCCTGAGCAGTAATCCAAATATCACATTTGCAAAGTTTCGTGTCAATATCCATTCATTGGTTGGCTATCTATCTCTAACATACATGCAAACATAGACTTTTTCCATTTACATATGCATCTGAGTTGAAGATTGGGATAGGGGCTTGATTCTTTCGAGCATGGTTTAGGAGAGAGGTTAGAAATGGACTTACTGAAAGACAAAATTCAATACACCTCTATAATAGGTATAAAAGGTGGAATATTTGTTTGAAACTGTATTCAATTATTACAATATGTTGAGTGATAGACAACTTGCCCCAAAAAAGTGGTTATCAGACATCCCTAACTTGCATTGTGGCTTTAGAAAAAGACAATCTGTTTATTTTTGCTGGAGGTGGACTACATTCATTTTATTATTATAAAAAAGAGTCTTAGCTTTCCTTAAGTAATAAAAATACACATGGACATGTTAGCAAACTGGGTTATACCAAACTTGCAGTACCCAAGAAAAATTCCCTTTTCAAGCCTATGGCAAGAATAGGCTAAGGCTCTTCTATGTGTTTTTTTCTCTTTAGATTAGTACATTCATTTTCCTCCTCTTTCCATTTTGGGTGAAAATATCGCTGTTTTTTTTTTCTTCCTATTTTTTTTTTGCTATGCTTTCATTTTTTTTCAATGTTTTGACACATTCTTTTTCATGGAATATTTAAATGCTTCACAATGATCAAAGACAAGTTTTCTTTCATGTCATATTTCATATGTCTTTTTTATGTTGCCCTTTCATGGATTGTTTTTGTTCTTGTTTTTCAAGTTGTCCTTTCCATGTTGCTCTTTCCACATTGATGTTTCCATGTTGTCCTTTCCACGTAGTTATCCATTCAATGTTGCACTTTCAGGGTGGATCCAGGATTTCAAAAGGTGTAGTTCTTTTTTTCTTACTAACCCAAACCACACCAATTGTAGAGAACCATAGCTTCACAAACTCTCAAGTAAAAAAGAGGGGAGAGGGGGCAAACATTAAAAAAAAAAAAGGAATAAATTTCTGGAGCTGTCCAGCTTTATAGCATATTCAAGTCACCTAAACTTGCTAATCCATATTATTACTATTGCTTGCATAAATAATAATATAGATTGGCGAATTATCCAAACAATACAGTTGTTTCTGATCCTAGGGTATTAATGCTATTGTTTTAGGATGTTGAATTACAAACAAATTCACTGTGAATCCATATCTGATGGTATGTTTTTGGTGTTCATTAATAGTAGGGAGAGTGTACAGGCTATAGTAAGCAACATTTCATGTTAGGCCAATGATCTATATCACAAGTGTACACATCTACAAGCAACAAAACTAGCTAATTTATGTTTGCAAGTAAAGGGTGTATAATAAATATTTGTATATGAATCCTGTCTTATCCTAGTTACAGCATTTCACCTATTTTTTTTTGCAAGAAAGAAGATCTGGATTGGTGCTTGAGATTCCAGCCACAGCAGTGAGGTGTCTTGCATTGAGGTGTCTTGCATTAAATGCTTCACTGACCCTTTATTTATTTATTTATTTTTTATTATTATTTTTAAAAATTTTAAACTGACTAATGGAAAGTTTTCTTTTTCAAGCTCCTGAACTATTTCCAGCTTCTTGTTGCTCTTCCTGTTTCCAGCTTCTTGTTGCTCTTCCTGTACACAACCAGCAGAAGCTACAGTTCTCTTCTTTTTATCATCCAAACATCTCCACAAAAACAAAAAGGAATAAAACCAATAAAAAACAGAACTTGTAATACCAAGTCCTTCTATTTGCAGCTGGGGTAAAGGAAGAAGTGGGGGGGGGGGGGGGGGGGAAGAGAGAGAGAGAGAGAGAAAAAGAGAGGGGGAGAGAAAGAGATGGGAAGAGAGGGAGAAAGAGAGGGAGAGAAGGGGAAAGAAAGAGATGGAAATAGAGGGAGAGAGAGGGAGAGAGAGAGGGAGAATGCCCTGGAAGAGGGGAGTCTGAATAAGGGGAATTTAAATGTATTTATCAATCAATTAGGTCTCAGTCAGTTTTCCCCAGAAACTATTGTTCAAGAAAGCAAAGAATAGACCCTTTTCCAAATCCCTAGTTGAAAAGGGGTAGTTCCTAAGAACTCAACAAACTTCCCATGCCCCTGACTTTTCAGGTTGTTCTATTCAACTTGTGGTGTTGTTCTATCATAATTAAAGCTAGTCTAGTGTTAGCTAGCCAGACTTTTTATGGAACAGGGTGTAGTGTTTGGTAAAGGTTTGGTTACACCAGACTGAATTAAAGCTGACATAATTTTGTGAATTGAGGGGTGTTGTTTAAAGAAAGTTGGGGGGGGGGGGGGTGGTTAATCTCATTTTTTCCTCTCACTATTTAGGAGCCTCCCTTATGTAAATCCTAGACATATCCCTGGCTATTTTCCAAACTGCATTTATTAATTAGTTAGGCTATTCATTCTGATGTGATCTGATGCTGCAAACTTCACACACATAATGTTGAACTGCTAAAAGTTGGCAGTTCATGTATTTAGTTAGGCAGTGGCTTGTAGCAAGGATTTATTGGGTTTTAAGTAAGAGGTATGGAAGTCTAGTTAATTCTAAAGGTTAAGTGTTGTGTAGTCTATGGTCATAAGCTCAGACTATGAAGATTACAATCTATTATATCATCTACCATGATAACCATCCCATCCAGATGCATTGACCACTATTGGGTGGACACTTGTCAATAATCCATTCAACAGTTCTTGAATAAAGGAAATGTGAAGTGTTGAAGGTGTTAATTGAGCAAATTTACAAAAGGAGCTGACAACCTTTCTAGGATACTCTTTGTATCTACTCTATCAGGACAGAACTGATTCCTGCCCAGTCTAAGAGTTGATCTCCAAGCAACACACTTCAAAGACAATGTCCACTGCTACAAGCATTGGGTGAGTTTTGCACATTCCTATATATAGTTATTTTAAGTATATATATATATATATATATATATATAGCTATATTTATAATTAGCAGCATCTATCTGGATTTTCCAGGGATATAATAGCATGCCCACAGGAAAAAGTGTGACCTTGTGTTATCAATCCATTTCCCCCCAGATTCAAAATTTTTTTATGCTTCTAGGCATCTAGGTCCATGAATTTAACCATCCATAAGTACCATAAATAGATTGCATCATTTTTGGCTGTTTTGCCCTGGCATGCATATAGAAAGAGATATGATCAGGTGATTCAATTTTTTGTGTGGCTATAAGCCATCCACTAGGTACGTTGTGCCACCCTGAAGTGTGGGCTATATTTTTTATGGTGGATTGATTGGTTGGAGGGTGGTGTGGCTAAGTATGACCCAGCCTATGTCCAAGAGTTGTCCAAGCAGCATTTCTAGCATTCTCAGTCTCACAAACTCACCGAATGAGGTTTGATTGACTATAACTACATTGAGTGGAGAGTATCCAATCAAATGTAATTCAAGCCTCTTCATTCACAGAAGTATTATTTAAAACAACTAATGACTCAAGGCCAGTGTTACCAGATGATTCAGCTCAAAATCACTACTTTTATCCCTACTTCTTTTTGCCTATCGAAAGGATCACTACAAGAACACTAACAGATTATTTCAACATTCAAACTACACATTACAAATTTTTACTGGAACATATCACAGCTTTCCTTCAGATCACAGCTTAAAGAGTAACTGAACTGGAAAAAAAAATTTCATTTTTATTTCCTTATTTTGTTGTCCTTGATGCATAACCTGGTATAAAAAAATTTGGAAATTTTTTGTCCCAATATTCATGAAGAAAACTTAGTTGAAATATTTTACTTCCCGTGGGGAGTGTAACTATTCATTGACCTCATAAGGAGGACAGCTGCAGTCAAAACTCAATGGTGGTGATATGCTGCTATTTCAAGGTGATATGCCTTTTCAACGAACTACAGGAATTCCTGGGGTCAGGAGACCCAATTCCACCATAAGTCCAGGATTGGTAGCAGCTGAAAAGAGTTGCAGAGTTGGAAATCTGTAGGAGTAAGTGAAGAGATCTGCCCCTTGAGAGAGTGCAATAATTATTCATACCTTCAGATCCAATGAATACTGCTCTTCAGTTTCATCTGTCTCTGATTCAGGTACAGAAAATGAGGATCAAAGACTTTCTGATTTGTCATGATAAAATATAGATATTTGCAAAATACTTTTTAGGTTTGGCTACTTTGGTATGGAGCTAGATATTTATTAGCTAGCTATACAGCTACAGAAAATGAGTACCTTGTTATGGTAATACTTGCTAGCTAGCTTGCCATTTTTGGTGTGGAGCAAGGTATTTCATAGCTAGCTAGCTAGCTATATAGCAAACTGTGAAATTGTTCTTTTTACACTGTGTTATAACATTTATAGCTAGTAACTACCCTGGGTTACTATATGCTGCTACCAATCCTGGACTTACTTTGGAATTGGGCTTCCTGACCCCAAGAATTGTTAAAATTTTTGAAATAGAGTATCACTGCAATTGAGTTCTGGTTGTAGCTGTCCCACTTGTAACATCAATGAATAGTTATACCACCCACAGGATGTAAAATTTTTAAGATAAGTTTCCTTCATGAATATTGGACTAAAATTTTCCCAATTTTTTTTTATATCAGGTTAGATAATAAAATTAAATTTTTCCCAGTTCAGTTACCCTTTTAATATTTGCCTTATGCATCACTTTTCTGTTTTTGAAATGGGAAGACAGAACATTTTCAACACACCCAGGCAGAACAATTGGAATGGAAAGTTCCTCATTGGATCCTTGTATGAAATCACATCCATCGAGAAATTCTCTGAGCTGCAGGTGTTCCAGGCCTGTTGCTTCATTGTGTGGCAGTTAGATGACAATTTTCCCTGGGATCAAATAACTTATAAAAAGGATTGTAGACACAGATATTCTCTTCAAGGTGTAGTTTGCAAGAATAGTGACAAAGAGAATAGAGCTGTTGTGGTAAGGAGCTTGATTCTTTCTGTAGCCTTATAAATACCTTGCTCAGAAATATGAAGGCATTTTCTTCCAGTCTCATCTTGTACTGCATAGGCAGCTGGCTATGGTCTAAATTTGTCTCGAATCCCTTACTCCTGCTTAAAATTTCCTACATCTTTAGAAAGTTTCGGTAATATCCTAATCAGATATTTTCCTTTCAAATTTGTTTCCAAAATTCACTAGTTGTGGCAACACTGCTGGGGATAACTCCACATTCTCCAGGGATTGGCCTCCTTTAAATAGGTTGGCATTTGACCAATAGAAATGACAACATAACACAATAATAAATAATTAAATTATCAATCACCTATTAACAATTCGTGTGTGTGTGTGTGTGCAAGTATGCTTCCTACGCAGACCAGAAATTTAATGTAACAAATCAACTTAAAAATTAGGAAATTAACTCAATAAATAAAGAATGTTGAGTATTAATCTACAAATAACAATCTATTCAGGTACCTAACTGAAGAAATTATGAATGTGCATGTACATGTGTTCTCTACTGAACCAACCAATTTTTAAATGATTTCTTTTTATACATTTTAGCCATAGGAGAATTTGGAGAAAAAACGTACATTTACCATTGGACCAAGGATTTTTATACCTTTTTTAATGAAAAATATCAATTCTTTCTTCTCATACCAGGATTAACACTCTTGGATGAATATTTTGGTAAAAAAAAAGCTTAGTAAGCACCCAATAATCATGTCTGCAAAGTTTAAGATCTGTAGATCTAAGGATTTTTCTGGCTAAAGTACCATTTTTCACATTGTTTATCCTGATGCAAACACAGTAAGAGGTATTGGACATATATGGGTAATTAAATATTCTCCTGGAGACGCTGACTACAAAAATATATGGGTTTGTGGGTCTAACTTGCAAACTGAAGGTGCTATGGGAAGACATACGAACTACAGAGACAACTTTATATATACAAACAAAAATCCCACCTTTTTTGTAGTGTCTTCTTTGGAGACACATGTTGTAGACTCTTAATATAAAAGTGAGCAAGTGATTAGGCCAAAGTTCTTTTTTTAAACATTTTTGGCCCTACACATGAAGATGAAGAGGTGTGGCCAGAAGGGACCAACTCCATGTTATTTGTACAGTCAAGTTCTGTCTTCGTGACAAATTTTTATGGCTTGTAGCTCCATTGTTTTGCTGGCAAAAGCATAATTTTAGGCTTTTTATGAATGCTGAAAGGGGTGTGGCCATATAAATGTCCTTGTGATGTTCTTTTAGTGATGCTGATTCAAAATATGTATGGGCTTGTGGGTCTAGCTCCATTCTTTTTTCTGGCAAAATGCCATTTTTTTGTCATTTTTAATACCAAAAGGGGTGACCATATAGACATGCTCATAATGTTTCCATGATGACAGTGATTCTAGTATATATGGGTTCATGGGTCTAATTTTAACCATTCAAGCATGAATCGCAGACACACAGACAGACAGACAGACAGACAGACAGACAGACAGACAGACAGACAGACAGACAGACAGACAGACAGACAGACAGACAGACAGACAGACAGACAGACAGACAGACAGACAGATAGACAGACAGACAAACAAACAGACTATTCACACTTTATAGTATAGATAGAAGTTGTAACTCTGTAGCCATGCATTCCTTATCTGCTCCATGGTCATCAATAGGATTGATATAAAGGGTTTAATGTGTTTTAGTGCATTTGAAAAAAGAAAGAGCATGACAGTTTGGTTAAGTCCTTTAAATTGTCTCCCAAAATCATGAGGTGTGGGTGTAATCCTATAAATTTGGACAGTACTTCTTCAATGCTAAAATTGATGTTGTAATGTTGTGATTAAGAGCCAAGCAACTCAATATCACCTGGAATTCAAAGAATATATTGTGGTGCTTTAATCAGAATAAAAATTGTACATACTAGCAGAAATCCCACTTGATGAGCAGTTTTTAACTGGGCCACCTGCACTAACAAGAATGTTTAGTAACCTTCATGTAACATGTTGGGTTTCTTGACAATGATAGCATTGATTGAAAAAACATGATACAATTAATAAATATGCAAAGTTTCTGTGATTGGTTGTGTTCTGTGAGAGGTAGTGTTATGTAATAGGTTGTGTTCTTGCTTGGTTGTGTTCTGTAATATGTACTGTTCCTTATTCTCAAACTACACCCATTGACAAAACCACAACAATAGCCACCTGATCTAAATTAAATTTTTGCGAACAGGTGTACTGAAATACTGTAATCAATCCATGAATGTTTTGTGAAGATCCCTCCAGCAGTTTGGGAATAGGTGAAGTTCACACATACACACTGACAGACATGCAGAAAACAGTAGTTAATTATAGTGAGATTGTATGAAAAACATTGGGACTTACAGACCTTAAATCTGGCATGCACACATGGAATTGCTCTATGATCTACATGGGCTCAGTTCCATCTGGCCACTACTTTTCCTCCGAAGTATCAGTTTAAAAATAGCTTATACATATGTAGACATAGTATATAGTATATAGTATATGTAATGCAGGGCGGATCCAGGGATATATATTTTTTGAATTCTTGTCAATTACCCCTTTTCAGCTACAGTTTTGTAAAGTTTTTTTTCCTAACATTTTTTAAGCAGTAGCTATGGGGAAAAACAAGTTGTGGAGCAAGCTTGTTTGATAAATACAGCTAAATTATTCCTGCCAATTAAAATTATTGTTGTTGTTGCAAGATATTATCAGCTACAGCTAGATAGTGTAGTTTCTCAATGACTAGATAGCAAAGCTAACTAGTTGATTAGTTGATTAATTTTGCCATAGTTACCTATATTTAGTAATCATTTTAGCTATAGATTTCTAGATGAGCTTCTACCTATGCTCAGATAGTACCTTATTTATCATAAATGGAAGTTATTTGATTTTTATCAGAATATTGTGCTTCTTCATGGACACATTCTCTTAACATATTTTATCTGGGCCTTTCAATTTATACTGCAAGAAAAGTTATATTGCCTGCCATCCTCAGGAAGTGAACCCTACTCCATCTTCACAGTTTCCAAAATGAGGTAGCCACTGAGGAGCTTGTAAATGTAAGCAAGACAGGTCAGTGACTGTTGTTAGCATTGAAGTAGAGTCTAAAGAAAAATGGTTAGAAAAGGAAGTATTGATTCCTGGATATAAAAGTTTCTAATGAAAAGGTCCCAAAATGACTATCAAAATGAAAAGGTGCTGCTATTATTTGCCAGTAATTTGCTCTCCCCAAGCCTAAATTTTACTTGAATATGTGCACAAACTCTATTTCAACACATAAGTATGCTACACTGAATTAATGGAGGAGATATACACAACCGTACACAATGTATACACATTGTAAAACAGTTATATTTTTTAATCAAACTTACATGTTGTGTTTGTTTGTTTGTTTGTGTGTGTGTGTGTGTGTGTGTGTGTGTGTGTAGGTGTGGGAGTGTGATGAATGTAAGTGATGGTGTGAAGCCTGAAGAGCAGTTGCTGCAGATGAAAAAGACCAATGATGATGGTTTTGAAAAACAGGTTAGTCCAAGTAACATGTGGAATTGTATGTGTGCATTTGAATGTTTGTGTCAAGAATCAATGCAGCTCAAACAAGAGAAAATCTAATAATACTCTGTTTCATTTGTACAAACAACGTTATAACCTGATCGCTCTGGTCTATCTAGGCTATCAGCAGAGTTACAACATGCATTTGGCTGAGTTAAGATTATTGTGAAGTATGAAATGTGGGCTGCCTAGGTAGGACTTTGGCTGCAGTTTGGATTAATGTAGTTCTTGGAATGGGTTGAATTATGGTCTTTATTTAGAGCTATTTTATTGCTCACATTCTTAATGAATACCTATATCACATACCACATATATATCCTTTAATCACACCTCATTTCCTTCCCCGTTTGAAGTTATCAGGTCCATGAGATCATCCAGCAGAGTGATTTCTCTCTGATCACTCTCCAGACTAGCAGGGATCAACGATGTGGGATGTGGGATGTGGGATGTGTTCTTGGAATGGGTTGAATTATGGTATTTGTCTTTATTTAGAGCAATTTTATTGCTCACATTCTTAATGAATACCTTCACATACTACATCTATATCCTTTAGTCACACCTCATTTCCTTCCCCATTTGAAGTCATCAGGTGCATGAGATCATCCAGCAGAGTGGTGTCTCTCTGATCACCCTCCAGACTAGCAGGGATCAAACTGCTGTAATATTATTAAAAACAAGATGGTGAAGAAACATTTAAATAGTAAGTGTTTCACTACACTGACTTATGAACACAGATGCACCCATATGCAAGAAGACCCTTTACCTACCAACCATTTTAAAAACTAGACTGATTTATATAGTCAATAATTGATGTATCAAATTTGAATTGGTAAAGAATAATCTATCTTATGGTTTACATGGGTATAATGTATCCTACATATTATTTGTTCTCGTGCCTGCCCTCTAATAGTGAGATAGGAATTGTGAGTGTGTGGTGAAGAAATAGTGTGTGGTGGGGATGGTGGTGAGACATTAGCAAGAAAAATAACCTCCTGACAATGGGGAAATGAAAAAGAACAGAAAACAATGAGATCAGTAACCAGAAATTAAATAATAAACAATTAATTATAAGAAATAACAATGAGATCATAGAGAACAAAGAAAATAAGTATATAATTAAAAATAAGGTGTGTGACCAAAAAAATCCCTGCAGGTCCCACTACTACTGTTCAAGTTTAATTCTTCTTCCCATGTTGTCCTGTCACTGCAGAAGGTCTTGGAATTTCCAAAAATATTTTTAAAAAAATTTGAAAAGAAGCAAAACTGGTACTTCTAGTAAGTTTTATGTGCTGTATTGATGAAGGGTCACAATATAACCACTTCGAATTTTAAATATGACAGATAGAATGGCCAAAAAATTGAAAAAAATTAAATTTATTTGGATGTACAGCTGATGATGAAAAACTGTATTGCCTATAAAATCCCACAATTACTGGACTAACCCCTATTCTATAAGGTGCACACCTTTCCATTAGTTACTAAACACCTGGCTAAAAGCAACAAACAATGAAGTGGAGATGAGCAAAGCTAAACTAGAGCTAGAATTGAGATCTTGGCTAGACCTAGGTAATGGATCCATTTCTTTATCTGGGAGTACTAGTATGCTGTCTATAATATCAGTTCTGATTGAGATCTGGTACTAGACTCATGAAATTGTAAAGCCATAGCTTCTACATAGTTTGTACTCTTCTTTTTTTTTAGGTGTGTTTGCACAATAATATATATTATACATCTAAGAAACTAATTAGCTAGTAAAGAAAATAAAAGAGAGAATGCAGTTCATAATTTAAAATAAGTAAATAAGTAATTTTTAAAAAAAGGAGAGAGAACATACAGTTCATTAATTAAAGGAAGTAATTTTCTCACTTATTTTTGTCACCTTTCTTCTAAGTGTCTGTCTGTTTGTACATAATCCTATACACTGGGAGCAATCATCCTGAAATTTTCATTGGTTGCTCACAGACCCAATAGCCACATTTGGGGATAGTTAGGTTAGGGCTAGGGTCATTAGGTCAACTTCTTATTCATGAATAACCAAAATGTTGTACAATTAGTATTGAAAAACCACACTTAAAAAATACTCTAATTACAACATGAAGTTGTGTTTACCAACCATACTCTAATCTTATCAGTGACCACACACACACACACACACACACACACACACACACACACACACAGACACACACACACATACACACGCAATCACACACTCACACGAACACACACACATGAACACATACATGCACACACAATATTATAACCCAATAATTCAAAACGACACTAATTAGAGAGGTGCATTCATTATATTTACATTTTGGCTGAATTACAAAAATTGGCCCATGCCTCACAAATTGCTATCACCCTTGTATATAGAACATTAAATAAACTGAACAAGTTTGTAATTTCAGGAGGCCATATCATTTAGTGTCACCACATCAATGATGATGGTTTCATTGTTTCTACTCTTCAGGATGTGTCCAAGAATGACTCTTACTGCTGGGTGTGTCACGAAGAAGGACATGTGCTGTGTTGTGACAAGTGCCCCAGGGTGTTCCACATCCAGTGCTCAGGATCAGAGAAACCTCTGGATGATGAGGATGAGTGGATCTGCTCTATTTGCAAGGTAGGATTAATTTCTTCAGTTTTTTACTCCAATCTGATAGATTTTAACTCATTAGTTATTACACATTATAAATACCTATCTAAGAAAATTGTACTATATAGTTTGTCTCCTGTTTACATGTTTCACCACTATGGGTAAACCAACCAAGATAAAATTGATATTAATGTGACATCAGTTCCATCCCCCAGAAAAAATTAATAAAGAGGTATTATCACACTCAAAACATAACTTTAATTAATTAACTAATTGTGTTCTTTTAATGTATAAGTGCATTTTTATGGCGACATTATGTCCTGTACATCACTTCTTTTCTCTATTACTAGAACCAGCACCAGAAATAATATCAGTTTTTAACCACCTTTTTAAATTTAACCTTAAGGCATGTTTCCCTTATTAAAAAAAGGTGCAATAACATGATCTACGAAGTAGCAACTCATGTGCCACTGCACTGCACTAACACACACACTCTGGACTCTTATTTCTGGGAACAACCTTGGATATTTATTTAATTAGGTTCTCACCTAAAAATATCCAACTTCTATATGGCCCTATTGTTGAAACTTACAAAAATCTTAGTAAAATGTCGGAAAAGAACTGCTTATGTTTTAAACAAAATCAGTACTTATGGATTGTTTGGGATGAAAGAGTATAGTGTGTTAAATAAAGTATATGCTATTTTAGCTAATTATCTTTCCAAACATAAATATATAATTATCACTCACCTACTATTTACTAATGGATTCTTACTTTTGAGAAGAATTAAAAATATAGCTTTGATCTCTGCTATTCCCAAAAATATAGAAGTCCAACCTCAGTCAGCATAAGAAATGGCTAAGTGAAAAACTATGGGAAGAGCCAACAATGATAGCATGAACATGCTGCTTTTCCTAATCTGTGCAAGATATTCAGCTTTAATATGGCCACAATTGTTCACCCAGTTCAAGGCCACCACAAAGCTGCAATTATCCTGACCAGATGACAACCCAACCCAATGTCAGGAAAGGCTGGTATTTCTTTTAAAGAATACTCAATTCTCCTGTTGTAAATGATCGTCATCCTTGTGGTTGCCTACATTGAAGTAATATGATAATTAAAGGAAGAGATTATATGAAGGCAAATAATGAAAGAGGAGTGAACATTTCTATTCTTTTGACTCGTCAGACACTTATTCTTGTTAACTTAGAAATAGCTAGATATACACTTATGAATTACTTTCAACTCAGGAACTTAATATCTTGTGTCTGCCTTCTTTAAATGTTCAACTGAGCTTGCTTACCTCTGAAGCATTATACAGTCACATATATATATATATATATATATATATACTCTTTCACGGTTTCTAACATTACAAAAGTGAATTTATAATCTAGTACGTTCAAAATAAAACATCCAGGAATGTATGACTCTAAACTCAGGAAGACTGAAGTGAGGAAAAAGGCAGTAGAATTTGGAGTTAATATAGGTTTTGACAATCTTCTACAGCTGGGAATCATATGAGCCTTTCCATTACCCAGGATTAACCACTGCATTTGGTTAACAAAAAGTCAGGTTTATGGCATCCCTCCGATGAATATCATGCCCTCCATGACATCACCACACCTGACCGCTATTCTATCTTTCACATAGAGAAATTCAGAGCAATTCAGCACAGTGGATAGACAATCTCCTCTGTGGTAGACATTGTCTGAGCCTTCAATCAGATTTCTTTGCATGAGGCAGATGTCAATAGAGCACCCACATCCTATGTTACCTGTTACTCTCAGGTGTGTGGTTATTAACCTACTATGCTCCCTTTATCTGGTGGCAGCTAGTCCCAACAGTTGATATCAGAATACTACGTCTGTAATGGCACGTGCAAGGAGATCACTTCCTGGGCCTGATTTTGCATAAACTGTAAGCTAGCTAAGATGTCCTATCATACTGCCAGCCCATTGCAAGATTTTTCTAAACACAGCTTATGAATTGAACATATACATGAGGACATTGTTTATCTCTAACCTTCTTGTGGCAGCATCTACCATTTCACCATATTGGACCAGCTTGCTCGGTGGCCTGAGGCAATTCCCATGTCCAATTCCACCTCTAAGTCCTGTACTTGATTACTTCTCTCTGATTAGATTTCGTACACTGGAATTCTTGCCACAATAAATCCTGACAGGGGTCTACAGTACATTTCAGAGCTTAGGCGAGCCTATTGAACCTATTTGGAAGCAACTTAGTACACACAACATCCAACTCTCCCCAAACTAATGGCATAGTTATGTGCATGCACTTGCAAATGAAAGTTTCTCTGATTTTTTCTGACAGCTTTAGAGTGACCAGGTTTCCATGGTCATTCTCATCATGATAGCTTTCAAAACCTTGGTTATTTAGCTACTGAAGTACTCCATGGGTCAATTTTGTCTCCCTGGAGACTTCAAACACATATCTTCACCATTGCACCAAGGACTTTCTAAACTTTTCTCTGTCAACAAATATTCTAATTTTTGCCTGGTCCAGTTGCCGGCATGGTCAGCACACTTTTCGTTCCACATATTTGAAGACTGCTACACATTGTTCTCATCCATCATGACGCTCATTGGACACTACTCCAATAGCCCTGATATGGACTTAAATGCATCCTGGGATGAGGTGGTAAGCAAATATTGGCAAACATGAGGACAATATTGTTGGGGGGGTGGGTTTCTTTGGTGGGTTTCTTTGGTGGGTTTCTTTTCTTATGATACTCACGAACGATAGTTGTGGCCATATAAGTTCTAACTGGGAACATAATTTTAACACATAATAACATCACTTATTACATATAGTCATAGTGAGCATGAAAAAAAATCATGATTGTTGTCTGTTGGAGAAATCCTAGGCTGGGCTAATCCTATGTTGGGGGTTGACCCATGACTAGTACCTCCATTGAAAGATTGAAGCCAGCCTTCATGGATTAAATAAGCTCTGCACCTTTCCTGTAGCAAACACAGGTACAGAACTGCCATATTCACAACCAACTTTCTCTCCTGACACATCCATTTTCATGCCATCCACACTGCCTCAAAACATTGGTCCATTTATCATCCCACTTCCACCATTTATTCTGGATTTCTCATGCAACTACAAGTGTTTCAAGTTCAACCTGAGTAAATCGGCACTGGAAGGGATAGCATCAGGCTAATCTTTTAAGCTTGGAGGAAAAACAAGGAAATCAGATGCCAGACTATGATCTAATGTTTGTGTACTATATGAATGAATTGAATGGAATAGTAATTATTGAATTCTTTGCGTTCATGTATAGATGTGGTTATTGATTGAGTATTCAGGTGTACTCATGCATTTCTGATGGTTTATTGTTGTACCATCCGTCTCAGCATTCTAGAATACATATTAGTAGATCCTTGAGACATTGATTATATTGTGATGAATGACTTGAGGTTATAGTTATGATAGAGTTTTTGTTTCAATTAAACTGCAGGAAGCACTGCTGCCTCACTGTAAAGTCCATCTCCCTGAGCAATCTCAGCTTATCATATAGTACTCCAGTCAGTCTGGCATTTAACCATTTAGCCTGTAGACCTAGAAGTGAACATTTTATTCCATTCCAGTTTACAGTCCACTAAAAATATTATTGTGGCTTGTTAGTTTAATGAATTCGATTATATATCACTTGTTCATGCAGAATATTGCCCACAAGACCAAGCGCTCTAGTCCACCAAACTTGAAGGAACTTCTTCTCCTGGCAGTGGACAGGATGATGTTTCCTGGGGTAATTATGCTCCACTGATTTAATGCTGTAGCCCTTCATCCTTCTTTTTTCTGATATGTACAGACGGAAATTTTTCAGGCACCTGCGTCACAGGATATTGCAGCTACCTACAAGGAGTACATCTTCTTCCCTATGCATATGGGAAAAATTAAAGAGGTCAGGATATGGAGTGTGTGATTGTGATTATTTGAACAGGTGGGGGGGGGGGGTGTGTGGTGGTGGTTTAATACTCATATCTTCCCTGATCCTCTAATATTAATTCCCTCTACTAATAGTGATGGTCTCATCTAATTTTAGCTGACTCTCAATGAGCTATCATACCTTTCTTAAAATATGTTTTTGGTTCAGAATAGATATATTAGCATTTTTTTAAATATGATTTTGTACCTTGCTGGTTAACTGCTCCTGAATGTTCAAAACTGTATAATACTTTCCAGTAAGAGATGGGGATAATGTTATTATAAACTCTATTGTTTATCTTTGATTTATACAACAGAAAGTGGGGCAGTATCAGTCCACTCATGAATTCATCCACGATGCAGAATGGATTCTCCATAACTGCATTATTTACAATGGAGGTGAAGCATTTATTCATACTAAGCTAGCCATCTTATATCAAAATTAGAAATTATATAGTCCTGAAGTAGGTTATTTCGTGATTTAGATGGCAGGTTCAAGTCTCTCATACAACTGAGAAGATATTTCATTTTGATGTCATAATCAATTTTACTAGTTCCCATCCTGTTTATCCCAGCAAAAAATGCTCTGACCAAGATAGCCAAGGACATTGTGGAAGTTTGCAAAGATGATGTAAGTCCAAGAATGAGAATTGTTGAGAAAAGGGTGGGGGAATGTTGTATGTATTTTTTCATTGCTCTTATTGTTGCTGCTGTCTATGTCTTACACAGATGAGGAAGATTGAGCTTTGTCCTGGATGCTATCTCTTAAATGTCAAACGACCAAAGGATTGGTTCTGCATTCCTTGTGTATGTTCAAATTCTTAACATTAATTTTATCTATCTATCTATCTATCTATCTATCTATCTATCTATCTATCTATCTATCTCTCTCTCTATCTATCTATCTATCTATCTATCTATCCATCCATCCATCCATCCATCCATCCATCCATCCATCCATCCATCTATCTATCTATCTATCTATCTATCTATCTATCTTATTCCTATCATGGGGTTTTAACATTACCCAAGTTACTCCCCTGGTCAAGTTGTGTGTGCATGTTAAGTTTAAGGTTTCTATGTTCAATGGTTTGGCAGTGCATTATCTGCATAGGATGATATATAATACAATTTTAAGGGCTTAGCAAAGGTAGGTTGTACAGCTTTTACACTTTGATTGCATGCCAAGCCCTCTACTTTGCCACTTGCTCTTGAATTTTGCAAAAGGAATTAAGAAAGCACATACATACAATTTAAAGTTTAGTAAAGTAGGTTTGACACTCCTGTGACGAGCAAAGCGAGTCCACCTGCTAGCCTATATGAAAAAATGCTTATATCAGTCCATAATGCTAGATGTTTTTGCAATTTAAAGGGGTGCTTCTATAGGTCACAGGTAAACAATTAGGTGTGAGATTTGGTGTGGTGGAAAAGTTAATGCAATTTCGCTGAAGATATTTTGAACGGAGATAATTGGAATATAGTGAAATTTTGGCCAGTTTTGGGTCAGGCATAAACTCACCACACCCACTTATTCCCCAGTTCTTTTGTCAGGGGGGAGGGGTCTTGAGGCTGTCGCTATTCTTCCCTGGAGTTTTGACATTGCTACAGTTACTCTCCTGGTTAAGTGTGTATACAATAAAATTTCTGGTCTGTATGTGTAAGGGTCTGACAGTACATTAGCCACATAAATAAGTACACACATACTATTGTATGAGTTTAGTGGTGTGAGTTCACTCAAGTTGGACGTATAACCTTTGGTGTGGTGAGCAAAGTGAGTCCATAGGCTAATACAAGAAGAAAAAAAAGAGAATAAAACCCTGTGGCTATTATTTATATCCTTGTAAGTCTATTAGTCCATGAATTTGATTGTGCATATGTACCATGAATAGATCACACCATTTTTGGCATTTTTTTAAACCTTATATGTCCACAGGAGGAAATGTGGCCATGTGAACTAAATTTTTTAGCTAAAAATATCCGATGTGTAGGATGTGACTATCCAGAAGAGAAGGTTATACATTGTATGGTGCTTGGCAGGAAAGCAGTATGGGAAAGCGTGACCAGCACAAGTCAAACAGTTTGTTCAAGTTCCATTTTGAGCACTTTTTATTCCAACACAGAAGAAAAAATTTGGTAGGTGGGACCCAACCCACATAACCCCTAGTGTCATGATGTGTATGCATGCCAAGTTTTTGGTCACTAGGTTCAAAAGTTCATCTAGGCACTTTTAAAATCACACACCCACAGGAAAAGATGTGAATAGGAATAGCACAATGAGTTGGGAGTATCCAAATGGAATGTAATTGAAGCCTCTTTATTCCCAGATTTTATCAAAAAAGTCATGATAATCCGGGTTGCTAGTTCCTGAATGGCCCGAGAAGCCAAATGCAGGTCCAGGAAGCCAAACTTTTCTTAAGATGAAAAAAGAACCATAATCTTTTGTTAGTGTCCTTCTGATTTTATACAAGCAGAGAAAAATATATCTACAAATGTACATATGCGTAAAATAGGATTAATATTGAAAATATTAAGTGGATAGAAGACTAACAAATTTTATGTAACTTTGCAGGTTGGTATGCAATGAATGATTAAGATTATAATATGATGAGACTAGTAGTGCCTAGCTGATTTAATGCAACATAAAAGGTGAGTGGTCAAGAAAATGGCAGTGAACTGATAATTGTTTTATGGTTTCATTCCTTGCTGATAACCCAACAAGACATATCTATGGAGAATTAATTAAACATAATGAATAATCACTACTAACTACTAATTAAAGCATTAACATTCTTTAGCTATCTATTAATAAGGCTCACAAGAAAGATCAGTTCCAGCTTATAGCCATTATAGAATAACTTACAGTGTTTTCAAATGTCACTATCCTAGATTTTGTATTGTATTCTACCTGAAGAATATGTGGGAGGTGAATTAGAAACAGGAAAACAAACACAAAGTGCCAGTTAATTATAATTTAAACTAATTGAAATATTTTGAATGTAAAATTTGGAACTGCCAAATATTAGACAAATTCAGATTGGCTACAAAATTAAAGTTTGTTTAGCTTTCATCTTTTGTGTGTGTCTATTCATTGTCACAACTGCAGCTCAACAGAGGTGAGCCATGACTTCATCTCATCGTCTAATATGGCAATACCCTCATCACTGTTAGGTGGTCGGTGTCATGAATGGAATTCGATGATGTGGTCTAATGTTTTCTCTGAGTGGCCACATTAGCACATGGCAAAGTTTCTAAGGCCACAGCCATTCATGGTGGTGGAAATCATCCCACTCCGGTTTTGAGATGGTTGAGCTTGGTCCATTGCTTGTGGGTCAGTTCTTCACCCAGAAGATGGCCAGGCTCGTCCATGAATCTGTGTAACCTGGATCAATCTGCTGCATGCCACTCCTCCATCCAGTGCTGTTTGAGCTAAAGTTTTTTGGATATGTTTGCAGATGTTAATCGCAGAAGGTGCTGGGTGGGGACCAGCTGCGGTTCTGTGGAGAAGATGGTCTTCATTGATTGTGGCTTTGTGGAACAATGCCAGTACTGCAGCCTTGCACCACAGGAGTTGTGTAGTGATGCTGGCCAGGATTTTTAGTTGGGGAGTCAGCGTAACATGTAGGCAGCCGGAAACTGCCCACAGAGCATTGTTGAGGGTGGTATAGAGCTTCTGTGTGTGGGCACTTCTGTACCAGACAGGAACACAGTATTCAGTGGCTGAAAAGACCAGCACCTGAGTGGAAATGCACAGGGTCTTGGTCAAAGCACCCCAGGTAGTGCAAGCTATGTTGCAGATTAAGGCTACTTGGGCCGACATTTTGGCCAATAGGTTCATGAGATGTTGCCAGAGTATGCATGAATGCGCAAACATACACGCACACACACATACACACAGACAGTCACACAGACACAGACACAGACACAGACACACACACACCATAATCATCACACACATGCACACACAACTTTTTACATTTGTAATCTAGCAAAACCATACTTTATGGGCAGTTTTTCAGTCAGCCTCTGTCCTGTTCAGTAATAAACATGTTAAGTTTGCCTAATGTAGAATGTAGGGATTATTGACAATAATCTCATTAATCAAACAAATATAATACAATTAATAAACATGCCAGATATCATTGAAGTTGGTCATTGGTTAGAGTGTTACGTGCCACCAAACCACACTCATTCACACAACTACAGCCATAGCCACCTAATCTGAATAAAATTTTTCCAAGGATGTGCAGTGATATGCTCTCATAAATCCCTAAAGGTTTAATGAAGGTTTAATGTTGATCCCTCGAGCATTTGGAAGGAGTTAAATTGGGCACTTACAGGCTAACAATTTGTGTATTATAGTAAGATATATATGTAGATAAACCAGCATTTCTTTTTGCAAATTTATAATGAGCTGCTGTTATTGAATGAAGCTAAAATCTAGAAAGGTTGTTTAAGTCATTTCAATCATGTTTCATTTTGACATTGACCCGGGCAATGCAGATTTTATCTGGCTCTAATGTTGCAATATAAAGAAAAATCTCATCTCTACTTTTTTCTTCCCCTCCAGAACCCTCCACATCCAGTGGTTCTTGCTAAAGTGAAGGGATTCCCTCTTTGGCCTGCCAAAGTAAGACGAGTACAACTTCATTTCATGAACATTTGCTTCTGCTATATGAACCTGTTATTGTTCCAACCCTCACCCTCCCCCATTAGATCCAATTCCATGCAATACATTTCTGCTCTGCTTGAGTTTAATTATTTCAATCTGCTATTATCCTATTTATTTAATGCTGCAGCATATCAGTGAAACTTCGGATAAGTGTGATGTGCAGTTCTTTGGGCAACACGATAGGTGAGAAAAGATGAATTTGAAATCATATATATTGAAATAGAATGAAAATACACAAGTACAAAGAAATACTTATTTTGCAGGTCTCTCATTCCGAAATGTGACATCAAGGTCTTAAGCTATTACCCTCTCAAATCCAACCTGAAGACAAAACACTGGAACATGGCCATGTTGGAATTGAAGAAGTATGGGGAAAACTTAGATGCCATGCATGAAAAGGTTTTAATTAGGGACAAGTCTTTGATCCTAATTATGCCAAAAGGCAAATCTGGAACATTTCCAGAAGTAAGTTGTAGTCGAGCTGTAGAAGCTGTTAGCGAAAAAGAGGCCACTCAGGATATTGGAGAAGCAGGGACCAGCAACTTGGGAAAAGAAAGCCTGATGGAAAGCACAATTCATAAAGTGAGTGTTTCCTTTCTATTCAGATTAAACCATATGGGTGTCTCTTCAGAAGACATGGGATGCAACTATATTATGGAGAAGGTAGAACTTCTTGTTTAGTTAGTGACTATATATATAGGTGCATCGATGAGAGAGAGTATGTGGGGGAGAGGGAAAGGAAAGAGGCTATGTGTACATTTGAGTGAGTGGGAGAGAGTGTATGCATGTATGTGAGAGAAATAGAGTTGTGTGTGTGCATGTATGTGAGAGAAATAGAGTTGTGTCTGTAGATGTTGAGAAGTAGAGAGGGTGATAATGGGGTGAAGGTTTAAATAAGCTATATTATGAAAAATTAGTGTGAATCAAGTCTTACTGTCAAATTGAAGAAATAATCAGTGCCTGAATAATGAAGCATTTAAATAATAGTCTATTGATGTTAGGATTGCTGAGAAGATAGAATAGAAAATTTGAGGGGAAGTAGGAAGAGGGGGTTGATTAAGATTTGGGGATGAAGCATTTCAATTGATTAGGGATTATTGATCCCCTTAAGGATGGTTTAGTTTGATGTCCTAATTCTTTTTTAGTTATATCAAATTTTCATTCTTTCATAGTTGATCTCCTCAAGCAAGCCGGTAGTGGTAGAAATGCTATCAACACTTGAAGCGGAAGGTCATATGAGTTCCAAACTGCTTCAAGAAGAGATTCCTGGTTGCTGGCCTGTGTCTAACTCAAGCAGTGCTAAGGAGCAGCTCAAGAAGATTTTAACAGATGAAATGAATCAATCATTAGAAGTTGTGAGCGTATAGCATTTTTTTTATTGCAGTTGATATTAACTGTTGCTACCTTGTAACTGGTTTTTCAGGTTCGGGTGTCAGGTGTTCTTGAAATGAAGCAAGCAAAAAATGAATTGAAGAGGAAGTTGGTGGAGGAAAATGAAATAAATGTAGCGGAGACTGAAAAGAAGAAAAGGGTATGACTATATATTTTGTGTTCAGTGTTTAGCTTCGGGTTTCTGCATAATATCAGTGTTTACTTTGTGTGCATACCTACTCTATCCCTTTTTCCTTCTTTGCTTTATGCCTCAACATTTCTTCTTTTTTAAATTTATTATATTTGATTATTTTCATACTAGCTGACACCCACGGCCTGAAGGGTGGCTGCTTTATTGTTTAAAGAACACATACCAGGTACTTCGTCATGCTATTTCTTTTCAAAGCATTAGAGCATGTGGCAGATATTAAAAAATATTAACAGAGGTGGAACAGCCATTGTTGGAGTTGTAATTAATTGCAGCACCAGGCCGCTGTAGTAGAGAAGTGTTAGCAAGCTGTGAAGGAGTCAGTTGACTGGTACAGATAGTGCCCAATAGTTGACAAAGGTGTTATTCTGTGGTTGGCTCTCCTGTTGTTGAGGTGAAGTGAAGGGCTCATGTTTTTGGCATGATGGATGTGTACCTGCCCCTACAGAGGGATTTCAGCCTCTGTCCTTGCTACTGAACTTATGTGCTCACCCTGAAGGTGACTAAGATGTTGTTCTAATGATAATAAGGTCAGATTGTGATAAGTGATAGTAGAGTAATGCATAAAGGCTATCTGGTGTCTCTGCAGTTCTCCTGTCCATCTAAAGATGAGCCTGCTTCTGCTGAGGTGCCAGACTCTCTCATTGCGGCTTCACTAGTGCAGTCACTCTTTAATTTACTTCATTGTAAAGCTAGGATTGTTCAGAATGCAACACGGTTGGTCACCTTGCTTCTCCGGGTTTATCTTTTGTTTCCTTCTTTCTTTTCGGATGAATCCATTTGTCACTGTCTTCAAAGAATTCTCATTAATATACACATCTTGCTCCTTTCACCCTAGACCGTTATCTTATAACTTTGTTCATTAAAAGACTCTCTTTTTTTTAAGTTACAAGGATAATTCATGAGGTGAAGGGTCCAATTTCTGCAGATAAGAGGATCTCAGATTAGAGCTGAGATGTATCTAATTTATTCTATCATTATATATATTATTTAGTAATTCTGTTTTATTGTTATTCTACTTTATAATACTAATTTCCTTCTCAATTATATTATTTTATTTTATCATAATTTTAATCCAATTAATTCTATTTTAATTTATTAATTAACTTATTGTTCTAAATTAATTCAATAATTTCTTCTTCCTGCAGAATGGAATTTGAGAACTTTTTACCTTAGTAAATTAAAAGTAGTGCTCTGTGTTCTAGTGTGTTTGCTGTTTGG
>OZ017781.1:6964231-7023602 GCA_963969325.1 Lycopodina hypogea
ACTGCTGGAAGGAGGCACTGTACAATTGCTGCTGGAATGCCAATTATTGTAATAAAGAGTGCCAGGCAGCTCACAAGGATGAACATTCTAGTAACTGCCTGGAGTACCAGAGACAGAGTGCAAATGCACCTCACATACCTGGTCCTTCCTTGCCATCCAGTGCTGGGCAACTACAGAATGGATCAGGAGCCCCCCAGTTATCTCAATCCATGGAACAACCAGAGGGTATCACAGACAGCATGGTGGGTAGGCCAGTTAGTGTCAGTGGGTTGTCTGTCATGAAACCTTTGCAGTCCAATTACCTGTTTTCAGCAGCCACTAATGCAGCAGAGGTGTCTCAAACACAGGCACAGGTGCAGCAGCATGTTCAAGTGCAGCAACAACAGGCACAGGTGCAGCAGCATGTTCAAGTGCAGCAGCATGTTCAAGTGCAGCAACAACAGGCACAGGTGCAGCAGCATGTTCAAGTGCAGCAACAACAGGCACAGGTGCAGCAGCATGTTCAGGTGCAACAACAGACTCAAGTCCAAGTGGTCACTCAAGCCTATATTAAACAGGAGCAACAATCAGGTGGTGGTGATTCTCAAATTTATGGTCAGAAGTGTCCTAGAGCAATGGGCTTAGTCAACCACAGTGATGGAGGCAACATTCCAGGACATGTGAGAACAAATAAATATTTATATATTTGCCTGTGTGAACCCATATTATAACTGGTATATAGCTATTTGTGTGTGTATGTCTTCTCCATGATCACAGTGTGCTGTTTCTATATCTTAGTGATAGTTTGTTGTTTTTAAAAATTTTATATCTCACACTCCTATTGTGTCCTAGTTGGCATAAATTGTGTTGTGGTAGAAGTCATAATGCATTTGAACCCATGCAGGTAATCTCTTCCTTGAGTAATGGTGGTGGCCCCCACAAGCCAACAAGTCGCTCTCATGCAATGCCCCTTTCAAAGCTACGACAGCTTCATCATCAGATAGCTCCAGTTTGGAGGGGTGGAGCCTCTTTAAGAATGAAACAGGAACGGCGTCACATGCACACCATACATTATCACCCGATGGAAGTCACACCTTTTACGGCACATGTTGCTACACCTGGAATTGGTGATCCATCTGCTGGTGGTAGCAAGTACCATCACATTTCTGCTGATGATATGACCACTTTAGCCAATTCTTGCCCTCCAAATCGTGTTTGGACCATGCTGCCTAACCAGTATCTCTGCCAGAGTGGTATCAGCCAAAGTGGTGGTAAAGTCAGAGAAATGACTGGAACAAACCCTATCCTCATGAGTCACCAGAACACTCCCTCTCCCCCTCACCATGGAGGTTTATGCACTCGACCTCATGGAGTCGGGATTGACTTGCATTCTTATGTTGGTCCTTTTTCTCGAGGCCTCAGCAGTAGCAACCATTCAGTTGCTATCAATTGTTCCAACTCAGGCTCCGCAGAGGGAATGATGCACACCGCTCCGGCTCCGCAGGGGGAATGATGCACACCCAACCACATAATAGGCCTTCTACTTCTGCTGAAGCTATTCTCCATCAACACAACTCAGTAACTACTACAAGGACTTTTAAGCTCTGACTAGCAAACAATCTAAACTTACTATATGCACACATAAGCACACATTATTAGGATTTTATTTACTCTTCTAGTTTAGATTGCTTACATTGATACTGTATTTAGTAATTTTATGATGAGGATTTTTTTGGTTCTTAGATTATTTATATCATGTTAACATATGACTTGAATATCTCATTTAAACCTGTCAACTTTACTTAAATCTTTCTTATTTTGCAATTGTGTTGACAAGATGCTTATATGATGTTACAGCTTTGCAAGATTATAAGCACACAAACATTTACTGTGTTCATTACTGACCAACTAGAGAGTATTATTACCTACAGGTGTAGATAAGGATATAAATTATCCATTGACTAGACACTTCCTTTTTGCAGGAACCATTTCAACGCTAGTCATTGACTTATCTATTGAGGTGGAAAAATATTAACTGTAAAATAAAAATGAATTAATTTCTCCAATCAACAAAAAGAAATTTGCTACTTACTAATAAAACTTTTTTTTAAAAGTTGTTGTCACTAGTGATTCATTGATTTCAAATCAATTTAAAATAGTGAAGATTTAGGATTCATTTATTTTCTTTCATATTTGATTGGGATTTAGTACAGCAATTAATTGCTATTTGAAGTATGTGATGAACTACTTGATCAGTGCTAACATCTTTCTTGAAGCATGTGGTATGTCATAAAAGTGCAGGGCTGAGATACAGGTCTACTTTCATTGTTACATCATATTTATTAATTACTACATAACACTCTCTGCCTCCATGATTATTCTTTTCAGCAATAATATAATTATAAGTTTCAGCTCCAACTGCAGTCAAGGTCCCTCTTAGCTGTAAAGTTAATCTAATGAGGTTTCCAAGTTTATATTACTCCTGTAAATATCACAGCAATGTGGTTGCCAAATGTCCATGCATGCAAAACCTTCTGGTGGTATTGTGGCACTATAGAAAGCTATGATTTCTTCATCATCTGTAATAGAGCATGAGAAGTTATTTTTGTTGGTAACACACCCTATATTGAAGCAGCTAATTTAGAATAGAGATAGAATCTGTCATGGATATGCTTTAAAAAATTTTTTTAAATAAGCGATCAAGAGAACACACAAAAAAATCCACACACATACACACACACAAAGAGAACACACACACACACAAAAAAACACACCCATAAAATGAAAGAGAACATATCATAATTATTGAATACATTTTGTGTGACTATATTGCATGGAAAACAAGTATAAGCAGAACTAAGCCAATTTACATAACCTTCAGCATACATTAAAAAAAAAAAAAAAAAAAAAAAAAAAAAAAAAATCCTCAACCCCATGTGGGTGGGGCTCATTACCTGGGTTGAGGGGGGGAGGGAATCCTGCAGTCCCCAATTACAAATTAAAAATTTTTTTTCTTCTTTTAACTCCTAACACCAAAGGAACAATGTCACAGAGGGAATATGGAAGCATAAATTGATGGAGAACATTCACTGTTGGTAATAAATTCCTTTGGTGCAGCAATTCTAACCACTACAACCAGGTCACCCAGCTAATTATAGTTTACTAGAGAAGCTGCAGATAATACCTGGATGTAAAATATAACGGAAATAAATCTCAGTGAATCACTCAGGAAGTGGACAAGAGTTGGTTACATAAAAGTTACTAGCAGCAGAAGATTTGAAAAACTACATTTCTTTCTTAAGCTTGCAAAAACCTCCTTGTTTAACATATTAGTAGCAGCTATGCACCCAAAAAATAATTTGATGTTCAGGGAGCATGGGATGAACAGAAGATCCAGAATGAAAGGAAACTATCTACCTCGAGCAAATACATGTCTGTGTAACACAAATTCCAAGATTTTTGACCAATTCCACTCCCCCCCCCCCCCCTCATATCCTGTGGTAGTGGCAACAGATTTTTGGTTTTCAGCATTGCTTACTGTTCAAATGGCTTGTTATATTGTTGCTATTATCGTTCAGGTTTGCATATTGTTTTTCTCTACATGTATAAAGCAAGAATTTAGCTACAATTCAGGGACTCCTGAAGATAAATTTAGTAAAAGTTATTGATTTAGGAGAGAAATTTCTGACAATATTGAGTAAGCTGAAGGACTATTTATTGGTAACAAAAGATAGGTAATTGAGAAAACTAAAAACAATTGGTAATCAAGTAGGGTTTCCTCTAATCCACTGATGACCTTTCAGCCCCCCCCCCCCTTTTCCCCCTGGATATTGCAAATTAATAGCACCCATATTTATGACTGAGACACTAGTACTACCACTCCACATCAAGCATTACTCTCCTTATTCCTCTCCTCAACTTCCAAAGGAGGAAATATTGGGTCTTTAGTTCTACATGAGAGGCCTAAAATAACCAAACTTTGCAGATTGTGTGCTTGAAAAGTATTATTCAATATAGAGTATATAGCATAGGTCAGAATTATGGCACTGATCAAAGTATGTACTAAGTTAGGGACTTGCAAATGCTACCCAATTGTGTGATTGACAACCTCAATGGAATGAACAAAATTGGCTGCTCTACAATAATTGATGACTGGAATTACGTAATAGGGCATAGTCAGATTTACCCAGAGTTAGAAGAACTTAATTTTTGTGCATATCTTATCTAGATAATTACATTAACATTCCTTGTTAGTAATGCTCTGCCAATTAAAAATTTTAGTATCCCACTTGAGTTGGAAAGTAGATTAGTTGAAATTTTATGCTCCCCCTCAATATGCTTGAATAGAAGTGAGCTCTACTCTAGACAGGGGTGAGCGATTATGGCTCCCTATTGTCATGTACATCAACCCTTACATTCAATAATTCATTAGAAAGAAAGGTTAACTCCACCTTAATGTTCATTTTTTTTTGATCTACCAGACAACTAACCACCATTCCACCCCATCTACATACACACACATACAGTAAAATTGTAGCAATGGTCATCTAGTTGGCTAGTTGAACATGCATTTTGGATAAGAACTGATCAATGATTGGTTCACACAGACCTACCAGCCAGCTATTAATAGTAGCTGACTAGTCAGAATTTATTGGGAATCAGCAAGAAGAGCAGTCACAGTGGCACTGGTTAAGGTGTTTAGAATACCTGCATTGCATCGTTTGAGGTATTGAATTTTGTGTAAAATGAATGTTCTTGCTTGCATTTTTAGTTTCTTACCATTAGCATATCATTCTGTCCTTCACATGACCCACATTTGCTTATCTTTTGAATAAGGTCCATTACGTCTCTTAATCCAACCTATGGTTTTCAGTCAAAAAATATAGATGCAAGTTTATACTTATCCCATCTGCATTAATAATTTGTTCTCTATTGTGCTATTCTCTTTCTTTAATTGCTATTTGTCGAATGATTGTTTAGGCTAATTCATTTTCAATGAGATCTGCTTCTATAAGACTACACCCTATGAAACTTCTTAAAGTTTGGCAACACAATATTAAGCAGATGACTTATGGTAGAAGTTTATCGGGATTTAAGTCTGAGGTATGAAAGTATGGTTTATAATTACGGTTAGTATTGTATTCTATGACAAATAATTGATATGTATGTTCACCCTGTCAACACTCAGTCAGCAGCTCACCTCATGGAACATATATTAACTCTCTCTACAGTCCAACCCTTGAAATATATATTAACTGCTAGGTTACTTTCCTTACTTAAGTGGGTTTTTTTTCAAGAGTTAGTGATAATTATACACATATTTAATGTATCTTGGTGATCATTGTACACATATTTTATATATCTTGCCAAGGTAGTCACAAATTGTCTAAATTTCTTGTTATATTAGTAGGGATTTTTGAATCATATGTCATATTATTATATTTATTATTTTATACATTATGTCAGTGGGATGAAATGAATAATATATATTGATTTGAAAGAACAAATGGAAATAGTAAAAAAAAAAAAAAAAAAAAAAAAAAAAAAAAAAAAGAGTAAAATGGGAAAAATAAAGAGGGCTAAAACCCAATCTAGGTTACAAACCTCTGACTTGAAGCTTGAGAGAGCTCTTCCTTAATTGATTGGACATGGTGTCTTTTGTGTGTGTGTGTGTTTTTTTTTGTATTAGGAAAAAATTAATTCCATTTTTCTCTTTCTCACAGAGCATTCCTCAAGATGAAACTCAATCTATGCACTCCCAGTGCTATCCTACAAAATTAAAATTTTTTTGATGGTCAAATTTTTCTTTAGGAAGAGTAGTTCAAATTTCGTGTGATTTGACTATTGTTTTGCAAAAATCCCACCAAAAAATGCATTCAGAATCCACAGTTGTTGAAATCCGCAGACAATTTTGGGGTGATTCTTGAGGTGAATTGTATTGGTTACTGCTAAGCTTTTCCCAATTTTGCTAGCATTATTTCGGGGATAAATGGTAGCTGGGAGCATAATTGTCAACTCAGGAGCATAATTGGTAGCTGTGAGTAGAGAAAGCTGAATACATCTGTGCTGAATCACTGTTCCATATCATAGATTAATAAGTTTTTTGGAGTATGAAGTCAAGATTAGCTTGAAAGACAAAAATTGGATTATCTGTGCCAACATATTCAAAACACACATCGGTGATCAAGGTAGGAATTGCTCAAGCAAGTTCATGATTGCTTCAGGGAGTTTATATCATTGAAATCTGCTTGAGTTATTATCTAACCCTACAAAGAGCACACAGCTACAAATAGAACTGGCTATTACTGTAGATGTTGGCAATGTTTTTGTTAAGGCAACATGCAAACATGAAGGAGATGGCCCCTTAGTATTGTCAAAATATGAACACATCTTCCTTTCCTCTATTGCAACTACCTGCATTAATCCAACACTGCTGCATTTGCTATATGATCACTTTGGTTGAAGTTATATGTGTAATGATCTCAAATTACCATTGAATGTATTCAAAACATTACTGTTTTTTTTTGTCCTGCTAGGATGTGTGAACTTAAACCTATCATATTGATATGGAGGATTTAAAAGTCTTCCTCTTTTTCACTCTGTCAATTTGAGATAATATGAAAGCTGGGCTACTCATATATTGATCCCAAGCTGTGGGTGTGTCTCTGACGTTTCAAAATTACAGTGGTGGCAAAAACACTGAGGATGAACTGCCAAGGTAGTCCAGTGCTGGCATGCAAATGATTTCAGTACTGCTGTGGACAGCTGCAGCTAAAAGATACTCAACTTTCTTTCAATGAAAGATAAAGCTGTTGGGAAGATTATTGATTTTTTTTTTCTTTTTTTTCTTTTTGCTGACACTTTTATGAATTTGCTGACACTTTTATGAATTTGCCTTTTATTTAATATGAATAATTTTTAACCTTCTAAAAGTGACGACCTACATGTGGGAATAATTAATTAAATTTGAAGCATAATTGGTGCTTTAAGAAGCATAATTGGTACTTTTAGAAGCATAATCAGTCCTTTTCAGAAGCATAATTGATCAAAAATGGAGCATAATAGACTAGCATAATTGCTCCAAAAATGAGCAAATTGGGAAAGGCTTGGTGACCACCTCACAGTTGCTCAATTGGTTTTACTGAATGAGAGTCAAACCAAAAGTTGTCAATTTTACCACAACTTTTACCTCATCTGTTTTTACTTATTCAGGTTAAGCACTTCTAGGCCTGCTCAGTACTAGGATGGGTGATCACCTCACAGTTGCTCAAATCTGCAGACAATTTTGGGGTTGACTATCTTTTTGGTTTAAATTGATTCAATTAAAATTACTTACTGAATTAAGCACTCTTAGGCCTGCTCAGTACTTGGATGGGTGACCACCTGGGGACAGCAGGTCTTGTAGGTGGTTTCCCTTTCCCCCCCCTTATTTTTCCCACCACCCTCTGCTCTCTCTCCTTACTTTGAAGGATGCAATTTGAGGGGCTAAATTTGAAATTTCTCAACTCCTTACATATTTACACCTGCTGTTGATATTACTTAAGGACAGACAGACACTTGCAAACTATATGTAGTTGGGTATATTATTTGTGTAGCCTCCCAGCCTGCATAACTGGAAGAAAATACTTTTGAATCATGCCTTGGAATTCCCCAAAGAGGTCAAACAGAAAAGCTAGGGGGGAAAAAGTCAGTACTTTAATAATTAAAGGGTCCACAATGCAACAAGCCATTCATTCCCTCATTTGAAATGAAACCAAAAAACATACGGGGGTCCAAAATGACACCAATTTCTGAATTTAAAATGAAAAAGTAAATATATAACAATTTAAAAATTGTAGGTCAGCAAGACTACACACCTAGTTAACTGCAGCAAAGAATCCACTACTTCACTTACAGTGAGTATGAGCAGGTTTTAATTTAAGGTTAATGAACTCAGGGAAGCTACTGTAAAAAGAGCTTCAGTTTATTTTTTTTTATTTTCTCCTCTCACCATTTTTTTTTTCTTTTTCAGTGCATCTTACGATTGGAGATGTAGAGGTTTAGGATATGTCTTGGAATACAAAGAGCCTGACCTTTGAGGAAAGAATTGTTGAGAGAACAGTAGACAACCAAGCATCTTTATGAGTTGTGAGATTTTTCATGTGCTCAGGACAAGGCAGATTTGTAGGAACATATGAAAAGAGTAAATTTATTTTAGAGAAGACTGCTAGAGATGAGGCCAAACAAACTGAAATAAATGATTTTATGAAATCCGATAAGTTACTACTGATATGTAATTACTGAGCCTTCACCAAGAACTCAAATTTACAGTACAATTTTTCATATTTTTGGAATTTTTTATATGGATCTTCCCATATATATTTTTTCCTATCTTAAAAAAATAGAAGAAAAGTTATTACTGGTGTAATCTGCATTTGAATTACTGTAGTGATGACTGATTTTAAAAAATCAATTCTTGCAGAACAATTAAAAAAGTTATTTTCTAATATATGAAAAATTTCTTTGATATGTTCAAAGTCCTCCCTCTGAAGGCAATGACTAACAAAAGACCAGTACTATAGGTGGTTTTTGAGTTGACCTCCAGCCTCCTGCAGTAAAAAAAAACATGTCTAGCTTGCTTAATGTAACGGATAGGGATTATTAACACTAATTATATCATTTAAATGAACATGCATTAATTTTTGGTACTGAAAACAATTTCTTGTTGGTGTAGTAATAACAAAAGAGGTCTGCACTAAGACCTGTGGCAAATAATTATTGTAATATTTATTAAAATATAGTGTTTTAGTCCAGGCCAAAAAAGAGAGTTGATAACACTTAAGATGAGATTAAAGTTGTGGTAAAAGTTTCGTGGTAACCACAGGGTTTCCACAGTAAAAGTGCTTAATTGTTACCAAATATTTATAATTTAAAAAATTATGATCCCATGTAGTAAAAAATTTGTTAAAAATCCATTCTTGACGAAAAAATATATTTATGTGTGTATGTAAGCCTCACCATTCCAAGCATTCCTAGACCACTTAAACCAGGTAAAAATCACACCCATAGCCACATCCACGAGATTATCATTCTGTTAGCCATATGGAAACCAAATGCCAAATTTCATTGAAGTTCGTCTTTTGTTAGAGTCTTCCATGTCACCAAACCACACCCATTGATAAAACTACACCCATACCCACCAGATCTGAATGAAACTCACGAGGAGCAGTGAGTGAATTGTTGAGAATCATCTGGTCCTGGACCAGTTTTTGTGAATCTTATTTAACTTTCTGATACATTTCTTCAAACATTTTTTTCTTACTTTTTATATATTTGGCTGGGTTCTATTGGCTGTTCCCATGGATCATCCTGAGGTAATAAAAGTACCCTGGTGTTCATACAGGTGGACTAGAGGAAGGCATTCATCCATCATTGGTGGACTCTTATTAGCCATGTAATCCATCATTTGTACAGTGGAGATGCCTTTGATGAAAAATCACTCTCTTGATCTCCATGATCCTGTCAGAGGCAGGCTGGAATTCTAGTGAGATGAAACATCAATCTCCTCATCACATCTCCAAGAATTTCTGGATTGCCACAGGGATTGCCCAACAATGTTTGGAGATGTATTGAAGCTATGTCTGGGCCAAGATTGACTCTGACAACTGTCTGACGCTCAGCCCTACCCACACCTGCTAATGGATTCTGAGAATTAGCAGTAAAATCAATGGTGAGGTCATAATTAACCTTTTATTCACTTTCATGATCTATTTTCCCACAATTATAGCTCAGAATATTCTGGAATTTGCTACAAGCATGAAAGAATTATTATAAATTTTTTTCTTCCTTTTGTATGGTGAAAACCTGAGTTATTTTGTAGCTGAAGTTCTTAAAAAATACAGGGTCTCCAGTCATGAAAGCCAATACATTTTCTATGGCGGTGCTGGTGGTTTGTTACTCTATATCTTGTTGGGGGGGGGGGGGGGGGCCAATAACTCATAACCTGTATTATTTATGACAGAAAAATTACTTCCATAACTTATCCCCTGGGCCATAGCTGATCCACTTAATCCTAGTGGTCCTCCTGGAAGTGGAAGTTTATTCAATTTTTTTTTTATATGGAAGGTTGTTGTTCTTTTGAGATGGAAGGTTGTATTTTAATGCAAAATATGTGGAGTTTCTTCTTTATGGGAAGGGTATCACAGGAAGAGGGGTGTTTTGGTCTGCTGCCCAAAATGCATAGGATTAGCTGTGTGCAAGTTGATAGTGGTGACCAAGAAGTTACGGATTGTTTATTATAGAAATATTATAGCAAATTATGCTCTTAAAATGTGATTATTTTTATTGGTGACTATTTCATTAGCTATTCACTTCAACAAGGCAGTAGCCAGAAACTTAAAATAGGGATGATAGTGTGTCAAGTTAAGAGAATTGCATAGTTAGCTAAACATTTTGGGATGAAAATAACTGCATAAAATAGATTACATTCATAAAATTAATTAAATCCTTTGATGCATTGTACTATTTCACTGCTCTAAATAATTTCAATGATCAAGTTTGGCAATTAATGGATGATCTCTATAAATATTACAAAGATTAAGTCCATTCAATTATTTTACTCCCATAAAAAATGTGTACCAATATATTATTGTCTTAAAGCACTAAAGGAGCATTAACATGAGCATAAGCCACTAGAAGAATAAATGATGTAATATAGTAGTAATGAAAATAGGTAATAATTCTTGTCCTATTAATGAGCCATTTCTATCAAATTAACATTGGTGGGCAACTTCCAAAAAAATTCTTCCTTCATTTGTTCCTGAATCTCACATATTAGCTTATTTAGTTTATTTGACATGAAGTAATTACCCAAAGAAGGATCTTTCTCTTCCTCAGTAAATCTGCTTTTACTAGAGCCACAAAATGATCAATAAAATGGTAGTAGTAGTAGTTTACTCCATAAAAAGTTTTGTTGTAATAGATGGTACATTGGATCTGTGAGCATGCTCTGTATCTGCTGATTTCTAGGAATTTGTGGCACCACATAATCAGCGTATGTTGCTTCGAGAGTCGTAGTTGCCCGATCAAATATTAAAAAAATATTTCAAATCAGTCCGTCATCCAGTTTTAGCATATATAAGGATCCGATACTCAATATATGCTTTATTGAATCACATCACCTTAATTTTAAGGCAACAGACTATGATCTCAATAATCAAAGCACGTATTGTGTCATAGAAATTGTAATTTTAAAAGTGAACTCACTCTATCTTTCAAATATGAGTTTGCATCAACTTCAATTGACCTACTGATGATAGCAATATCAACCAATGTATGCCCTTTTAATAGGTTATTAGAAGATTCAGCTCTGAATGTCCACCCTATTTCAAAAAGAGTTGGCAACCCCTACCTTCTATCAGAATGAACATAAACCTCTTCTTCAATAGTAATATACTGAATTACTCCTCTGTATCTTTCTGAGAAATTCTTGACTTCAGTATATTTCAACTCTGCTGCTATTTGTGACAAAAAAAGCTTGACATTGGATAATTGTCCATAAAATTTCGAACCTCAGGAGCATCATTGTAGGAGTTAACTATATCAAGGTTCAGATAATAATTTCTGTAATGTGAAAAATAAATTGCCCTTGGTCAGGATTCATTAATATCAGTGGTTAATACACCACTCACATGACCAAACATTGTAGAAGAAGCTCCATCAAATCTGTCTCCCCTCCATTTGCTCAATAATACATTTGTAATAGCAGCAGAATTCATTTCTTTTCAAGATTTCAGTGATGTTATTGTCATTTAATTTTATATTTCTGATACACACTGAAAGCTGTTACATTGTGGAACAGTCAATAGACTCACTAACTGTAATACTGAAAATATAATCAGTTATCATGGCCTATTGACTACAATATAGTGAATTATTTTAAACAAAGCAATGAATGAGCTCATTTTGAATGCGAGTAGACAAATAAATTGCATGTCTGGGTGCTTTAAAAAAAAAAAAGGAAGAAAGCTAGGATGTTATCTTGTGCTTCCTTTTTAATGAAAAAGTTAAAACTAATTTTCTTCATGCATTCCTTTAATCCTTTTCCTCATAATTGCATTCTGCCTAGGCAAAGCTTATTATTGCATACAAAATGCTAAGCATTAATTCACGATTTCTTTATTTTTCAGTATAAGCATGAGAACTATATTGCAATAACCTTTCACTTCGCTGGGAAATTATTAAGAAAGAAGCAGGAATTTAATCATTATAACTTGATGAACGTCGGCTTTATCATGACAACTTGAAGCATTTCTTTCACTACCAAAGCATTTATTTCACTACCACAAGCATTCCTCCAGTCACACAATGGTCTTTATAATACACTCAGGATTAGTTTGACTTTGATGTGAAAAATGAACTAACAAGCATGTGAAGCAAAAAGTATCATAACTTAGAGGGGAGTATCATATCTAGGCATGGATACTTAGATTTCCATTTAGGGGAATATTTTCTATTTTTTATATTACTAAAATACTTTAAAAGAGAGGTTAATTCCATTTTCTTCCAATATACATTTCTTCAGGTCATCATTCAATACTTCTTGAGATGTTTAAATTTTACCAATATAAGGACATGACCCTCAAAATCTATAGGTGGTGGTGGTGTAGCTTCATTCACAGCATCAGAGCTAGGGCCATTGCTAGATTTTTCAATAGTCAAGTAAGTGTATTCAGCATCATCTTAATTGGTGAGTTCACCATTAGTGATTCTTGACCACTTCCCACTTTTATTTCATAGCGTCAGAAATCAATCTCCAATATATTAAAACTCCTGTGCATATATTTTAATATTACATATCCATCAGTCATTAATTACATATTACATTTAATAATCATAAAATGTTAGTTTGTTGTGATTTTTTAATTTTATAGTTCAGAATTTTTAGCATTTCTATCCTTCTGCATTACTACTTTGTGACTTAAATGCAAAATATTGCTACCTAAAAGATATCTGGTTGCTAATGAGGAACAAAATGGACTCCAAAAGCTCATTCCCTGGAAATGGTTGACAATTAAAGAAGTCAATATTATTGTTTAACAGGTTAAAATTTTGGGTTTTTCATGATGCAGCAAGATATGAATTGGACTCAAGAAAAAGAAGGTTATTGGTTATAGTGTGCAGTATTTTGTTGCCAAATGTCCACCTGAATCTGTATTGCATAGCAATAGCTGATCACATTCATGATCAGTAATGACAACTTTTTATTTAACACCAGGATCTTTTATGACAAGGCTAAATCACCTACAACAGCTACATGGCTGGTAGTGCCTGACATAATCATGCAAGTCACATGCATTCAGGTGGTAAATTTTTTTGTTACAGTGGACTCCCAGAATGGTAGGAGGAAGGCTGGACTGCCAGACTAAAGTAGGAGTGGCCTGTTGTATGTGACGTAATCATGCAGTCCCATTTATTTCTATATTTAGGTTCAGAATATTCTAGCTGCATGATTATTGAATTTGATATAGTACCCTCAAAATCAAAATATCATGTATCAACTCTGCATTACATTTTGAGGAAGAAGGTGCCATCTGAAAATGTCAACAAGTTTGTAGCAAGCTACATACAAAATTATCGTTAATTAATTTGGAAAGAAGTTGAACTGAAACTAATTATGCTAATATTTGCAGTGGTGAAAATCATATAAGCAATCAGTATTTTTTGTTCATTAAAGAGGGTACTTGCCAAAAAGCTAGAACCATTCATGAGGAGATAGCCATTAAACTAGGTTGTGTTCCATCTCCTACTTCTTTTAGCAAGAAATAACAGTTTATTCCAGTGTTTTTTACCCAAGGGTAATATATATATATATATATATGTGTGTGTGTGTGTGTGTGTGTGTGTGTGTGTGTGTGTGTGTGTGTGTGTGTGTGTGTGTGTGTGTGTGTGTGTGTGTGTGTGTGTGTGTGTGTGTGTGTGTGTGTGTGTGTGTGTGTGTGTGTGTGTGTGTGCAGTAAAGCAGCATCTTTTCCTTCTTTTTTTTCTTTTATTTTTAGGGTGTCATAACCTGTTCTGGGAGTTTTTTCCCCTTCAATTATTTTTCATATCAATTATAAAACATTACAATTGCCATTGAGAGATGAGGAACTAAATTGTAGCATGATAAAAATTTTTGATACATGGTACCAAAATTAGTGCAGGCTGGCCTGAAAGACTCATTTTTTTATTTTGTCTGGCCATATATATCTATAATATACTAATGTAGGAATTCGTGTATACATATATGTGTAGAAGTGAATATGGATTAGTTTGATTCTGTTTGTAAAGATTTGTACAATTTGTTAACCTTGTAATCTGATTTCTATTGAAAAATGTTTTTTTCGTGAGCATTCAAATTTGGCTTGTGCCAAATTGGACCATTGGCAGACCTTGGTGTATTCATCAAAGGATTGCTAACCTCAGTTCTGTTTTTCTGAGTGCTATTACAAGCACAGTTTGTGTGTATGGTCCCCACTAGCTTTTACCCAAAACATGCTGACATTGCTTTTGGAATAATAGGTGCAGTCTAGCATAATTGGGATGGTAGGTGCATATTTTGGAATAATATTTGAATACATTAAATAATAGAAATATAGGTGCATATTATGTTAAATTGTATAACCTTGTATAATAATGAACTGAATTTACTTTTATATGGGGGAAAATGTTGGGAATCCAGTCAGATGGGTAATAGCTGCCATATCTGATCCCCTCAGATGGGTTATAGCCCAGATCAGTTATAGAGTGGTAAGTTTACTGATATCATAAGTAGGCATGACTGGTAGTTTATGACATAACCATGCATGCACGTCCCATGCATTCCAGTGGGACAAATGTTGTGACTGTGAATACCAAAACTATAGGTGAAAGGGTTAAACTGCCAGACTGAGCTAAGAGTGGCTTATTGTATGTGATGTAATCATGTGGTTCCTTATCTTTCTGTATTTAGGTACAGAATCATCTTACTATGTGCCTGTAGAATTTGGGATAGTATCATCAAAATCAAAAAATTAAGTGTCAACTCTTCATTTCATTTTTGAGGAGAAGGGACTGTCTGAAAATGTCAATGGACATCACCTTTGGGTAAGTTTGCAGCTAGCTACACAAGAAATTATTGTTAGCTACTCAGGAAAGAAATTAGACCGAAAGCTAGTTATGCTAATATTTCCATTGGGAAACTAATATTTGTTCATTAAATAGGGTACTTGCCCACAAACAAGAATTATTCAAGAGGGGATAAACCATTAAACTGCATTGTGTTCCATCTACTCTCCTTTCAGCATGAAGTAGCAGTTTATTCCCCGGTGTTTCTTTCCCAAGGGTAAAATATATACATACAAGGCCAGACCAAAAAATGTTTAGTTTCTCAACATATTGGTGCAGTGAAGATCTTTTTTTTTTTTTTTTTTTTTTTTCTTTTTTGGGGTGTCTTATTGTGTTCTGGTGTTTTTATTCAATTATTTGACATTTCAATTACAAAATATTACTATTTTCATTGAGAGATAGCAGATTTAACCTGTTAAATGATAACATTTTTTTATGCAGGGTACTAAAAATCAATGCAAGGTATCTAAACTTGATGCTGATGGGCCTAAAAAACAAATAAAAATTTTTTTTTGTCTGGCCTAATATATGTATACTACAAGAATGTGTATATATGAATATACATAGAAGTGTATATGCATTACTTTGATTTTGTTTGTAAAGAATTGTCGAATATATTTCAAAATATGTCTTTTAACCTCATAAACTGAATTCCAATGGAAAAAATATATTCTGTGCTTTTTTCTTTTTTTTTTTTTTTGGTTGGAACATTCCAATTTGACTTGTGCCGAATTGGATCATTGGCAGACACTAGTGTGCTCATCACAAGATTACTAACCTCAGTTCTGTTTATTCTGGGTGTTATTACAAGAATAATTTATAGTGTATGGTCCTCACTAACTTTTACCCCAAAAAATGCTGACATAGCTTTTGGAATAATAGGTGCATACTGTAAATAATAATTGAATATTTTAAATAATGGGGTCATGTCATGTTAAATTGTATAAACTTGTACATTAATGAACTGAATTTACCTTTATACTGAGAAAAATGTTGGGGTGTTGTCTAAAGATTGTAATAGTAGGCAATTTTTATAGACTGAAAGGCAATTTCTTAGAATAATAGGTAAAAGTTATTAAATTTATAGAATATAATAATGGGTACAATTTTTACCATATTTGGGCAATGTCTAGTCCTCCACCCAGACAAGTTTAGTGCTTACTCTACATTTCCAGGCATGATAGAGAGTGTTGATTGCTTATCAACATAAAACAAAGTTAGGGAAAGGAAAGGAGAGAGAGACAGAGAGATAGGGAGGGAGAGAGATAGTGGGGGGGGGGGGGGGGGGGAGGGGGGAGGGAGAGAGAGGGAAGGAAAGGAGAGAAGAAAGAATGTGGGTTTTCTTCTTCTTCTTCTTATTCTTCTTCTTATTCTTCTTCTAAGTTCTAAAAGCTAAATGGTGATGGCCCCATTCATATATTTATACTCAAAAAATGAAATTAAGTTCTTCCATCTCTGTGTGCCTGCCATCTTGCCATGTTACATCTTCAGATTATCACTGTCAAGCAGCCTTTAGTCTATGGTACACAGTGATGGAAGAACTTATTTCATTTTTACCCTTTCTAGACATTTTCAAACACAGAAGTATGCGAACTCTACTCCTGTCATGGGTGACTGCACACAGCTTCATATTGTTGTTGCATCCTCACCATCTCAGCATTCCTTGTCAAGCAAGGTTGACTCCAACATAGTGTTAATTACATTAAGATGCCACAACTAACCACCAACCCTTCCCCTCTTTCCACCAGCACACACACTTGAATCAATGGTGGTTAATTGTTGTCTGGTGTGTGACCAACATGCTAGATAGAGCTGTGATATACATCTTGGTGCTGGTCTTATCAAGCTTGAATTGCTCATTAGCTATTTGTACCAGAAGAATAATGTATTCAATCCAAGGCATTAGCAGATATGCTGCAGTTTTGCAATATTGGAGTGTATATTGTTATCATGATTGATGGGGAGAGCTCACTATTTATTTTTTGGCCCGAACTTAATATAGAAAAGGGTATGCCCATCTACGTGCACTTAAGAAATTCCCAGATGACTCTGATTCCAAATACATAGGGTTTGTAAGTTTAACTCCATTGGTCCAAGTGATATTTCTGGAGTACCATTTTATGCATTTTGGCAATTTTAGCCTTACACAATGAGAAAAAGGGGTGTGGCCTGGTGGGACCCAGCCCATGTTAATCTCAGAGAGAAGTTGTGTATGTGTAAGTGTTAGGTCTGTAGCTCCAAGGGTTGGTCTAGCTAATGTACAATTTTTGCCTTTTTTTATGTTAGCAACAACCTACAGCCTGGGTCAGTAGTGGTATTTATATTTTAAAATTTTTAAAAGGTATACAATCCAAAGTATTAGCAGATAGTTGCTGTTATACAATATTGGAGTATATATTGTTATCATGATTGATCGGGAGAGCTCACTATTTAGTTCTGTGATATCCTAGTGTCAGTGTCCTGTCCCATTTTACTTCCTTTCTATGTATGCCCACAGAGTAGTCTTGCTAGCCAGACCCTTTACCTAACTACCTTGCTTGTATAGGATCTGGGGAACTGCCATAGGCGGTTATGCTCTGACAATCCCAAAATACAGAATGCAATTATTATATTCATATCTGACCTGCCTCGGTTGTTACCTTAGGCATGAATGAATCAATTACTTGCTGGCAGGATGTGAACATGCTAATTGCATTATTTTGCTCCAATATTCTCGCATTATCAAAATAAAACCACCTATGGCAGTTCCCAGACCCTTATACCAGTACAGTAATTAAGTAAATGGTCTGGTTAAACAAGACCACCCACAGAGAGTCAGGCTTGAACTCTTTCACTGTCATGTTGTAACATTTCTATTCTTGTATTTTGATTAACCTGTTAGTCAATATAATCTTTATTGCTAGTATTTTAAGGTTATAAAGTTAAATCTCAGTCAGTTAAGGGGTTGTATTAACGATTAAATGATCGTCCTATTTAAAAAAAAAATTATAATTATGGTCCGACCAATATTTTGTTAAGGTGGAGAGGGAGGATATAGAGGGAAATGGGAATGGGCCTATGCCTTCCAACTAATACAACTTCGAAATTTAATGCTGTGTTATCAAATTATCAGATTGATCTAATGGTGAAGTATGTAGTAATGATCTAGCCAAAGCTGTAGCTAGCCTTAACCTAAGCCCTAGCTAGCCCTAGCACAAGCCCTAACTAGCCCTAATCCAAGTCACACACAACACATATGCACATGAACATCATACACATAGTAAATACATCACAAAACTGTCAGATTTTTTTGTTGTGAACTTTTGTGGTTTAATTTTTTCCCCTTTCTATTGTGTGTGCGTGCGTGCTTGTATGCATGCATCTGTGTGTGAATTATTAGTGTTGGTAAGCTTCCTGAAGTTCCTATTCTACATTCGTAAGAGACAGGTGATGATGATTTGGAAGAACAGGTTTGTTGAGAAATATGTGAATTTTTGTATGTATTTATGTTATGATATTTTTTAAGAATTGAAGCTGCTAATATAATTGACACACTGATAATACTTCACAAATTTTTTTTGAAGTACTCTTGAGTTTAGGGGTATGTTATTTATGGATATCTTAGTGAATGGCCATGGGGGCAGGGAGTGTTTACAGTTTTAATTTTGAATCATGAGTGTCTCTGAAGGTCCTAATAAATGTTTAAGCCAAATACAACGCAATACATTACCATACTGAGACTAATAAGTCATTTAGTCAAATTTAACAAATATATTCTGGCAAGTAGGATTTCCTAATGAGTTCATTTGCTACATGTGCATAGGAATTGATACATTGTGGCACTTCATATTTTCTTTGTAGTGTGAAGAAAAAATTTCACACTAATTTTTTGCCCATTCCCTTCAGTCGCTGCCTAAAATAGGTGGAAAGATTCTTTAGACCTGATACTCTGCAGTGTTGCTCCAGTCATTTTCATCAGATTCTGACCTTCTGTAGCTAGAACACATGAACCTTGCATAGCTTTGGGCAGGTGTTTATGTTTCAACCATCTGTGGAGACTGTGACTTCATGCTCAATGCCACATTAAGACTATCAATATCAATGTCCTATACAGCTTCCTGCTTTGCAAGTGATGTTTGGTCTATGGGTGTATCCTAATGAACCACAAGAGATACCATACATTTTACACCTTTGAATGTGCAGCAGTTAAAGAGCTAATTAACATTATTCTTCAGGGTGTTATAGCACCCTCTTATCTACAGTCCTTTATGGCAACAGTATGATACTGGGTATCTGGACTATGAAGTTAAGGCTATTGGTAGAGTAGTAACATGCTATAGCCTGAGTTAAGACTAATGTAAGTATGAAATGTTGAAGCCTAAATTGGAATATGGTTGTGGTTAGGGTTACAATGTTGACTGGGTGTACAAGGCCTGTAGGCAGGGGGTATAGGTTTGAACCCAATATTCGATCATGAATTATATATATATTTTTTAATATATTAGCTACATAGCTACATTGCTATATATTTTTTAATATCTATTTTAATTCCTCCACCTCCATCACACTGTGCATCTAATGTTCTCTGTCACTACCTGAGACTGAAGTGTGTGTATCTCTTTCTTTACCTCTTTCCTTGAACCTTTCTGTGAGTTGAGAGAAGCAAGACATGCTGCGATTGCGGATGCAACTTCTAAAAGTGGTAGTTGTCTGAAGTAATTTAGGTTAGAGTATTCACTTCCAGTATTGTTCACTGCCAGTGGTGATGGGGTTGCTGATGTGAACTATGTATCCATATTTAGTGCTGCTAGTTTAGATGATTGTTAATAGTGATCCTGATTTTAGAAGTAGAGGACAGCTTCGAGAAATTGTAATCTTCTGAGATTTTTCAAGTCACAGAGTCCACGGCTCATTTCTGCTGCCAGTTAGTTATATTAGCTATATATCTGATTTAATTTTTCCTGATAATCTTAACCTGAGATTTGCTGATAGTTGTATAAGTTTAGATCATCTAGATGGTAATGGAGCTGATTCAGATGCTGAAAGCTTAAGATCTCCCTCTAGTTTAACTCAAGGCGGTTATGATGTTGGCTTTTTTTAAAATTTTATTAAGCTCACTATGTTTACTACTCACAGTATTAAATGATTTGATTTAATGATTTGCAAATTGTTATTTGAAATCACTTTTGAGTGATTTGAAATTGTTTTCACAAAAGTGATCTGATTGGTGATTTTGATTTGGAAAACTCTGAGTAAATATTAGAAAATCAAATTAAATCTTATTCCTCATAAAATGGAATGAACTTTGCACTATCTCTAACTGAAGAATTCTCTGTGTGATTCTGCTAATCACTGTTTTACAAACTAGCACGCAATTGGGACCTTTGGCCACATTGCTTGCTAGGCCCACCTTCGGTGGGCTGTGGTCACAAATTTGTCTTAAGGAAGGACATGTCTTATGGTAGAATATGTTTTTCTGGAGTACATGATTTTCAGGTTAACATGTGTTATGAGAGCATACGTGTTAAGGGAGGTCATGCTTTGTTGGAGCAAATGTCTTGTTGGAGGTCATGTGTTGGTGGAGTCCATGTCTTCTAGATGGCATATCTTGTAGTGCATTGTTTTACTGGTAGAAATTTCTTACCGGATGACATGTTTTGCTTGATAGCATGTATTATAGAAGGGCATGTCCTACAGTTCTAGATAATTTATGGGAGTACATGTTTTACAGAGGGCATACTCAACAGGCTGATTTGTCTTGCATGAGGACACCTCTTCTTAGAAATCAGGTTTTGCTGGAGGGTATGTCTTACAGGAACTGATATATTACATGAGGGCATGTTTTACATGTGGACATATCCAGCAGGAGTGCATATAATAGCATTGGACATGTATTATTGAAATTGCAGGCAGACATGTCTTGCAGTAGTGTATGCAGTATGAGTGGACATGTATTATAGAAATTTTACTGTAAGACATGTCTTACTGGAAGTCATTTTTACTTAAGGGTATGTATTGTAGGAGGGCATATTTTTCTGTTCTAGATGTCTTACTGGGGTGCATGTTTTACAGGAGGGTATATCTTACAGGATGATATGCAGGAGGGCATGTATTTCTGGAAGACCTGTGTTAGTGCTGGTCATGTCTTTCATGAGAATGTGTTATGGGCAGGCATGTGAAGTAGGTGGGCATGTTTTGCAGGTCTGTGCAGAAGCAACCATTTAAGCTGCTGTGAGTTTAGGAATCTGGTTTTTTTCTTTTACAATAACTTTTTGTTTGCTGTAAGACATGCTTTCTAAGAATTTATTGTTTGATTAGTTATTCTTGGTTATGTAGTTTTATTTATGTGGTCTTCAGGGTTGACATTCTTATTTTTTTTTTGCCAACCAGCTTCATGTATGCTTGACAAATATCCCCTCAACTATGGTGAGTATGCACCAACTTTAAGATTTGTAGTTTGAATGTGCCAGACAATGATGGTTGGAGGTTTAGCTGTTACCATATACCAATAAAATAGGTTTGTTATCTTGGATGGAATAATTTTCATTTTGATACCATGTCTGTGGCTCTTTTAGCAATAAGCTCTTTTGGCACATTAATTATGCTTTCTTTCAACACTGATCCTCCTGTGAAATTCTTGATAGTCATAACTTTGGTTGTGCAGGAAATTTATTTTGTTTGCAGGAATAGTGGTGTGTGGTGGTTAGGGGGAGGGGGGGAGGTGGATAGTGGGAGCACAGAATTCTGTACCTTCAGCAGCTGTTGAGAAGCAGTGGTCCCTTGCAGCAGTAGGATTTCATAGAACACTGTTTCAGAGTTCATAAATTTTTTTCTTTAAATTGCTGATAGGTTTTTTTTTTCTTGTCAACTTGGTGGGCCATGTTAAAATTCATTAATGGCTCTTTGATGTGGTAGCATGAGAAAGGCTATGCATTCCCTTTGATGGAAATTAAATGGGGATGTGGAAGTGCCTTTTTTTTTTCTTTCTTTTTTTTTTGTTGGCTTCTTCCAGTTACTACACTTGAACAATGGGGTTTGGAAGAAGGAAACATAGCCCAGGTTACTTTTGCTTACCTGAATATCACATCTGCCAATTTTCAATGGGATCCTTATAGCCATTTTGTAGTTTATTGTACACAAAATAAATATATAAATATATAAATACCACTAGCTCTATTAGTATAAAATGTGTTGTGTAAATCTGACTCTATAATCTGTTTAGTAATTGTAAGATGATGTTTGATCAGATTAATTTGTTCTAAATTGTATCCTGTTGTTATTTATTGATTTGGTAGATCTATTCATCTTTTTCATGTTGTTGTTAAAGCATAATCATCTATGCTAACAGCTTATCTTGAGCATATATTTGAATTCATTTAATGAATCATTACTCATTAATCTTCTCCAAGCTATACTTTCTGGCACTTTTGTGTGCTTCACTATAAACTTATTAATTTTTTTAAACCTCATTGAACTATTGAACATGCTGGATTGCTTCTAAGAGGGTTGCACTGCTGCAGTTAAGGTCACTCATCCCTTGTAATATGACAAGTGACACTTTCACAGTTGGTGAATCCCTTACACTATAATTGGTCCTCTTTCCAGTCCAAAAAGTGTCTACAACCCTGTCACTGATGTGATTTTTACACCAATTGGCTTGTTCAATCAAGATGGCATACCAACCAAAATTAAATGTCTCATCGGCTGATGAACAGCTGAAAGAAAAAATTAGTCCTGTTCCATCAGGTGACCAAGGTAGAACCATCTGATGTGAAAAACATAGCAATCAAATGTCTCAACTGCTCCACCCCTAACTTAAGTACATGTCAAATCTCACCATGAAATGGATATTATTTTGATTTTATTTTGATTTGAAATCATTTTAAAATTTGTTATTTGATTTAATTTGATTAAATTTGAAATATAATTTTTATTGTCTTCTAATACTCTGTACTACTGAATTTGCTAATTAGCTTTCCTGTGTAGTTAAGTATTCAAATCTATAGACAATAAAACATTTCATTCTTCTTCTGAAACCTTTCTTTCCCTAAGTAATGTAGTGCAGGTTGTAGCAGGTGCTTCCAGGTAAAATACCAACAGCAAAAATTCTTGTTTATATGTAGCTAGCTATTCTATGCATCCTTCACCATCCTTTACATGGCATTCTGTAACTGTAAGTGAAGCAATAAGTACTTTCCTCCAATTGCTGTTCTCAGTCTCTTGTGGGTCTACGTCGGTATGAACGCTCTGCTCCCTTTGTGTTTCCCTGTCTATATTTTTTAATGTTTCTCTTCATTTCCCACAGACCTGCTGATTTCCTAATTCATTTATGACCAAGACTAACTTTCTCCTGGATAGTGTGGACCTTATTATCACTCTGTGTTTTGTCTTCTGATATTCTTGTCCTGGACGTAACCTCCTTCCCACACTTTTTTTCATATACTGCTGCTCGGTGACAGAAGCCTACTCCTTTTTTGGGGGGTGCAAACATGACTGACAAACAAACCAAAAAACCCTGAATAATTATTTATAGCACCATATAGCTATTTTCTTTGAAAAATTTAATAATTATTGAACTTAATGAACTTACAGTGTTTATTTAATATCACTCTTATTAAGCTGAGTTACCTCTGCACAGCTAAAGAACTTTTTATAGTAAATATTAAGAGAAGTGTCTCTACTGTATCCAGCCTATCTTCTGACCCATCTTTCTAGTGGGATTCAAGTCTGTGTATATGCTATACATAATTACTAGAAGAATATATCTGGCGTTGCCTGTGCCAGCAAATATTATTCAGAAATTTAAGACTTGTTTATTTAAAAAATTAGTACTCAATTTCCCGTTGATTTAAAAATGAAAATTTCAATTGCACAATAACAGCAGCACAAATGCTATTTAGATCTGAGTCGAGGTCAAATAAATATTAATTAGCAATCACAAATCATCTAAAATCTCAGAATATACGACATTTCAGGTTCTCATCCAGATCTGTGCATCCAGTAACAAAAACTAACTCACCTCACACTGAGTATCCAGAGCTGTGCAGCCAGTATATTAGTGTCCTTTAAAAAGAACTTCTTAAGGAATTCATTATGTAATGTGGTTACATTGTATTCATTAGCCTAGCTTTAGTAAACCTTTCTGTTGCATGCACGGAAGTTCACTACCACAAATCAATTGTGGTAGTTTATATGAATTAGGAAGTTTGTTACAGATTTTGAGGTTCTTACACCCCTCCCCTCCCCTCCCCTCCCCTCCAAGGAAGTGTTCTAATATATAAACACACACTCACAATATATATATATATATATATATATATATATATATATAGTGTTCTGCCTTGCCCTTTTTCATTAGTGGGACTGATCTTTGTATTTGATGGAAGATAGTTCTTAGTGTTGCCCTTTTCGTTAAGTGGGACTGATCTCTGTATTCGAATGAAGACAGTTCACAACACTGTCCATTTTCACTATATTGAATGATAAAAACCTCTCTATATTGAAGAACAGCATGTGGGTGTAGTAGTGGGTGTGGTTTAGCTAAACCCACAGGAAATGATTTTGGTGGTCAAAAGCTAGTTGAAGCACCGACCAGGCCGACATTTGAGTGGCTTCGATGTTTCATGTTGACTATGGCCGGGCAACGCTTGGTATATGCTGCTAGTATATATATATATATAAGGAGATGTCTGTCTGTCTGTCTGTCTGTCTGTCTGTCTGTCTGTCTGTCTGTCTGTCTGTCTGTCTGTCTGTCTGTCTGTCTGTCTGTCTGTCTGTCTGTCTGTCTGTCTGTCTGTCTGTATATTTGCACCATCATTCTGGCCAAACTTGTAGGCAGATTTCTCTGAAATTTGGCATGGTGATAGGTTTTGACCCAACTTAAAAGATGGGGAAATTTTTTCAGGAAATGGTCACCATGGTAACATGAAATAGCCAAATATGATATTTGGCTGGAAAAATCCTTGGAGCTACAGATCTAAAACTTGGTATGCATATACAACTTCACTCTGGGAGTAATATGGGCTGGGTTCCACCTGGCTACACCTCTTCCTTTCCTTGTGTAAAGCAAAAAATGCCCCAAAAAAGGTATTTCAGCAGAAACACTTGAACCAAGGGAGTTAGACCCATGAACCTACATATATTTGGAATCAATATAATACGGGGAATGTTTTAAGTACATGTATATTATTATGGTAACACCCATTTCTGTTATCATGTCAGGCCCAAAAAAGGTTAAAAATGGTAATTTGGCCAGACAAACTCTTGCAGCAACAGACTTACTACATGGCTTGCGTACTCAGCTTGACTTTGGGAGTAACATGGGCAGGATCCCTCCTGGCTACACCTCTTCCCATTGGTATATAAAACATTAAAAAAAGTACCAAAAAGGAACTACTGAATAATATTTGGATGAGAAGAGTAAGATTTAAGAACAAACTTTAGTATATATTTTTGTTCGTAAGTATGTATGCTTAGGCATCATGGCTAAACACTTGGACTAAAAACGTTGAAATTTGACACATACTCTCCAAGGATCAGGGTGAGCATTATTAAACAATGTAAGCATGGTAATGGGTGTGGTTTTGTCATAGTCACACACAGAAAGTTATTTTGTCTTTAAAAAGTTAATCAGAGACCAATCAGGCAAGAATTTGGCATGTGGTCTCCAAGTACCAGGGAATGCATTATTAACCAAATGTGGGTATGGTCTGGCCTTAGCCGCATCCACTGGAGCTTGTGTTGGCTATTAAAAGTTAATCAAATGACCAACCAGACTGATATTTGGAATGAGACTTCCAAGCAACTTGATGACCATTGCTAATCACATATGCATGTGTCAATGGGTGTGATCTGGTCATTGCCTCACCCATAGGACATCATTATGCCTGCCAAAAACTCATTGATTACTAATCAGGCTGAAATTGACATATGGAGTCCAAGTAACTGGGTGAGCATTTAAAACTACATGTGGGTGTGGCGATGTGTGTGGTTTGTTATTAGCCACACCTGCAGGAATTTGTTTTGGCTGCCATAAGCTAATTAAAGGGCCAACACAGCAGAAATTTGAGTGGCTTCTATAATGTTTCATGTTGACATTGGCTGGGCTACGCCGGGTATGTGCTGCAAGTGTATATATATGTGTGTATATATATATATACACACACACACAATGAACTCCCTTGAAAATTCTGATCCATTGATGTAAAATTTAGCTAAATTGGTTTAAAATTGTCGATGCTAGAATAAGAACTCAGCACATGCACGCACACACAGACACACACTCACACACACATACAGACACAAACACACACAAATGCAATGCAAATTGTATAGTTGCCATCAACACGATCGTGTGCACACCTGATAAAGTTATGATGCCTGTGCACTAAGCAGGCACTATGAGCCACTGCAAGCAAACTTCTGGAACTGGGCTGGGAACTCACAGGAGGACTGACCAAGGCTGTCAGCTTATTGGTATGGGCACCCGAAGTCCCACCTGGATCCTTAGCTGATTGACAAGGAATGGCCAGTGAATTTGAACCCCAGAATATTCCATGTCCCCATCACAGGTGGGTGGATTGGTGTGGGAAGAAGTGTTCAAAGGTAGGAAAGTTTACCTTTCAGTGCTGGATTTGAACTAACAACCCTGGGGTTGTCAGTTCAAGAGTATAATTAGTCAACCACTCTGCCACACACACCTGTCCTGTCCTGTCATAACACTGTCAAATTTTGGTCACGTGTCCCTCCATATGAGGGAGCAAAGGAAAGGAACCATCAACACAGTTGTTGGTCACAAGTCCATCTTTCATTATCTGGTTGATATAGGTGCTGTGTCTGCCATGCTGGAACTAGTTGTGTGAGTATTGTCATCCTGGCTGTCAGTTTCCTGATGCTGTCTGCCACACCTGTGCACTGCAATGCCTCCTCTGCTTCTGAACCATCTTCCACAGACTGTACACCTCACTGCTCCCTTCTGTTCACATACTGGCTTGCTTCACTCTGCAGTACACTTGTGCCTCACCTGGTTACATTCCCTCCTGAAACACCTGCCACACACATCACACTTGACATCCCTAGGCATGCTTGCCCTTTGCTGTAGCTAAGATTGTTGATAGTTATTCAGGCCATCACTGTATGCTGTGTGCCACCTCCCTTTATGGAGAGCCACTTCAAACCAACTGCTTTCATCGATCTGTGAAGCCTTCATATCTCTCTTCACAAGATCACTCCACCTCCTCCTTGGTTGTCCATGTGGGCGTGGTTGGGGAAGCCAGATAAATAGAGTCTTTTGGCGAATGAGATGGTCCGGCATCCTAGCTAGGTGCCACAGTCACTCAAGATGGCACTTCATGAGCTTGATAGTGATGATCTCCTGGTCTCACCACTGCTCTCTGGTCATCTTTGAGGTGATTTACTCTTCCCACTGCCTCATGTTGGTGATTCCCAGTACTGTGTGAATGCAGCAGTGGTGGAATGCATTCAGCCATTTCAGGTGCTTCCTGAGCAGAATCCAACACTCATTTCCATACTGCAGCACTGAGAGCACACATGCTTGGTATACCTGTCTTTAGATAGTAAGAGAAAGGTTGGTATTGGTGAAAACAGCCTTCCTCAAGGCACCTGGAAGCATTGGCTAGGCACTTGTCCATCTCAGCATCAATTCAACCATCTGCTGCTATTATAGACCCCAAGTACTGAAACTCCTTCACACACTCAATGCTGCCACCATCAACTGTCATAGGCAACATTTTCAAGTCTTGCACTTCATGTCCTACAACCAAGAACTTCTTCTTAGAGATATTCACTGTCAGCCCAAACTTCTCTGCTTCAGAATAGTATGCCTGGATGGCTGTTTCTGCTGTTGCACTTATGGTGGCCAGTAGTGCAACATCGTCAGCAAATTCACACTTGTACAGTGTATCTTCACAGGAATTCTTGGTGTATTGTCTGAAGAGTCGCTGGTCAGGCTTATATAGCAAGTATGTACCCACTCCCTCCACATCACCTATCCTGCACAACCAACTTTCAGCCACCACACATGCATAGAGGTTGAATAAAGTGGGGGCCATGGTGCTTCCCTATAGAAGACCATTCTCCACTTCTATCTCCTCCAAAAGCTCACCTTCCACATATATCCTTGCCTTCATGTTCTCATGGAAGGAGCTGATGATGTTAATCAGCAGTTGTGGGATGCCAAGCTTGCTTAGCCCCATCCACAGAGCTTCATGTGGAACCGAATCATAGGCTTTCTTTAGATCTACAAAGATGAGATACCTCTTTGCTCTGTGCTCTATAGCCTCTCAATGAGCCATGGGACAGTGAAGATTACGTCAGTGCACACACACCCGCTCCTGAATCCCACACTGAGACTCAGGTAGCACCCTTTCAGCTAACTTCAAGAGCCTACCATGAATCACTCTCACCGCCACCTTGCCCATCACATCCAACAATGCTATGCCCCACCAGTTGTCACAGTAACACAAATTGTCACAGGATTGTCACACAGTTTTTGACCTTATGCAATTACTAACTTGCTAAGTTTACTCATGTATGAATTGAGAGAGTGGGACTGTAATAAGAAGATAGAGTTAAAGATGTAACTCAAGTGATTTGTGACTTTTAAATTCACTTGAGTTTTTATTTTTGTGTGTAATCAGATTATAGTGCGGTTTGTAAACAATCAGATTATAGTGTGGTTTGTAAACAGAACTTTTGTACAACCCTGTGGTTATTCAGGAATGATGGAAGTATTCTTAAAGATCCTTCCCCTCCCCCCTAGCCAAACTATCCACAAACCTGGCCTTTGAGCGTGTTTTATTTCAGTGGAGGAGGACTTAGAAATATCAGAAAATGTTGTGGGATTGTGGTCTCTTTTTTTTTCTTTTTTTGTTGTAAGATTTTTTGTTTATAAAGCTTTACTTTTTCCCAACTAGTCCTGCTTTGCAACATTTGGTGCACTGAGGTGGTCTGGAAAATAATAAAAGCAGAAGCTGAAGTTAAAAAAATAAAATTTTCTCTCCCCATACCCTGCTTACTACTAATGGATAGAGTAAACTTTTTCATTTCACAGAGTGAAGCATCATCAGAATTATCAATCAACAGACTGTGCATTTGCCATATTGACTAAAAAAATCTTTAACCACAATGGGTGAAGGTGGGATCTTTCCAATTCCAAATTAACAATTTTTGCATTAATTGATTACATGAATATATTATAGTTTTACTGTAGTCAGGTAGAGTGTTAGAGATTTCTCTATTATGGTGAATAGAAGTGAGGGAGCCTGAGAATTAGAGATGCTATTTCTTTTCCCCCCATTACATTTTATTAATAGTGCACCTTCACACACAAAAGTTCAGTAGTAAAATATGATCCCCCTTCCCAAGTTGTCTTCTTCTTTGAATCTGCAAATATTATAGCCCTAATTAAAAAGTGTGAGCATCCAATGATCCAATGGTGTAGATTGTTTTTCAGTGTTTGACTAGTGTACCAAATATGACTAAATACTGATCCACAATATATCAGATAATATATGCTAGGTCCATTTCTATACCACTGGGTTAACCCTCATCAACTCTGAGATCACATGGACAATATATAGCACATGGGTTTATGCCTGGGTTAGCATAAAATAATGGAAGTTAATATTGCGAAGCAAATCTGCATGAACAACCTTCCACAGCAACTTCTTATATAACACACGTCTAAACTTGTCCTTAATTGGTTTAATTGATGTAATCATATATTGCTTGATCATGCAGGATATTGCCTGCAAGACCAAGTGCTCTAGTCCACCAAACTTGAAGGAACTTCTCCTGGCATTAGAGAAGATGATGTTTCCAGGGGTAATTATGTCCTACTGATTAATGTTGTTGCCCTTCATTATTCATTGTTCTATTTTGTACAGACGGAAATTTTTCAGGTACCTGTGCCACAGAATATTGAATCTGCATACAAGAAGTACATTTTATCCCCTATGCATTTGGGGAAAATCAGAGAGGTCAGAATATGAAGGGTGTGGCTTATTTGTTGATGTTTGCATGATTACTTTCTGATCCTTTAATACTGATCTCCTCTAATAGAAGACACTCCTATAGTAAATTTCTCTAATTGTAGGCCCTCTTAATATAATCATCTGTAATGGTGTCATCCAAAAAATAGAAACATTTTATAACCCTAATTTTGGTTACCAATGATAATTCATGAAAAATAGCAACAGTATTGGATCTAGATTTTGATCAGAGGGCTCCATGGAACCAATCTTTTGTCTTAATAGTTCAATAATGTTTTTTTCTTTAGCCATCATATTCTAGTCATTTGAAATATAACAAAAAACACTTTTTAAAAATATTAATAGTATCACATTAAAAATTATGATCATGGCCGGCAGCAGTTATAGAGAAGATTGGGATCTTGACAGTAGGATGGAAGAAGGTGTAGAACATTTCCACAATAATATAACAAGCAATCCTACCTTGATTCTTTTACTATATATTAAAAAAAAATTTTTTTTTTAATTTAAAGATATCCTACAATGTGGATGGGGGGAGAGGGGGGATTTAGGTTTACCACAAACCACACTCTGAAACATATTTCATCATAAACCCTAAAAGTTTGGTTAGGTTCTACCATAAGAATACCTAAAAGGAAAACTGAGATGAAAAAAAAATAAGGAAGAGGGAGATTGGATAAAAAAGACATGAAAACAAATATTTAGAAGGTTGGGTTCAAACCGCAAACCTTCTGTTTACAAATCTCAGGTTTTGACCACTTCCCCATATTTATTTAGGGCTTTTATCAAATGAAAAATTTGAATCTATTTTTTCCCTACAGGTAAACAAATTTGGTAAATCAAAAAAATAAATAAATAAATAAAAAAAAAAATTAAAAAAAAATTATCACAACCTGGCACCCAAATGTAAATGTCAGCAAATTTTATTAAAATCCCTTAACCCATTTTGCAGACAAATCAGAATATACAAATAGGTCTATAACCATATATATATATACATATGTAAAAGTGAAAGTAAAAATATTTATTTAAAATAAAACTGGTAAATAGGGATGACATGCCAACAAAAAATGAAGAAACTATAATTCTGTGACAGTGCATGTTACAAAATTCCGTACTTCACTGGTTCCTCTGACCTTAGAATTCTACACGATAGTGTGACAGTCTATGTTTCGAAATTCTTGTGAACTAAGAGTAACTATTGTACATGAGCTAGCTAGGAGCAATATGAAGAAGTGGCAATCTTTTGCCATCATACCTTATATATTACGTGAGAATGTGGAATTGGTGAAGTAGGGAATTTTGTAACATGCACTGTCACAGAATTTTGGTGTCTGCACTTTTTGTTGATATGTCATCCGTACTAACCAGTTTTATTTCAAAGAAATATCTTTACTTTCACTCGTTTCCTTTAGTTTTTTTACACTGTCAGTTATACATATTCATAAATGTGGCTCTAGTAGTAGTGGTAGTAGTAGCAGTAGCAGTAGTAGAAACTCCTGTTGGTAGTGTAGAGCTTCAGAGAGAAAGAGAGAGAGACTCACTGTCAGCAGTGTAGAGCTTCAGAGAGGCTCACTGTCAATGCATGGAGAAGTAACAGTTAGGTAGCTATAACAATGCTATGTCCAGCTGTTACAAATTTAGCTAAAGAATTTGACTTACATTCAAGATTTGGAAGTGTAGTTCTGGTGGTGTAATAGTAGAGAGACTCACTGTTAGCGTGGAGTTTCTTTATCTGAACATTGGGACTACACCCCATTTAAAAATTTTATTTAATGATATTTATTACCTTGCGCAAATGAACTGGTTTTAAATTGTGCACGTAGACAAATTGGTGATCAAAATGGTGGCTTCAACTTAACACTGCAGCAATTAGTCTGGGATATACTTTGGTAGTTTGTTAGCATGGTGAAGCAAATAAAGAGATCGTGAACCTAGTCCAAAGAAATAGTAAGATGTTAGTATAATTATTGCATAATTTGCTGTAGCCAGCTAGGCAGGCTCTAGCCCTGGAACTTAATAAATATTATAAGAAGAAAGATGAAGAACATTTGGTGATTTTGACGAGTCTACACTCGCTACTTTAGCAATTGATCTGGAGGACAGAAACTAGCTTGGTAGTTTATGTTGCAGCTATATGGACTGTAGGTGAGTTTGAGCCCAGTTTTACTGAGGCTCAGTCATGGTTAACACAGTGTTTGGTTTACTTTAGGCAACACACAATCAACAAATATCGACACTCCCGTATTGCTATCTATTATATTATTTTATTTCATGTGATATTCTTTTAAACAAATTTTTCCTATCATTTTATTTAATTCAATACTTCTGTTTTATCATTCTGATTCCACTCAATAGTATTTAATTTTGCTCTATATTATACCTACTATTTTTTAATTTAATTATATATTTATCTAATTAATTAATTACTTATTTTTAAAACAAATTTTGCTATTAAAAACACATCCTATGGACAGGTTTTCAGTTGGCTACTGGCCTCCTGCAGTTCCAAACATGTTTAGTTTATTTAATGAAACATGTAGGGATTATTGACACTAATCTCATTAATCAAACATATATGATACAATTAATCAACATGCCAAATTTTATTGAATTGGTTATTAGTTATTAGTGTTCCAATGTCATTAAACCACACCAATTAACAAAAGTACATGTGTAGTCACACGATCCGAGCAATCAATCCGTGAAAGTTTGGTGAAGATCCCTCCAGCAGTTTGGAAGGAGTAGAGTCCACACATAGACACAGACAGGCAAACAAACAGATGGACAGATAGACATAGAGAGAGATGGAAAAACAGACAGATGTTGGATGGACAGGACTGAGAGCCAGCCAGCCAACCAGCCAACCAACCAACCAGCCAGCTAGACTGACAGACAAACACAGAGACAGCCAGACAGACAGACAGATTGTGAATTATAGCAAAATAAATCTCTCCTTTCTGTAAAATGGGATTTGACAGCTTATTTTACCTTCAAAAATTTTGAAAAGTAGTGCATTGTTTCTCATTTGCTTATTGTTCTGCTTTGTACCACCATTGGACAGAAAACTAATATGCACAAAATAATAGTTCAATCTAACTATCTTCAATCCATCTCTCTTCACTAGATACTTACACTTTCTATCCTTCTGTACATGGCGACACACCTCTCACCACTGTTCCTCTATTCATTTGTCAGATTCTATTATCATTGTTTTACATTCAACTCCAGTCTTCCTTTCTTTTAATAGTGTTCAAACTGCTGGAAGGAGGCATCATACAATTGCTGCTGGAATGCTGACTATTGTAGTGAAGTGCCAGATAGCTCACTGGGATGAACATTCTAGTGACTGCCCGGAGTACCAAAGACGGAGTGCAACCCCTTCTCCTTCCCTTCCCTCAAGTGCTGGGCACATCCTAAATGGGTCTGGGGTCTCCCAGTTATCTCCCTCCATGAAGTGACCAGAAAGTGTTGTAAACAGCAATGCAGGTAGGCAAGTCAGTGTCAGAGGGTTGCCATTCATGCATCCTTTGCTGCCCAATGCAGCAGGGGTGGCTCAAACACAGGCACAGGTGCAGCAGCAAGTTCAAGCACAGCAACAGCAAGCACAGGTGCAGCAAAAGAAGGCTCGAGTGCAGCAACAGCAGGTTCAGGTGCAGCAACAGGCTAAATCTCAAGTGCACTCACAAGCTATGCAGGTCCAGACTGATGCACAAGTTCAAGTGATCCCTCAAAACAACCTTCATCAGCTACAATAATCTGATGGAGGTGTATTTTTAGTCGATGGACAGATGTCTTCTGGTGTGATGGACCTAGCCAACTATAGTTGCAGAAGTAATGCTCCAGGACATGTGATTATATATATATATATATATATATATATATATATATATATATATATACACACACACATATATATATACATATATACATATATACAACATATACATACATACATACATACATACATACATACATACATACATACATACATACATACATGCATGCATACATACATACATACATACATACATACATACATACATACATACATACATACATACATACATACATACATACATACATACATACATACATACATACATACATACATACATACATACATACATACATACATACATACATACATACATACATACATACATACATACATACATACATACATGTACATAAATATATACATATATAGACATATATACATATATATACATATATATACATATATATATATACATATATATTTAAATATCTAAGCACATTTCCCTGTTGTATAGTTATTGCGTGCTTGACTTCTCCAAGATCATGTGTCTTCTACACAGTGTGGTGTTTTTGAGTATTGTTGATAGATTTTTCTTTTTTGGTTCAATTTTACAGTCATGTGGTGTCTCAAATTAATGTGCAGTATTTTTTGTTGTGGTATAAATCATAATGCATTTGAGCTCATGCAGGTTATCTCTTCCCTGAATAATGGTGGTGGCCCCCAAGTGGCCATGAGTCTCTTCCATGAAGTTTATCCTTCAGTACTTCAACGGCATCATTGTCAGAATACTGCAGTTGGATGGGGTGGATCCTCTTTAGGAGTACTGGAACAGCATCACATGGACCTTCACCAGATGGAAGCCATGCCTTCTATGGCACATGTTGCTACACCTGGAAATGGTTATCCATCTAATGGTGCTAACATGGACCATCATATCTCTACGAATATGATTATTCCAGCTATTTATCCTCCTAACCACATTCGAACCATACTTCTTAACCAGCATCTCCAGCAAAGTGGTGTCAGCCAAAATGGTAGTGGTATTACAGTAATTACTGGAACAAACTCGATCCTTGTGGGTAACCAGAACACTCTTGCTCCTTTTCACCATGATGGCTTACTCACTCCAATTCATGGAGTTGGAATTAACTTGCATTCTCGTGCTAGACTTCCTTTTCAAGGCCTCATCAATAGCGACCGTTCAGCTGCTCTCAATTCTTCCAATTCTGGCTCGGCAGGGGTAATGCAGCATAACCAATGGCATACTCACCCTGGTACTCCTGCAAATTTAGCTTCCAATGGGAGCACCACTCCAACCACACAACCCCATTACATCATTGAAGACTTTTAAGCTCTGACTAGTAAACATTATAAACTGTATGCATACATATATGCATACATAAGCACACATTATTAGGATTTACATAAACACATATTATAAAGATTTAATGAACATATAAGCACACATACATTTTGCTCATCAGTTAGTTTAGTGTTTCTTTTGCTGTTACTGAATTTAATGAAATTATAATGATTTTTTTAGATCTTTGATTATTTTTGTCCAAATAACATATGATTCAAAATATCCCACCCATTTGAACCTGTCAAATTTAATTGAAACATTTCCTTCCCAAGTTGTTTTGCAATGTTTGCATTGATATATATTTTTTACAAACTGTTAACACATAGCAAGGGTGTTTACACATAGGCATTTATTGTGTTCAATGTTGACCAACTAGAATGACATCACCTGCAGGTGCAAATAAAAATTTTAAATGATAGGTTGGAGTGGGGGGGGGGGGGGGGGGAAAGAAGGATTACCTAGGCTATTTACAAACACTTCATTTTCAAGGCTCTTCAATGCTATCCATTGAAGGTGGAATGTATTACTTGGAGTACTGACCTTGAATCTAACTTAATTTCAACTTGCAAAAATCATTAGAACTCCAATAAATCCTTTTTATTTGGGGGGGGGGGGATGAATTTATAATCCTCATTGAATTATGGGTTACACATTTAAAGTAAATAAATATATTTAAAAAATGTTTGAAATTTAAAAAATCAAAATATCCTGAAAATTTAAGGCTCTTATCTCACTTTTCATGCATACACTACTTGATCAGTGCCCTTATCTTCCCCAAAGGCATGTGCTCCATAACATGTCATATACAACTGCAATACTGATATACAGGCCTAATTTTATTCTAAAACTTCAGTTTTATGCCATTGCTAACAAGCCTACACATCATTCCCACCATCCTTCACAGCATCCCAATTGGTCCACACTAGTCTCCACCAAGTGCCACCAGTCTAGTCCAGCCTCCACCAGCCCCCACTCTATCCCCACCAGATACCACTAGCATCTGGCCGAGTTTACAACATTGTCATCTATATTATAATATGTGAGTAGTCTGTCTGTTTGTCTCTCTGTGTCCGCAAATCATACTTGAATGGTTGAAGTTAGATCCATGAACCTATATATTTAGAGTCTGTGTCACCAGTGGAACGACATTAGCATGTCTCTATGGCCACACTCATTTCTGTATTTTTTTAAAAACCAAAAAATGATACTTTTACCAGAAAAAATTGGAGCTAGACCCCCAAACTCATATATATTTAGAATTAATCTAACCAGGGGAACATTATAAGTATATCTATATAGCCACACCCCATCAGTATTCAAAAGAAGAAAAAAATGGTACTTCTGACTGAAAAAAGGATGGAGAGACAGACCTAAAACTATGGCATGCTACACAATTCGACTCTGCGAATAACATGAGGTGGATCCCATCTAACCATACCTCTTCCTCTTTGTGTATGAGGTTATAAGTGTATTAAAAAATTATACTTTATAAACCACTTTGACCTAATTACATGTTAACTTTCATATTTAAAGTCTTCGAAATATGTTTTCAAAGCAGACCTTTGGTGACTACAAACCTCCACAGGTGGCCTGAAAATAGGGCAGGATTATCGCTAGTCAGTATTAACCCACCACCTATCACTCCACTGTTACCACTCATATTGCCACCAATATTACTAGTCAACCTATATGGTAAAGTCACAACCATCATCATAATCATAATAATGATGAAGATGATGGTAATGATGATTTACCCACAGTGACATTTCGCATTTTGAATATCAAAATTATTCATTGATTTTTGTTTTGTCTTGTTATTTTTTGTTGCAGTTTTGAGGTGGGGAGGAGAAGTAGAGTGTGTGATCCTTTACCATAATTTTGTTGGAAATGCAGAAAATGCAGAAACATATGCGCTGGAAACCAAGATTGTTATTACTCAATTTAGGGCCATAGAAAACATTGATACAAAGTTTTATTAATATCTGGCCATATCTAGCAGGAGTTCACAAACTCTCAGAGTTACCATTTGTGTGAGCGAAAAAGAGTGTGTATATATGTATGTTAGAGAATTAGAGTTGTGTATGAGGGTGAAAAGTAGAGGGGATGATAATTTGGTGAAGGTGTAAATAAGTTAAATTAAAGAAATGAAATATGAACCAAGTATTGCTCTTAATTCTTCCAACTCATTCTCAGCAGGGGAAATGCAGCACACCCAACCATATATTAGGTCCTCCACATCTGCTAATCTCACTTCCTGTGTAAGCTATTCTCCAACCATATAACTCCATAACTGCTTCAAGAATTTTAGTTTTGACTAGCACACATTATGAATATTTGTTTACTCTTCTAGCTTAGTGTTGCTTACATAGTTTCTGTATTCAGTCATTTTATAATGATGAAATTTCATTGTTCTTAGATTATTTATATCATATTACTATATGATTAGAAACATCATATTTAAGCCTGTCAAATTTACTAAAAACTTTTCCTTCCTTCTTATTTTTCAAAGCTTGTGTTGACATGATGCCTATACCCAGTTTTGGTATAATGGGAGCTTAGTATAAGCCTCCAGAACTTCCCTCCCCCTGCCTATCCGTGACTTCTTGTGCCTGCCATTGATCCTGAACAGAAGATACGGAATTAAAGGAAACAATTTGCCTTGAACAAATGCATGTCATTGTGACACAAAATCAAACATTTTTTAGCAATTCCACCCCACTCCCCCCCCCCCCCCCCCCCTCCTTCCCCCAACTCTGGATCCTGTGGCAGGGTAACAGATTTTGGTTTTCAGCATTGTTTACTGTTGAAATGGCTTGTTATATTGTTGCTATTTTTATTGAGGTTGACCACTGAATATTGTTTTGTTTACATGTTCAAAAAAAGAATTTAGCTACAATTCAAGGATTCCTGGAGGCAATTTTGGTAAGGTATTCTAGTAAGAGTAGAATTTCTGACAATATTGAGTAAGCTAAAAGACTATTTATTGGCCAAAAAAGGGGTAATTGAGACACTGAAAGCAATTGGCAACAAAGTGGGGTTTCCTCTCAGCCCTTCACCCCTTTTTTCCCCTGGATATTGCAAATTAATAGCACACAAATTTGTAACTGAGACAATAGTACTACCGCTCCACACCAAGCACTTATTTCTTCATTCTTCTCCACTACCAAAATATGAAAAATTAGTTTATCAGTTCTTGTGGATTTTTCCTCTTAATGAACTATATGAGAGGCCTAAAATCTACCCACCATTCTGTTTTTGAAGAGTATCATTCAATATACAGTATCATAGGTCAAAATTATGGCACCAATCAAAGTATGAGTTGTGTCAGGGATTTGCAAATGCTGCAATCTAAATATAGAAGTATGTTAGGGACTTCCAAATGCTGCCCAATTACTATAAAGGAGCTTAAGTTTGTTTGGTTTAATCTGTTCCTCCTCCATTCTTTTTTTCTTTTTCAGTGCATCTTATGATCAGAGATGTACAAGTTTAGGACTTGTCTTGGAATACAAAGAGCCTGACTTTTGAAGAAAGAATTGTTATTGTATCTTCAGACAACCAAACATCTCAACTGGTTGTGAGATTTTTAATGTGCTCAGGACAAGGAAGATTTTGTTGGAGCTGATGAAAAGGAGTAAAGTTATATTTAGAGAAGACTGCTAGAGATAACTGAAAGGTCAAACAAACTGAAATAAATGATTTGATGAGATCTGATAATTTACAGCAAATGCATAATTGCTGAGCCTTCATCTTGGAACTTAAAGTGACAGTATAATTTTTCATTTTTTCAGGATTTTTTTTTATAGATTTTCCATTTATTTTTGTAATCCTTTTTTAAACATTTTATTGATTTAGTCTGCATTTGAATTACCATTTTCATGACTAGTCAAAAAAAAAACAAAAAAAAAACAATAAAAACAGTTACATTCTAATATATAAGTAATTTCTTTGACATGTTCAAGTCCTCTCTTTTGAAGGTAGTGACTAGCAAAAAGCCAGTACTGCATGTGGTTTTTCAGTTGATCTCCAGCTTCCTGCAATAAAAGCATATTTAGCTTGCTTAATGTAACAGGTAGGATTATTGACACTAATTATACAAATTAAGTAGACATGCATTTGTTTTTGGTACTGAAAATAATTTCCTGTGACTGTGGTAGTAAGAGAGTGGTGTTCACTAAGACCTGTGGCAAATAATCACTATAGAATACAAGTGAAAATAAAAAAATCATTTCTTTGAAATAAAAACAGTAAGTAGGGATGATGTGTCAGCAAAAAGTGTAGAAACAAGAATTCTGTGACAGTGTGTGTTACAAAATTTCCTACTTCACCAATTCCACATTTCACATAATGTGTAAGATGTGATGCCAAAAGACTGCCACCTCTTCATTTAGCTTATTACCAGCTCATGTAGAATAATTATTCTAAATTCACTAAAATTTTGCAACACAGACTGTTACACTATCATGTAGAATTCTAAGTTCACAGGAATCAGTGAAGTTGGGAATTTTTTAACACACCCACAAAATTCTTGTTCTGCACTTTTTGCTGACACATCATCCTTACTTACTGTTTTTATTTCAAAGAAAATTTTTTTTTTCACTTGTTTCCTTTATTTCTTGCACACTGTCAGATAGCTGGCTACAGTACTGAATTGGCATTTTTTATACATTTGATTGACATCCATGCTAGCTATAACAATGCTATGGCTAGCTGTAACAGAATTAGCTACTGAATTAGATTTACATTCTTTGGAAGCGTACCTCTGGTAATGATATTCATAGCCTAGCGCAAGAGCCAGTTTTTAATTGTTCGTAGAATTGGTAGTGTCAAAATGGCAGTTTCAACTTAACACTGCAGCTATTAGTCTGGGATATACTTCGGTAGTTTGTTTGCATGGAGAAGTAAATAAAGAGGTCGTCGATCTGATCCAAGGAAATAGTAAGCCCTTAGTCTAACTATTGCAAGATTTGCTGTAGTCAGCTAGGCTGTAGCCCTGGAAATAAAGAATAAAAAGAATAAGATGAAAGATGGTGAATATTTGGTGATTTTGACGAGTCTGGGCTTGCTACTTTAGCTATCGATTTGGAAGACAGAATCTATCTTGATAGTTGTGTTGCAGTTTATATGGGCTGAAGGTGAGTTTTGTAGCCTAGGTTTGTATTAGTCTATGAGGCCTCGAAATCTCTGATACTAAAATGTAGTGCTTTAAACCAAGCCAAAAATTATTAATGACACTTAAGATAAGATTAAAGTTGTGGGAAGATTTACTTCTTTTGGGTTTTTAGAAGTAAAAATACTTAATTGTAACTACAGGGTTTTCACAGCAAAAGTGCTAAATTGTTACCACATATATATTTTTTTTTTTATTAAATTGTGATCTCATGTAGTAAACAATTTGTTAAAAATCCATTCTTGACAACAAAAAAAATGTGTATGTAAGCAACACCATTCCAAGTGTTCCTAGACCACTTAAAACGGATAAAAAGTACACCCATAGCCACATCCACAAGATGAAGCATTCTTTTAGTCATATGGAAACCATATACAAAATTTCATTTGAGTTGGTCATTTGTTAGAGTCTTCCATGTCACTAAACAACACCCATTGATAAAACTACAGCAGTAAGTGAATTGTTGAGACCCCTCTGGTCCTGGACCAGTTTTTGTGAATCTTATTTAACTCTTTGATGCAGTTTTTCAAATATTTATTTCTTACTTTTTATATATTTGGCTGTGTTCTATTGGTTGTTCCTATGGATCATTTTCTGGTAATAGAAATACCTTGATATTCATAAAAGTTTACTACAGGAAGACATTCTACCATCATTGGTGGACTCTTATCAGCCATGTAATCAGTCATTAGTACAGTGGAGATGCCTTCAATGAATGATCATTCTCTTGATCTCCATGATTCAGTCAGAGGCAGGCTGGAATTCTAGTGAGATTAAACTTCAATTTGTGTCGCATTCAGGCTATGCAGAATTTCCACATTCTCCAATAATGTAGTTCCTTTTGTATCACTGAAGTGCTGCAGAGATGAACAGATGAAGGACCTATGAAGATTTTCTGTAGGAGACCATTGGGACAAAGCACTGGGCTCGGAATAATGAGAGATTCAATTTTACATGTGGGATGCTTAGATGATGCTGTTTCACCTGACCAAGTACTACAATCATCCTAGACCTTCTTCTTCTTCCCCCCCCCCCCCTGTTTTACACATTCTAAGTTAGCTCTGTTATATTGTGGACTCTCTGTTAACAGTGTTTCCAGGTTCTCATCCATATCCAGGAACTTTCCATTTGGGAATCTCGAACCTTGACTGGCCAGTGAGTTTCTTTTTGGTCATCTTGGTCTTGAACACTGCAATTAGAGAAGGCTTCTGCGGAGTCTTTAGATTTTTTCAAAGAATTTTGAGGACCATTGCAGAGACAAGATCAAGCCTGGGGGCCAGGAGGGGGTAGGGGGAGGTGGTGGAGTTGAATAAGGTAGCTAGACAATTACCCCCTGTCAGTAATTTTCCCAACACTCAGCCGAAGTAATTAGCTAAGCAAAGAACAAAACAATGATGAACAGCAAGCTAGCGATAAAGTCCTTTTTCTAAACAACCAATGACAAATAACATTTAAGCTAGCAAGCTATATACAAGAGAGACATATCCATTAACATTATTCAGATTAAAGCAATAGTAGAAATTAAGAAAATGGCATTGATTCAAGTCAACAGTGGAAATAAGAAAATGACATTGAGTCATGATAATTCAATTTTATTTTCTGGTTAAGACCCCAGAAAATCAATTAACTAAGGCATACACTGCATTTGGACTTCAAGCCTATGTTAGCTTAAACCTAGCCACCCCATTTCTTCAATCCATGATCCACTGTGCTGTTCAGCCCTTGAAAAATCCCTGAAAATTTCAGAAAAATCTGTCCAGCCATCTGGGAGGAGATGTCATGCTCGGACAGACAGTTAGATTAGCGGATGGGTATGTGGGTGGAGAGACAAATGGACTGCCTTAAGCTGGTTACTGAAACATTGCTGGTTCACTGAATTACACTCAGCTTAGCTTTTATTATCAAAAAGGCTCATCATAACTCATAGATTTCATTGAACTATGAATGAAATTAACCAGTAGTAAGCAGCTATAATGTTGGAAACAATATATATATATATATTTCAACAAATGTGCAACTTGAAATTTTATCATAAACAAAAAAAATCTTTTCAAAATCTTGCATAACCTGTGAGGAAATTCACCTGTTTATGGCATGTCTCTGCTGAAAGATATACCATAGTAGGAGTGGTTTGGCTGGCCATACCTTCCTCCCTCAGATACATCTGTTGTCCGAGGCTACATTATGTGTTTCCTTCCCCTGGATTCTGGGGGACCATACTACATATGTATAGCAAAGAGCTACAGTATTTCTTCTTTTTTTTTTGATAAAACATCTTGAGGATAACAAGATACATGGGCTCACATCTATGCTCCAATTGTTTAACATTGATTTGTGCAAATATACTACCAACCGAAAAACACCATTAATAGGGGGCTAGCACGATTACATCATGTACAACCTGCCATGCCTACTTATGGTATAAGTGAACTACAGCACCATAGAAAATGTATCACTATTCATGAATGGCAATTGAGCTTTTGAAAACTATAACTGAAAAATAGTTCATGCTTTTACCATGTCATGTGAATAGGAATTTTATAAGAATTTCGGTGTACTGATACTATATTCCAGATGATTCGAAATTTAGGTTGTGAATAAAATGGTACTAGAAAGTGAAAAAGGTTTATTCATTATATTGGAAGTGAGCTTGCTATTTAATACTAGACTAGAAATTCATTGGTTAGTTTAAGTAGCATTGAGTGTCAGACCTATTTCTCCACAACTATAGCTCAAAATATTCTGGAATTTGCTACTAGCTTAATAGAATTATTACAAAGTTTTTGTTCCTATAGCATGGTGAAAACCTGAGCTATTTAGTTGTTAAAATTCTCAACAAATATAGTGTCTCCAGTCATGAAAGCAATACATTTTCTGTGGTGCTGGAGGTCTGTCACGCTATATCTTAACCGAGGCCACAACTCATACCCATTATTATTTATGACAGAAAATTTATTCCATAACTTATCCCCTGGAGCATAACTGATCCACTTAATCCTATTGATCCTCCTGGAGGTGGAAACTTATTTTATTTTCTTTTGAGGCAGAAGGTTGTTCTTTTGTGATGGAAGTTGTTCTTTTTTTAATGCCAAATATATGGGGTTTTTATGGGAAATGTATGACAGGAAGAGGAGTGTTTCAGTTTGCTGCCCTAAATGAATGGGATAGTTTCATCAGCTGAGTGCAAGTAGATAGTGACCAAGAAATAATGGATTTTTTGTCATAGAAATATTATAGCAAATTATGCTCTTTAAGTGTGATTATTTTTGTTGGTGACCAATTTATTTACTATTCACTTCAACAAGGCAGTAAGTAGTCAGCCTGGTTGGTCCTTTCATTAGCTTTCAATAGCAAAACAAATTCCAGTGGGTGTTGCTATGTCCAAACCACACCCAATGCGGTTAATAATGCTCACCCAGATTCTGCCTGATTGGTATTTTTATTAGACTTTGGCTACTAAAAAAACTTCCTGTGTGTGCAGCTGTGACACAAAAAAAATACACACATTTTAATAAGGATTACCTGGTTATATGGAGACCACATGCCAAATTTCGGTCATTTAGATTGAAGGGTTTGGCCGTGATGGTCAGACACACACACACATCACACACTCACATGCACAAATCCAGCTGCCAAACCGAACTTACAAACACATACTCTCACATACATATCCACACAAACACACACACACACACACACACACACACAAACACACACACACACACAAGCACACACACAAACACACACTAACACACACATTTACAAATCAAAATATGTAATAGACAATCATAAAATATTGTTTTGTTAATTCGTTTTGTTTTTTGTTTTTTTATTTTATAGTTCAGAATCTTTACCAATTCTAATATTCTGCATCACAACTTTGTGACTTAATGCAAAATAGTGATATCTAAAAGATATGTAGTTGCTAATGAGGAATAAAATGGACTCTAAAAACTTACTTCCAGAAAATAGTTAACAATTGAAAAAGGTTAATATTTTTTTTGAAAAAATTAAATATTTAGTTTTGCATGATCCAGCAAGATATGAGTTGGACTCAAGAAAAAGAAGTTTGTTGGCTATAGCAGGCAATATATTTGATCTGTTATGGCAAGGCCAGATCACATACAGCAGCTATACCTTATTCACCCAGATGTGTTATAGCTGTGATAACTGATCCACTCAGATAGGATATAGCTCAGATCATATAAACAGTGATAGGTTTACTGATACCATAAGTAGGCATGATATGTAGTACCTGACATAATCACAAAAGTCCCATGCATTCAGTGGGATGAATTGTTACTGTGGACTGCCAGACTAAAGGAGGAGTGGCCTGTTGTATGTGAGTAATCATGCAGTCCCTTTAATTTCTGCATTTGGGTTAGGAATATCCTAGCTGCATGATTATCAAATTGATATAGTACCATAAAATTTAAAAAAAATCATGTGTCAAATCTTCATTAGCTACAGTGGAAAAAAGTCAAAATGCCAGCTAGTTTTGCTAATAGTAGACAAAATAAATCTTTGGTTTCTCAGGCATATTTTTCAAAATATTGGTGCCACTAGTGAGGCTCCATCTTTTTCTTTTTTTTTTCTTTTCTTTTAGGGTGTCACATTGTTCTGGGTGTTTTTTTGGGGGGGGTTTTTTTTTTAAACTATTTTATTTTTCAACTACAAAAGACTAAACTTGTCATTGGGATATAGTGGAACTAATCTGTTAAATGTGTGTATACATATATACATAAATGTGTACAAGATTACTTCATTCTGTTCGAAAAGATTTGTCCAATTTATTTCCAAATATCTTTTTAATCTTAAAAACTGATTTCTAATTAATAAAACAGTCCTTTGTGCTACTTTTGGGAGCATTCCAATTTGAGTTGTGCCAAATTGGACCATTAGCAGACATTGGCATATTCTTCACAGGATTGCTAACCTCAGTTCTGTTCTTTCTGAGTGCTATTACAAGCATGGTTTGTAGTATATGGTCTACACTAGCTTTTACTCAAAATATGCTGGCATTGCTTTTGGAATAATGGGTGCATATTTAAATAATCAGCACAAATTATTGTAGATGGTGTAAATTTAAACCATAATGAACAGAATTTACTTCTATATTGAGAAAAATGTTGGGAAGAATGTCTGAACATTTGAATAATAGGAAAATAACTGATATCAAATTGTAGAATAAAATAATGAGTACAATTTTCACCAAATTTACCTATGTCTAGTCCCCCAGAGACCTCATGGCCTGAAAAGGAATGTTGATTGCTTATCAACATGGCTACAGAGAGAGAGAGAGAAAGAGAGAGAGAGAGATAGAGAGAGGGAAGGAGGAAGAAAGAGGGAGAATGGGAGGGAGGGAGGGGGGGAGAGAGAGGGTGTGAGGTAGAGACAGGCAGGGAGAGGGGTGGAGAAGGGGGTGAGGGAGAGAAGAGGGAGTTTGTTTTCTTCTTCTTTGAATTAAAAGAAAAATGGTGCTAGCCTCATATCTTATATATAAAAAAATAAAATCTAGTTCTTCCATCCCTAGACACCATCATGCCATGATGCCATTTTACATCTTCAGATTATCTCTGCCAAGCAGCTATTAGTTTATGGTACCCAGTGGTGAAAGAACTTATTTTCATTTTTACCCATTCCAGACATTTTTTAAGGAAGTAAATGAATTCTACTCTTGTCATGGGTGATGTACACAACACATAGATTCATACAGTTGCATCCTCACCATCCCTACATTCCTTGTCAGGCATGATTGACTCCAACATAGTGTTAATTACATTAAGACACACATTAACTTAAATGGTGTTTAACTGTCATGTGGTGTGTATAACCTACTGACTAGATAAAGCTGTGACATAAATCTTGTTAATAGTTTTATCAAGTCTGAATAGCTAATAGGCTATATGTAACCGTTTTGTTTACATAATTTCTTTTATAGATTAAAAGTTCAATTTGTTACCTGATATTTCTTATAGTTTAAGTAAATTCTGCCCTATTCATCCAGCTCACTCATTTTTCCCCCTTTCTTATAATTTAAAAAGCATTATTAAATTTATGCTTTGATTGATAGCCATATTGTTGTTGTTTTTTTTTAAATAGCACCCTATACCATGTGTTGCCCGACCAATGTCAATACAAAACACTATAGAATCAATTCTTTTCAGGTTGGTTAGTCCTTCAATTAGCTTCCTGTGATTTGGCTAAGAACAAACCGAACCAATTGACACACCCATATCTGGTTAGTAATGCTCAAACAAACACACATGTGGTTAATAATCCTTATCAAGTTAGTTGGAAAATACATGGCACATTTCATCCTGGTTGGCTGATTGGTTAGTTTGTGGTAGTCTAAACAACTTCCTGTTTGTGTGGCTATAGCAAAACCACATCCATTGACGTGTGCACATATATTTAATTATGCTTGCTGGGTTACTTGGAAACCACCAGCAAATTTTAGTCTGGTTGGTCATTCAATTTGTTTTGACAGCTGAAACAAGTTTATGGGGGTGTGACTACTTCTAAATCACATCTATATGTTGTTAATAATGCTTACCCAGACACTTGGAGACCACACAGCAAATTTTGGCCGATTCAATCTTTTAATTAACATTTGGCAGCAAAAATAACTTCCTCTAGGTGTAGCTACAGCAAACCCACCACCATTATCATACCCACAAGTATTTGTTCATGCTTACCCTGGTTGTTGGAGACCACATGCCAAATTTCGGCCTTCTTGATCCAAGGATTTGGCTATCATGCCCAGTCACACACAAACAAACATATATACATACATACTTACAAACCAAAATATATGCTAGGTGGATTTGTGGTTCTGGCACCTTAGGTTAAGACATTAATCAAAGTTCTATTTTTGGCTTTTTTAAATCTTTACTCACCAATGAGAAGAAGTGTGGTTAGATGGGATCCATACATCTTGTTGCTCCAAGGATTTTTTTGGCCAAAGAACCTTATTTCCTCTTTTTTAGCCTGACATGAATATAGAAAGAGGTGTCGCCATACACATGCACTTGAGACATTCCCCAGATGACTCCAATTCCAAGTACATTGGGTGTGTAGGCTTCACTCCCACAGTCAGTGTTATATCTGACTTATAATTTTGACATCTTTAGCCTTACACAATTAGAGGAAGAGGTGTCGCTTGGTGGGACCCAGCTCATGATCCTCCCACAATCTAGTTGAGTATACATACTAAGTTTTAGGTCTGTAGCTCCAAGGACTGGTCTGGCCAAAGTACAATTTTAGTCCTTTTTTTTGCCATGGTAAGCATTTTCCAGATTTTCAACCCATACTTTAATTTGGATCAAAAAAGTATGATTGTGCCAAATTTTAGAGAAAACTATACAGAGGTTTTGCAAAAATCATTGTATAAACAGACAGACAGACAGACAGACAGACAGACAGACAGACAGACAGACAGACAGACAGACAGACAGACAGACAGACAGACAGACAGACAGACAGACAGACAGACAGACAGACAGACAGACAGACAGACAGACAGACAGACAGACAGACAGACAGACAGACAGACAGACAGACAGACAGACAGACAGACAGACAGACAGACAGACAGAGAGATGGGTGGGTGAGTGGGTGGGCAACTGACTGACCAACCGAGAGATGGATAGATGGACAGGCGGAGAGACAGAGAGACAGATAGACTTACAAAAAGACAGACAGGCAAAAAGACATTTCCTTTTATAAATAGCTATGGAGGCATATATGGTAGTAACAAAATGCAGCCTGGGTAGGCAGCGTGTTGAATTTTTTTAAATTTTGAAAGTATCCAGTCCAAGAATTAGCAGATATGCTGCAGTTCGACGATATTTGAGCGCATATTGTAATTATTATTTATCTGCAGAGTCATTATTTATTTCCGTGATATCCCTTTGTCAGCATCTTGTCCCATTTTACTTCCTTTCAATGTATTTTCACAGAGTAGCCTTGTGAGCCAGACCATTTACCAAAATACTTCTGTTAGGATCTGGATAACTGCCATAGGCGGTTTTGCTCTGATAATCATGTTCACATCTAATCGCCTCAGTTTTTACCTTTGGCATGAATGAATCAATTACTTATAAGCAGGATGTGAACATGCTAATAGCATCATTTTCTCCAGTATTCAGGGATAACCCTTATGGTAGTTCCCCAGACCCTTATATCAGAGCAGTGATTAAGAAAATGATCTTGCTAAACAAGAGTACTCACAAAGTGTCTGGCTCGTACACTTCAAGCCTCATGTTGTGCCATTTCAAATCTTGTATTTCCACTTGCTTGGTAGACAGTATAATTTTAATTACCAGTGTTATAAGGTTATAGAGTTAAATCTTAGTTGATTTAAGATTTCATTAACCATTAAAAGTTTATCCTATTTTTTAACTTATTACTGTGGTCTAGCCAATATTTTCATTGTTGTGGAGAAGGATATAGCCGGAGGTGGGGGAAATCCTTTGCTTTCCAACTTATACCACTTCGAAATTTAATGTTGCTTATCAAGTTAACAGGTTGGTCTAGTGGCAAAGTATGTAGTAGTGACCAGATAAATGTTTACCTAGCGTTAACTCAAATCATAACTAGCCCTAGCTAGCCCTGTACAAGCCCTCACTAGACATAAACAAGCCCTTACTAGCTATCACAAGTCACACCCAGCACACATGCACATAAAAATGCATACACATAACAAACATATCACAAAACTGTGGGATTTTTTTGGGTTGTACGCTTATGTGGTCCATTGCTTTCCCCTTTCTATTGCGTGTGGGTGTGTGTGTGTCTGCATGTGTGTGGGTTTGATGAATTAGGTTTCCTAGGGAATTCATTTGCCACATGAGCATAGAAATTGAGGCATTATGGCACTCTGCATTTCCTTGGTAGTGTGAAAATAAAATTTCACACTAATCTTTACACGTTCCCTTCAGTTGCTGCGTAAAATAGGTGAAAAGAGTCTTCACACCTGATACCCTGCAGTATTGCATCAAATTCTGACCTTCTGTAGCTAGAGCACATGAACCTTGCATGGCTTTGGGCAGGTGTTGATGTTTCAACCATCTGTTGAGACTGTGACTGCATGCTCAATGTCTCATTAAGACTATCAAATATCAATGCCCCATGCGGCTTCCTGCTTTGCAGGTTATGTTTGGTCTATGGGTGCATCCTAATGAACCACAAGAAATGTTATATTTTAAACCTTTGAATATGCAGCTGTTAAAAGAGCTAAGTAGCATAATTTATATATAGCACCCTCAAACACACTTATCTACAGTCCTTCATGAAAACAGTATAACACTAGGCCTCTGGCCTATTAAGTTAAAGCTATTGGTAAAGTAATCACATGCAATGGCCTGACTTAAGACTAATGTGAGTGTGAAATGTTGAAGCCTAAGTTGGATTATGGCTGCGGTTAGGGCTACAATGTGGACTGGGTGAACAAGGCCTGTAAACGCACTCACACACAAACAGATGCATACTTATACACACACTATTGAACATTCACATACATACATAAACACACACGAAACGCACATGCACAAACACACACACACACAGATATAAAATACAGAATGTATCTCCTTGAACTATATCTAATAAAATTTGCATGCTACTTGGGAAAGCTATGAGCATGTTGGATATGTTAATCCTCCCCCCTCAGAAAAATGTTCACCAAGCTAAAATGAGGGGGATATTAGACAGAAACAATTCAATTTTGCCATTATGTAAGGAGAGGTGGCAAAAATATATTTGTTGTGTGTAATATGGTTCTATAAAAAGAAGAACTCCTCTCTCAATAATTCTGGAATGAGCTTTATCCAAAGGCTGTGTTTAGCGCAGCAATTACATCAGTGTTGAATTATGGCTGTTTTCTAGAGTGTGTTTGGTCTACACATTCCTGAGCAAGCCTCCATCATAGATCACATGATATCCTTTAACCACACCCCTATTCCCTGGTCTGTCTTTGGTCATCAAATGTATGACATCATTTTAAAAAGTGGTTCTTTCCCAATCATCTCTCGTGACTTCAAGAGAGAAAAATATTTATAATATTTACCCTTGACTAATCTGTAACGAATCAAAGCAACATGATTCACCTATATGTGTGAATATCCTTAACAGAGCAACCAATCATTCTTTGAATTGATTTATTCTGTGCAATAATTGCTGCATTTGATTTGAATTGGTAAAGCATCATCTTCATTATTATCCATATGGTTACAATTTAAGGTATGTTTTTTTCCTTCATAAGTTAATCTAATATGGCAGTTTCATTCCCCTTCTTTTGTTTAATAATTTATTCATTCATTCATTCATTCATTCATTCATTCATTCATTCATTCATTCATTCATTCATTCATTCATTCATTCATTCATTCATTCATTCATTCATTCATTCATTCATTCATTCATTCATTCATTCATTCATTCATTCATTCATTCATTCATTCATTCATTCATTCATTCATTCATTCATTCATTCATTCATTCATTCATTCATTCATTCATTCATTCATTCATTCATTCATTCATTCATTCATTCATTCATTAATAATTTTTGTAGCAATTGCTAGTACTAGCACATTCCCTATAGCTTAGAAAAGAGGGCTCTCGCCAAGGGACATAGTCTTCTGAATCATAATATCCTGCTCATTAACTACTCTGGTTTGAAACTTCTCTCCCATAATGTTGAAATATATGTAAAATAGAATCAAGTACCATTCCTCCATAGTTTCAATAGGCCTGAGCCATTCAAAACTGCATTTAGTTTAAATTATTTTTGCTATATAGGCAAGAATTAGTATTAAAATATATTTGGTGTTGTGAGGATGTGTATATTTCACCGTGACAATGACAATATCATAAAAGAAACATTGTTCAATATAGAAATGGCATTGTTTTTGTCTCCATTTTAGTGTTTCATTTTAATTCCACTCAATGGCTACAATAAAAACCTGATAATATTTGCAGGCTAGGAAATGTTCAAAAAATTGAACTTGAATTCAGTATTGTAAACTACATAAATATATACAATGGTTTCACTTCTATTACCCTCCAGGATGTGACCAAAAGTGACTCTTACTGCTGGGTGTGTCATAAAGAAGGAGATGTGCTGTGTTGTGGCAAGTGCCCCAGAAAAGTGCTCAGGACCCCAGAAGCCTCAAGGACGAGAAGACTGGTGGGTCTGCACTGTTTGCAAGGTACAGTAAATTCATTCAAGTTTGGGAATGAAAGAAGTTTTTGATAATTGATTTCAATTCTTTGGTTGTCACAAATAATAAATGCTTTTCCAACAAAGTTTTATCATACAATTTGTAGGTCTATCTCAAGTTCATATCAGAAAGGAGGAAATGGCCAAAATTAAATTGATATACACTAGCGAAAAACTTGCCCTATGGAAGGATTCTCATTCAGTCTCTGGCCTCCTGCAGTTACTAACCTGTTATGTTTTCTCGTGTATGAATTGATGGGATGGTGGCTATAATATGAAGACAGAGTTATGGATCTACCACAAGTGATTGGTGTCTTTTGAACTCACTTGAGTTGTTTGTTGTTGTTTTTTGGTGTGTAATCATATTACAGTGTTGTCTGTAGACAAAACTTTTGTACAACTCTGTAGTTATCCATGACTGAAGGAAGTATTCTTGACTGCCCTATGACTTATGCCCTAGCCCTACCCTAACTATCCACCAGCCTGGTCTTTGAGCCCATTATATTTTAGTCCTAGAGGACTAGTGATATATCTGAAAATGGCCCGAATTCTGATCTTTCTTTTGTTGAAAAATATTTTTTGTTCATAAAGCTGCACTTTTTCCCAAATAGTCAGCTTAGCAGCACTTAGTACATAGAGGTGTTCTGAATAAAGCAGAAGCTGAATTTAAAAAAATGAAATTCTCTCTCCCTATACTCCCCCCACTACTGGTGGGGTGATTATAATATGAAGTAAACTTTCTTTCTGATTTTTTGAAATTTGCTGGGAGGTATACATTCCAATCAGTGTAAGTTATTTTTATTTATTTCTATTTTGATAAATTGCCTTGACTGTGTGCAGTATTCTCTACATGTTATCACAAGTCCTACCACCTTACCTACGAAGGAAGATTTCTTGAGCTGATGATTTTATTATATGTCTCCACAACGCTAACAGATAAGATCAAATGTGTTGCAAAAATGAAGAACATGTATTTCATGTTTTTTTGTATTATAGGAGAGGAATAAGGATCCCAGTGTTTGGGCTGACTATATTTGTTAAATCAGGTAACAATACTATTAGTGCAGTAGAGTGAACTTTTTCATTTCACACAGTAAAGCATCATTAGAATTATCAATCAATGGACTGCACATCTTCCATGTTGACTAAAAATCTTTAACCACAGTTAGTGAAGGTGGGATTATTTTCTTGCATTAATTGATGATATGAATGTTATATAGTTTTGCTGTAGTCAGGTAGATGGTTAGATTTTTCTCTGTTAAGGTGAATGCAAATGAGGGAGCCTGAGAGTTAGATATGCTATTTCATTTTCCCCATTACATTCTATTGATGGTGCTCCTTCACACACAAAGTTCAGTAGTAAAATATGATACCGCCCTCCCCCCCTCTCAAAGTGTCCTCTTTTTTGAATCTGCAAATACGGTAGCCCTAATTAAGAAGTGTGAGCATCCAATGATCCAATAGTGTAGATTATTTTTCAGGCAGTTTGACTTGCATACCAAATATGTCTAAATACTGATCCACAATATATCAGATAATATATGCTAGGCCCATGTCCATATCACTGATTTAACCCTCATTAACACTGAGATCACATAGACAATATGTAGCACACAGGTTTATGCCAGGGTAAGCATAAAACAATGGGATGTAATATCATGAAACAAATCTGCATGAGCAACTTTTTATATGACACATGTCTAAACTTATCTTTAATTATTTTAATTAATGTAATCATATATTGCTTGATCATGCAGAATATTGCCCGCAAGACCATGTACTCTAGTCCACCAAACTTGAAGGAACTTCTTCTCCTGGCATTAGAAAGGATGATGTGTCCAGGGGTAATTATATCCTACTGATTAATGTTGTTGCCCTTCATTATTCATTGTTCTGTTTTATTACAGATGGAAATTTTTCAGGTACATGTGTCACAGAATATTGAATCTACATACAAGTACATTTTATTCCCCATGCATTTGGGGAAAATCAAAGAGGTCAGAATATGGAGTGTGTGGCATATTTGCTGTTGTTTGCACTATTACTTCCTGATCCTCTAATACTGATTTCCTCTATTAGAAGACACTCCAATAGTAAAATTCGCTAATAATACACCCTCAAAATACACTATTCTCCAGTAATGATGTCATCCAAAAAATAGAAACATTATATAACCCTAATTCTGGCAGCCAATACTGATTCATGAAAAATAGCAGGAGTATTGGATCCAGATTTTGTTCAGAGGGTTCCCTGGAACCAATTTTTCATATTTAATGACTATATGATGGGGGGTTTTCTTTAACTAGCATATCCTAGTTACTTCAAGTATTACGCAAAAAAAAATTTTTAAATGTTAATTATATCACATTAAAAAATTATGATCATGGCAGGCTGCAGTTCTATACAAGATTGGGTTCTCCAACAGTAGGACAGAGGGAGTAGAAGAATTCCACTATTATATACCAAGATATCAAGCCTTGATGATTTTGCTATATTATTTTTTAATTTTAATTTGAAGATGTTTTACACTGTGGATGGAGAGAAGGGGCAGGGAGTAAGAATTTATGTTTACCACTACCACCCTCTGATGCATATAGTGTCAAAATCCCTAAAAGTTTAATTAGGGTCTACCATAAGGATAGCTAGAAGGATAACTGAGAAGGAAAAAAAATGGAGGAAAGTGATTGGGAAAAAAAAAGATATATGAAAAGAAATATTTAGAAAAGAAAAAATGAAGGGAGAAATCAGAAAAAGAATAAGAAGGAAAAACGGAAAAATTGATGGGTGGGGGGCGGGAGAGAAGGTTGGGTTCAAACCATAAACCTTCGGTTTACAAATCTCAGGTTTTTTCCACTTCCCAATAATTTTTAGGGATTTTATCCAATGAAATATTTGAAACCTTTTTCCCCACCTTAAAAAAATATTTATCACAAACAGGCACCTAAATATCATGTCTACAAGACTCATCAAAATTCATTATATCATTGCTGAGATAAGTCAGAACATACAAACAGATTTATAACTACATATAGAGAGAGAGATACTGCATATGATATGGATACACTAAATTAATATTCCAACATCTGTCTATCTGTCTGTCTGTCTGTCTGTCGGTCGGTCGGTCGGTCGGTCGGTCGGTCGGTCGGTCGGTCGGTCGGTCGGTCGGTCGGTCGGTCGGTCGGTCGGTCGGTCGGTCGGTCGGTCGGTCGGTCGGTCGGTCGGTCGGTCGGTCGGTCGGTCGGTCGGTCGGTCGGTCGGTCGGTCGGTCGGTCGGTCGGTCGGTCGGTCGGTCGGTCGGTCGGTCGGTCGGTCGGTCGGTCGGTCGGTCGGTCGGTCGGTCGGTCGGTCGGTCGGTCGGTCGGTCGGTCGGTCGGTCTGTCTATCTGTCTGCCTGTCTGCCTGTATGTCTGTCTGTCTGTCTGACTGTATATGTGTGTCTTTGAACTCCTACTAGATAACTGCTTGGACTTTGATAAAAGTTAATAAGAATATCCTATTTTATCACACATTGACTGATCAAAAATTTTGGTTTCCACTGCCTATGTATTGTGACTGCAACTGGTATTTTTCTGCATTTTCAACATTTAGGATAAAATTCTTGTAAAGTTTCATTGATGTCACAAACCATACCTCCTCCCCTCTAAAAATGTAGCAAAAATAACGAAAATAATAAAAATAAATAAAATTGTAATACTAAAATTGGAAAATTTTAAAATACTGAAACTTTATTTCTTTCCTCACTTTCTGAATGCCCACAACATCCAATTGTACTTGCTGCAACTGTTCTCTCCTTTCTAGAATGATGAAGTTTTTCTCAAAGGACCAAGAGAACAATGCAGCAGGTTTCATTGTGGATGGGCATTCTGAAATACAAGGAAAACTATTATATGGTTGTCCACTAAACTAGCAGTGGCAGTTTAGGCTCTCATTCTTTGTAGATAAATAAAGAAGGAACTCTCTATTAATTATATGAGCTTTTTTTAGGCAGGTTTGAAAATATAAAAAAAAAAATGTATCTGCTTGAGATAAGAAAAAAGAGGAAAGAATTAATAATCAAAAAATGGAAATAAACAACAATTATAAAATAGTAAAACAAAATAGTCACTCTTTTATCCTTGTGATTGATATGTAGGTGATTTTTGAAATATGACTACATAATTTTCAGTATGATTGTTTCCTGGATATATACATGCACAATACATCCTATATTGGGAATGGGAAAAATTGGTTATAAGCTTGACATTGCTTATCTTGTTGACATTGTTTTATAAGTCCTTTTATCCTGTTTATCGCACTTAGAACTACTCTGACAAATATAGCCAAGAATATCGTGAGGGTCTGCAGGTAGGAGGTAAGCTCAATACTGGGGACTGCTCGAGGAAAGGAGGATATGGTCAGTGTGTGGGTATATTATTTCCATTTTTTTTCATCACTTGTCACTGCTGTCAATGTCTGCACAGATGAGGGCAATTGAACTTTGTCCTGAGTGCTATCTCCTGACCGTCAAACAGCCAAAGGATTGGTTCTGCATTCCTTGTGTAATGTTAAAAAAACTGTATATTAATTCTAATGGATCATACAATGAATAGCATATATGTACTTCATCCTCCTACACTTTCTCCTTCCCCTCCAGAACCTTCCACATCCAGTGGTCCTGACTAAAGTCGAGGGATACCCTCTCTGGCCTGCCAAAGTAAGACTTGTCTACTTTAGATTTGTTTCATACTCATCTGCCTGTACAATCCATTTCTGAAAGTATTTCATTTCCTCATGTAACGCTATGCAATATAATTCCATTCCCCTCGAGCTGTAACCATTCTAATTGATCCCCAACAATCCCTCTATTTTAAGCTGCAGTACATCAATGAAATTACGAATAAATGCGATGTGCAGTTCTTTGGGCGACATGTAAAATATGAAAGATAAATTTTGATAAAGGCATAATGATAGGGATTGGAAAAATATTGATTGAGAATTGACCAATATTTTATCTGGTAACTTATTTGTAGATCTCCTATATCAATATGTGACATTCTAGTCCTTACTGATTACCCTCCTAAGCCTCACATGAAGACAAATCACTGGAACAAGTCCATGTTGGAACTGAATAAGTATGGGGAAAACATAAAGGATGCAATGTATCAAACAGGTGGAAATGCTACCCAGCAAAGGCAGAGCCATTCCATCAGGCAGAGGTTCTCTGATCATAGCCATGAAAAGAAACCTACAAGTCTCTGGGAGTTTCAATAATTAGAAAGGCCTACAAGCAGTAGTAATGGGAACACCATCTACTATTCAAACTTGCAGGCTCACAGGCAGGCAAAAAAAGAGAGAAATTTCATCTTGTTCTTTCATCTCTTATACCCAGCATTACCTAGAGAAAGATGGGAGAATGCAGTGGAGGTGAAATTGTGTGCTCTAGTGCAACCAGGAACTATAGCTTCTGTCTCTAGAGCACCAGTAGGTTTAGGATGTTTATCATCAGGTGGATATAATGATGCTGATCTGCATCTCGGGAAATATTCTGATGATATCAAAGAAATATCTAAAAGTCCTTTCAGCACCATACATGAGGATCAACACAAAACTGCCATAGTTTCAATGTATCCTAATCAGAAAAGAGTCAAGATCACTACACCTTACATTTCCGTATCTCATAGCAGGAAAGGGAAAGGAAAACAGTCTGTTAAGAGGTGAGGCAAATCCTTTAATGAAACTGCAGTTCAAGTCAACAGGGTGACACCAGGAATGTCTGTCCCTAAAATCACCATGCCTGTGGCAATTGTTAACAATCTTCCTGCACCCTGTTCATCCTCCACAAGTTTTGCTTCCACCATATCCTTGTCTTCTTCACAGTCCACCAGTCAAGGAGGCAACTTGGCTTATCCTGAATCTCGGGGTTCTCCACTCAGACGCAACAGTTCCAGTAGTCAAGCTGTAGAGATTGTGAGAGGTGAAGGGACAGCTCATGGGATTGTAGAAGCAGAGACAAGCAACTTGACAGAAGACATTGGATTGATGGAAGGTACAATCAGTGAAGTGAGCACTTCCAATCCCTCCAGAGTGGAACATATGGGTGGCTCTTCAGACGATATGGTATACAACAATTTCATGGAGAAGGTAAGATGTCTTGTTTTGTTAATGAATGAATGTGTGTCAAAGAAAGAGAGTGTATGTTTATGAGAGAGAGAAAAATTTTGTTTGCGTGCGAGTGAGGGAGAATGTATGTATTTATATATGTATGGGAAAGGGATAGATTGAATTAATTCTGGAGAGAAAGGTAGATGAAATGATTTTGGGGTAAAATGTTAAGGAGTTAACTTATGGAAGGTAATATGAACCAAGTATTACTGTCCAAGTTGTAAAATAACCCAGTGCCATGAGTAACAAAACATTTAAATATTAGCCAATTCATGTTGTGATGGATGACAAGAGGGAATAGAAAATAGGTGTGGAAAATAGGAGGGATTGATAAAGATGTGATCAAGTATTCCAATTGAAGAGGAAAGGTTGATCTTTTAAAGGATAGTTTGACGTCTTGATTTTTTGGAATTATATCAATAATTCTTTATTATTCCTTAGTTAATGTCAACCATCAAGAAAGAAGTGGTAGACATTTTCTCATCAGTCGAAGCCAAAGGCAATATGAGCGGACAACAACTGCAAGAAGAGATTGACTATCGCTGGCACGTATCCAACTCAACCGGTACCAATGAGCAGCTCAAGAAGATTTTTACGGATGACATGAAAGAATCATTCTAATCGGTGAGAGTGTAATAATGTTTTATTATTGCATTGCAATTAATTGTTGCTACCATATAGCTGATTCTGCAGGTTAAGGCATCTGCTTTTATTGAACAAGAGCAAGTGGTGAGTAAAGTGAAAAGGCAACTGGATAGAGAAAATGAATTAGCAGTTACAGAGATTAAAAAGAAATATTGGGTGCATTTATTTTGTGTACAGTTTTTGTTTGACAACAGGTTTTGCATTATAACAGTGTTTATTTGATGTGGTATGCATTCTTCCTCAACCACTTATCCCTCTTTGACACTTGGCCGCAACAGCAATGACTTCACTTTTAATTTATTGAGTTGTTTTTTTTTTGGTGCTGATTAAAATATTTTCCTCTGTATATTTTCGATCCTATGTATTATTTGTGCACCTAACTGCCTGCTGCATAACTCCTTGGAAAAAATTATCTTGGGGTTCTGACACCACAGTTCTTACTTTATTTTCCTCCCAAAGTTGTTCTGTCCTCACCAAAGGTCTTGCAATTTCCTGAATGGGTCCAACCAAAAGTTGGAGACCAGGCTAAAATTTGGCAGGTGGTTATATACATTACCAGTTGAGCATAATCAATCACATATGGGTTTTAATGGGTGTGGTTTGTTCTCAACCATGCCATATAAAGTGATTTTGGTTGCCAAAAGCTAATCAATGGAGAACAAGGAAGAAATTTGAGCAGCTATTATAATGTTTCATAATGACATTGGCCAGGCAACACTGGGTATATATTGTTGGTTCATTATATGTTATTTTTCTATTTCTTTGTAAAGCATTTAGGGCATGTAGCAAATGTTAGGTCGATATTGACTGGGATGAAATTAGTGCTGGAGTTGTAATTAAATGCAGCACTGGGAAGTTATAGAAAATGGGTAAAAAGATGTTAAAGTGTAAGTCGACTGGCATAGATTGGACCCAATAGTTTACATAGGTGACTATCATTTAATTAGCTCTTCTGTTC
>OZ017781.1:7023802-7333193 GCA_963969325.1 Lycopodina hypogea
GGGGGGGGGGAGGTGGTGGAGTTGAATAAGGTAGCTGGACAATTACCCCCTGTCAGTAATTTTCCAAACACTCAGCTGAAGTAATTGGCTAAACTATAAAGAGAAAACAATGATGAACAGCAAGCAATCGATAAAGTCCTTTTTTCTAAACAACCAACAACAAACAACATTTAAGTTAGCTAGCTATATACGAGACAGACTTATCCATAAACATTATTCGGATATAAATCAATAGTAGAATTAAGAAAATGGCATTGATTCTAGTCAATAGTGGAAATAAAAAAATGACATTGAGTCATGATAATTCAATTTTATTTTCTGGTTAAGACTCAAGAAAAATCAATTAACTAAGGCATAATTTCTGGATTGCCACAGGTATTGGCTGACAGAGTTTTGAAAAGTATTGCAGCTACTTCTGGGCCAAGATTGACTCTGGCAACTGTCTGATACTCACCCCTACTCCCACCTGCCAATGGGTTCTGAGAACAAGCAGCAAACTCAATAGTGAGGTCCTATTTAATTATTCACATACTTTCACGATATATTTCTCCACAATTATAGCTCAGAATATTCTGAAATTTGATAAAAGCATAAAAGAATTATTATAAAGATTTTGTTCCTGTATTATGGTGAAAACCTGAGCTATTTAGTAGTTGAAATTCTCAAAAAATATAGCATCTCAAGTCATGAAAGAAAAACATTTTCTGTGTTGCTGGAGGTTTGTCATGCTATATCTTAAACTCATTTCCTGGAAATAGTTAACAATTAAAAGAGGACAATAATTTTGTTGAACAGATTTAATTTTTTTTTTCATGATCCAGCAAGATATGAGTTGGACTCAGGAAAAAGAAGGTTATTGGCTATAGCATGCAATATATTGTTGCCAAACTTCCACCTGGATCTTTAGGCACTGAAATAGCTGATCACATTCATAATCAGTAATGGCAACTATATATATATTATACCTGGATCTGTTATGGCAAGGCCAAATCACATACAACAGCTATACCTTATCCACTTGGATGAGTTATAGCTGTGATAACTGATCCATTCAGATAGGTTATAGCCCAGATCAGTTATAGAGTAATAGGTTTACTGATACCATAAGTAGGCATGGCATGTAGTACCAGACATGATCACAAAAGTCCCATGCATTCAGTGGGACAATTTGTTGCTGTGGACTGCCAGACTAAAGTAGGAGTGGCCTGTTGTATGTGACGTAACCATGCAGTCCCTTTGATTTCTGCATTTGGGTAAGGAATGTCCTAGCTGCATGATTATCGAATTTGATACAGTACTGTCAATAAAAATAAAATAATAAATAAAAAAAATCAGGTGTCAAATCTTCATTACTCTTTTTGGAAGAAGGCGCCATCTGAAAATGTCAACGGACATCACCTTTGGGCAAGTTTGTAGCATGCTACTTACAAAATCACTGTTAGCTACTTGGGAAAAAGTCAAAATGCCAGCTAGTTATGCTAATACTTCCAGTGGTGAAATAATCTTGAAAGCACCCCATGGTTAGTAACTAATAGTAGACAAAATAAATCTTTGGTTTCTCAGGCATATTTTTCAAAATATTGGTGCCACTAGTGAGGCTCCATCTTTTCTTCTTTTTTTTTCCTTTTCTTATCAGGGTGTCACAATTTGTTCCAGGCATTTTTTTTTTTTTTTTTTTTGTCTCAACTATTTCATTTTTTAACTACAAAAGACTATAATTGTCAATGGAATATAGTGGAACTAATCTGTTAAATGTATGTATACATATATACATAAATGTGTATAAGATTACTTCATTCTGTTTGAAAAGATTTGTTCAATTTATTTCCAAATGTCTTTTTAACCTTATAAACTGATTTCTTATGTAAAAAAAAACAAAACAACAACAGTCCTTTGTGCTGCTTTTGGGAGCATTCAAATTGGAGTTGTGCCAAATTGAATCATTAGCAGACATTGGCATATTCTTCACAGGATTGCTAACCTCAGTCCTGTTCTTTCTGAGTGCTATTACAAGCATGGTTTGTAGTGTACAGTCTACACTAGCTTTTACTCAAAATATGCTGGCATTGCTTTTGGAATAATGGGTACATATTTAAATAATCAGCACAGATTATGTTAGATTGTGTAAATTTAAACCATAATGAACAGAATTTACTTTTGTAATGAGAAAAATGTTGGGAACTATGTCTGAACATTTGAATAATAGGAAAATAACTGATACCAAAATTGTAGAATAAAATAATGGGTACAATTTTCACCATATTTGCCAATGTCTAGTCCCCATCCCTAATAGGTCCAGAGACCTCATGGCCTGAAAGGGAATGTTGATAGCTTATCAACATGGCTAGAGAGAGAGAGGGCTAAGAGAAGAGGAAAAGTGGGATTTTTTCTTCTTCTTCTTCTTTGCATTAAAAGAAAAATGGTGCTGGCCTCTTTATAGTTTATATATAAAAAAAGAAATTTAGTTCTTCCATACCTAGATACCATCATGCCATGTTGCCATGTTGCCATGTTACATCTTCAGATTATCACTACCAAGCAGCCTTTAGTCTATGGTACCCAGTGGTGAAAGAACTTATTTTCATTTTCACCCATTCCAGACATTTTTTTAGGAAGTAAATGAACTCTACTCCTGTCATGGGTGACTGCACACATAGCTTCATATTGTTGCACCCTCATCATTCCTGCATTCCCTGTCAGGCATGGTTGACTCCAGCATAGTGTTAATTACATTAAGACACACACTAACCTAAATGGTGGTTAACTGTCATGTGGTGTGTGTGACCTACTGACTAGATAAAGCTGTGACATATATCTTGTTAATAGTCTTATCAAGTCTGAATAGCTAATTACCTATATGTAACTGTTTTGTTTGCATAACATTTTTGAGACTAAAAGTATAATTTGCTACCTGATATTGCTTATAGGTTAAATAAATTCTGCCCTATTCATCCAGCTCACTTAATTTTTCCTCTTTTTTAATTTCTGAAATCATTTTAAAATTTATGCTTTGATTGATAGCCATGGTTTTTTTTAATTTTTTTAAATTTTTTTAATTTTTTTATTTTTAATTTTTTTAATAGCACCCTCTACCGGTGTTGCTCAGCCAATGTCAATATGAAACACTATAGAAGCAACTCATTTTGGGTTGGTTAGTTAGGGGATGTGACTACTTCTAAACCACATCTATATGTCGTTAATAATGCTTACCCAGACACTTGGAGACCACACACCACATTTTGGCCTGTTCAGTCTTTTAATTAACCTTTGGCAGCAAAATAACTTCCTCTAGGTGTGGCTACAGCAAACCCACAACCATTATCATACCCACAAGTATTTGTTCATGCTTACCCTGGTTCTTGGAGACCACATGCCAAATTTCGGCCTTCTTGATCCAAGGATTTGGCCATCATGCCCAGTCAAACGCAAACAAATATATATATATATATATATATACATATATACATGCTTACAAACATACTAGATGGGTTTGTAGTTCTGGCTCCTTTGTTGCAGACTTTAATGAAAAGTTCTATTTTTGGCTTCTTTATCTTTACTTACCAATGAGAAGAGGTGTGATTAGATGGGATCCATACATCTTGTTGCTCCAAGGATTTTTCTGGTCAAAGTATCATTTTTCCTCTTTTTTTGCCTGACATGAATATAGAAAGAGGTGTGGCCATACACATGCACTTAAGACATTCCCCAGATGACTCCAATTCCAAGTACATAGGGTTTGTAGGCTTCACCTACTCTGTCAGTGTTATTTCTGAAATACCATATTTGGCATCTTTAGCCTTACACAATTAGAAGAATAGGTGTGGCTTGGTGGGACCTGGCTCATGTTCCTCCCAGAATCTTGTCGTGTATACATACTAAGTTGAAGGTCTATAGCTCTAAGGGCTGGTCTGGCCAAAGTACCATTTTAGTATTTTTTCCATCACCATGGTAACCATTTCCCAAATTTTCGACCCATATTTTAATTTGGGTCAAAACTAATATTTGGGAAAAATTTTAAAGATAACTATGCAAAGGTTTGGCAAAAATGAGATTGTATGAACATGCACACAGACAGACAGACACACACAGGCACACAGACAAACAGACAGACAGACAGACAGACAGACAGACAGACAGACAGACAGACAGACAGACAGACAGACAGACAGACAGACAGAGAGACAGACAGACAGACAGACAGACAGACAGACAGACAGACAGACAGACAGACAGACAGACAGACAGACAGACAGACAGACAGACAGACAGACAGACAGGTGGGCGGGCAAACCAACAGACCAACCAAGAGACAGACAGATGGACAGGTGGAGAGACAGACAGACAGAAAGATTTACAATAAGACAGACAGGCAAAGCGACAAATCATTTTATGAATAGCTATGGAGGCATATATGGTGGTAACGAAGTGCAGCCTGGGTAGGCAGCATTATTGAAATTAAAAAATGTTTTTAAAGTGTCTGATCCAAGACGTTAGCAGATATGCTGCAGTTCGACAATACTGGAGTGCATATTGTTATTATTATTGATCGGGAGAATTACTATTTACTTCCGTGTTATCCCTTTGTCAGCATCTTGTCCCATTTTACTTCCTTTCAATGTATGCCCGCACAGTAGCCTTGAGAGCCAGACCATTTATCAAAATACTTCTGTAAGGCTCTGGATAACTGCCATAGGCGGTTTTGCTCTGACAATCATACTAGTAGCATCATTTTACTCTAGTATTCAGGGATAACCCCTTATGGTAGTTCCCCAGACCCTTATACAGAGCAGTGATTAAGTAAACAATCTAGTTAAATAAGAGTACCCACAAAGTGTCTAGCTCGTACTCTTCAAGCCTCATGTTGTGCCATTTCAAATCTTGTATTTCCATTTGCTTGCTAGACAGTATAATTTTAATTACCAGTGTTATAAGGTTATAGAGTTAAATCTTAGTTGGTTTAGGATTTCATTAACTATCAAAAGTTTATCCTATTAAAAAGAAAAAAAATGTAATTGTGGTCTAACCAATATTTTCCTTGTGGTGAGAAGAAGGATATAGCAGGAGGTGGGGGAAATCCTTTGCTTTCCAACTTATACCACTTTGAAATTTAATGTTGCTTATCAAGTTAACACATTGGTCTAGTGGCAAAGTATGTGGTAATGATTAGATAAAGCTGTAGCTGGCCTTAACCTAAATCATAACTAGCCCTAGCTAGCCCTAATACAAGCCCTCACTAGACATAACACAAGCCCTTACTAGCTACCCCAAGTCACACCCAGCACACATGAACATGAAAATACATACACATAACAAACGTATCACAAAATTGTGGGATTTTTTTTTGGTTGTACGCTTATATGGTCCATTGTGATTACTTTAGATTTGATTGTGTATTTTGTGTGTGTGTGTGTGTGTGTGTGTGTGATGAATTATTAGTGCTGGCAAGCTGCCTGAAGTGCCGATTCTACATCTGGAAGAGATGGGTGGCAATGATTCTGAAGAACAGGTTTGTTTGGAAATATGTGAATTTTGGTATGTTGCTATGTTATGAATTTTTTTTTTTTAAGAATTGAAGCTGCTAATATAATTGAAAGACCAATTATATTTTACCAAATAAATATTTTTAAAGCACTGTCAGTTTAGGGGTATGGTGTTGATTGATCTCTTCGTAGAAAGCTATAGGGGATGGGGGTTGAGAATATGCCGAAGCTAAACTTTTTTTTTTTTAATTTTACTATTGAAACATGAATATCTCTGAGGTCTGGAGAGATGTTTAAGCCAAATGCAATGAAATACTTTTACATACTGAGATTACTAAGCCATTTTGTCAAATTTGCCAAATATACCAAATATATTCTGGCAACTAGGTTTCCTATGGAATTCATTTGCCACATGAGCATAGGAATTGAGGCATTATGGCACTCTCTATTTCCTTGGTGGTGTGAAAATAAAATGTCACACTAATCTTTACACGTTCCCTTCAGTTGCTGCCTAAAATAGGTGAAAAGACTCTTCACACCTGATACTCTGCAGTGTTGCATCAAATTCTGACCTTTTGTAACTACAGCATTTGAACCTTGCATGGTTTTGGGTAGGTGTTGATGTTTCGACCATCTGTGGAGACTGTGACTTCATGCTCAATGCCTCATTAAGACTATCAAATATCAATGTCCCATGAGGCTTCCTGCTTTGCAGGTTATGTTTGGTCTATGGGTGTATCCTAATGAACCACAGGAGATGTCATATATTTTACACCTTTGAATGTGCAGCTGTTAAAAGAGCTAAGTAGCATAATTCTTCAGGGGTGTTATAGCACCCCCAGACACCCTATCTACAGTCCTTCATGACAACAGTATGACACTAGGCCTCTGACCTATGAAGTTAAAGCTATCGGTAAAGTAATCACATGCTATGGCCTGACTTAAGACTAATATGAGTGTGAAATGTTGAAACCTAAATTGGATTATGGCTTCGGTTAAGGCTGCAATGTGGACTGGGTGTACAAGGCCTGTAGATGCACACACACACACAGACACACACTCACATACATGCATAAACACACAAAAACACGCTCACACACACACAAACACACAGATGCATGCACATACAGATGCACATGCACACACACATGCACATGCACATGCACACGCACATGCACAGTCTTATAATACAAGGAAATATAAAATGCAGTATGTATCTCCTTGAACTATATCTGATGAAATTTGCATGCTACTTGGGAAAGCTCTGAGCATGTTCTGAAATGTTAATCCCTCCCCCTTCAGAAAAACTTTCACCGAGCCACCATGAGGGGTATATTAGACAGAAATAGTACAATTTTGCCTTTGTGTAAGAACAGGTGGCAAAAATATATTTGTTGTGTGTAATTTGATTCTATAAAGAGAAGAACTCCTCTCTCAACAATTCTGGCAATGAGCCTTCACCCTAAGGCTGTGGTTAGGGCAGCAACTGAGACTGTGTTGATTTATGGCTGTTGTCTAGAGTCTGTTTGGTCTACACATTCCTAAAAAATCCTCCACCACAGATCACATGACATCCTTTAGCCACACCCCTATTCCTTGCTCCGTCTTTGGTCATCAAGTGCATGACATCATCTCTCGTGACTTCCAATTGTCAAACTGCTGTTAATATTATTAAAAACATGAACTAAAAGAGAGAAAAAAATTGACAATATTTACCCTCGACTAATCTGTAAAGAATTAAAGCAACATGATTTCACCTATATGTGTGAATATCCTTAACAGAGCAACCACTCATTCTTTGAACTGATTTATTCTGTGCAATAATTACTGCATCTGATTTGAATTGGTAAAGCATCATCTTCATTATTATCCATATGGTTACAATTTAAGATACGTCTTTTTTCTTTGTAAGTTAATCTAATATGGCAGCTTTATTCCACTTCTTTTGTTTAATAATTTATTCATTCATTCATTCATTCATTAACTATTTTTTGTAGCAATTGCTAGTACTAGCACATTCCCAATAGCTTAGAAAAGATGGTTGCCCCCAAGGGACATAGTCTTCTGGATCATAATATTGTGCTCGGCCACTACTCTGGCTTGAACCTCCTCCCCTATGATGTTAAAATAGAAATAAAATAGAATCAAGTACCATTCCTCCATAGTGTCAATAGGCCTGAGCCGTTCAAAACCTCATTTAATTTAAATTATTTTTTCTATATAGGCAAGAGTTGGTATTAAAATATATTTGGTATTGTGGGGATGTGTATATTTCACCGTGACAATGACAAATCATAAGAGAAGCATTGTTCCATACAGAAATGGCATTGGTTTTGTCTCCATTTTAGTGTTTCATTTTAATTTCACTCAATAGCTACAATAAAAACCTGATAATATTCATAGGCTAGAAATGTTCAGAAAATTGAATTTGAATTCAGTAATCTTAACTTTATAAATATATACAATGGTTTCACTTCTATTACCCTCCAGGATGTGACCAAGAGTGACTCTTACTGCTGGGTGTGTCATGAAAAAGGAGATGTGCTGTGTTGTGGCAAGTGCCCCAGGGTGTTCCACCAAAAGTGCTCAGGACCCCAAAAACCTCAAGGACGAGAAGACTGGTGGGTCTGCGCTGTTTGCAAGGTACAGTAAATTTATTCAAGTTTGGGAATGAAAGAAGTTTTTGATAATTGATTTCAATTCTTTGGTTGTCACAAAAAATAAATGCTTTTCCAACAAAGTTTAATCCTACAGTTTTTAGGCCTGTCTCAAGTTCACATCAGAAAGGAGGAAATGGCCAAAATTAAATTGACTATCCACAAGCCTGACCTTTGAGCTCGTTATATGTCAGTTCTAGGGGACTTTCAAAATATCTGAAAATGGCCCGGACTCTGATCTTTCTTTTGTTGAAAATATATTTTTTGTTTATAAAGCTGCACTTTTTCCCAAATAATCCAGTTAGCAACACTTAGAACACTGAGGTGGTCTGGAAAATAATAAAAGCGGAAACTGAGTTTATGAAAACAAAATTCACTCTCCCCATACCACGCCCACTACTTATGGTAGGTGGTGGGGGTAGTATAATGTGAAGAAAACATTTATTTCTGAGGTGTTGGGAGGTAAACATTCCAATCAGTGTTAGTTTTTTTTTTTATACATTTCTATTGTGATAAATCATCCTGACTATGTGCGGTGGTTATCATAAGTTCTACCGCCTTTTCCTACAAAGGATGATTTCTTGAGTTGATGTTTCTATCATATACCTTCACAATGCTAACGGATAAGATCAAATCTGTTCCAAAACTGAAGAACAAACATTTCATGTTTTTGGTAGTATAGGAGAGGAATGAGGATCCCAGTGTCTGGGCTGACTATATTTGTGAAATCAGGTAACAATACTATTAGTGCAGTAGAGTGAACTTTTTCATTTCACACAGTGAAGCATCATCAGAATTATCAATCAATGGACTGCACATCTGCCATGTTGACTAAAGATCTTTAACCACAGTTAGTGAAGGTGGGATTATTTTCTTGCATTAATTGATGATATGAATGTTTTATAGTTTTACTGTAGTCAGGTAGATGGTTAGATATTTCCCTGTTAAGGTGAATACAAATGAGGGAGCCTGAGAGTTAGAGATGCTATTTTTTTTCCTCCTCATTCCATTCTATTAATGGTTCTCCTTCACACACAAAAGTTCAGTAGTAAAATATGATAACCCCACCCCTCTCAAAGTGTCCTCATTTTTGAATCTGCAAATATGGTAGCCCTAATTAAGAAGTGTGAGCATACAATGATCCAATAGTGTAGATTGTTATTCAGGCAGTTTGACTAGCATAGCAAATATGGCTAAATACTGATCCACAATATATCAGATAATGTTAGGCCCATGTCCATATCACTGGGTTAACCCTCATTAACACTGAGCTCACATGGACAATATGCAGTACACAGGTTTATGCCAGGGTAAAGATAAAGTAATGGGAGGTAATATTGTGAAACAAATCTGCATGAGCAACTTTCCACAGCGACTTTTTACATAACAGATGTCTAAACTTGTCCATAATTAGTTTAATTGATGCAATCATATATTGCTTGATCATGCAGAATATTGCCCGCAAGACCAAGCGCTCTAGTCCACCAAACTTGAAGGAACTTCTTCTCCTGGCATTAGAGAGGATGATGTTTCCAGGGGTAATTATGTCCTACTGATTAATGTTGTTGGCCTTCATTATTCATTGTTCTGTTTTATTGCAGACGGAAATTTTTCAGGTACCTGTGCCACAGAATATTGAATCTATGTACAACAAGTACATTTTATTCCCCATGCATTTGGGGAAAATCAAAGAGGTCAGAATATGGAGTGTGTGGCTTATTTGTTGTTGTTTGCACAATTACTTCCTATTCCTCTAATACTGATCTCCTCTAATAGAAGACACTCCAATAGTAAAATTCTCTAATAATACACCCCCATAATGTATTATTCTCCTGTAATGATGTCATCCAAAAAATTGAAACATTTCATAACCGTAATTCTGGCAGCCAATAATAATTCATGTAAAATAGCAGCAGTGGTGGATCCAGATATTGTTCAGAGGGTTCCATGGAACCCATCTTTCATCTTTAATGGCTGAATAATGGGGTTTTTTCTTTAGCCAACATATCCTAGTTACTTTAAGTATTACAAAAATTAAAAAAAAAAAAAAAAAAAAAAAAAAAAAAAAAAAAATTAATAATATCACATAGAAAATTGTGATCATGGCAGGCTGCAGCTCTATATGAGATTGGGTTCTCCAACAGTAAGATGAAAGGAGTAGAATAATTCTACAATAATGTGACAAGCAATCAGAACTTGATTATTTTACTACATTAATTTTTTAATTTTAATTTGAAGATGTCCTACAATGTGGATGGGAGGCAGGGGCGGGGGAGTAAAAATTTAAGTTTACCACAACCACCATCTGAAGCATATAGCATCAAAACCCCTAAAAGTTGGTTAGTGTCTACCATAAGGATAGCTAGAAAGAAAACTGAGAAGAAAAAGTATGGAGGAAAGGGATTGGGAAAAAAGATATATGAAAATGAATATTAAAAAAGGAAAAAAAGAAGGGAGAAACCAGAAGAAAAAAAGGAAGAAGGAAAAACTGAGTGGGGGGGTGGGGGTGGAGGGATGTGGGGAAGAAGGCTGGGTTGAACCCACAAACCTTCGGTTTACAAATCTCAGGTTTTGACCACTTCCCCATCATTTTAAGGGCATTTATATAATGAAATGTCTGTCTGTCTGTCTGTCTGTCTGTCTGTCTGTCTGTCTGTCTGTCTGTCTGTCTGTCTGTCTGTCTGTCTGTCTGTCTGTCTGTCTGTCTGTCTGTCTGTCTGTCTGTCTGTCTGTCTGTCTGTCTGTCTGTCTGTCTGTCTGTCTGTCCGCCTGTCTGTGTGTGTCTGTGAACTCCTCCTAGACGATTGTTTGGACTTTGTTGAAACTTTGTATGAATATACGGTTTGATTACACATTGACTGATAAAAATTTTGTTTTCCACTGCCTTTGTATTGTGTTTGCAACAGATATTTTTCACCATTTTCAACATTTAGGATAAGATTCTTCTAAGGTTTCATTGATATCACACACCCCCACCACCTCCCCTGTAAAAATGCAGCCAAAAAAACAACAACAAAACTAATCAAAAATAACAAAAATGTTTACCAAAATTGGGGAATTTTAAAGTACTGAAACTTCATTTCTTTCCTCATTTTCTGAATGCCCACAACTTCCAATTGTGCTGCTGCAGCTTCTCTCTCCTTTCTAGAATGATGCATTTTTTTCTCAAAGGAGAGAGAGAACACTGCAGCAGGTTACATTGTGGATGAGCATTCTGAAATATAAGGAAAACTTTATATGGTTGTCCACTAAACTAGCAGTGGCAGTTTAGGCTGTCGTTCTTCGTAGATGAATAAAGAAGGAACTCTCTGTTAATTATATGAGCTTTTTTTAGGCAAGTCTGAAAATTTTAAAAGGTCGATCGGCTTGAGATAAGAAAAAAAGAGGAAAGAAGAAACAATCCAAAAAATGGAAATAAACAACAATTATAAAAATAGTAAAAAAATAGTCGCTCCTTTATGTTTGTGATGGCTACGTAGGTGGTTTTAGAAATATGACTGCATAATTTTCGGTATGACTGTTTCCTGAATATACACATGCACAATACATCCTATCAAGGGAATGGAAAAAAAGAGAGTGTTATAAGCTTGCCATTGCTTATCTTGTTTGTACAACAGAAAGTGGGGCAGTATCAGTCCACTCGTGAGTTCACCCACGACACGGAATGGATTCTCCATAACTGCACTATTTACAGCAGAGGTAAAGCATTTACTCATACTAGGCATACCATCTAAATTTAAATTTATGCAGTAGATAGCGATGGAATATGCTGTCCTTGGAAGCTAAAGTTACTTCATGATTCAGAAAGAATGCTGAACTCCTTCATCTATCTGGGACAATAGTAGAAGTTGGGTGTTGGCATTGTTTTACAAGTCCCTTTTATCCTGTTTATTGCAGTTAGAACTACTCTGACCAAAATAGCCAAGAATATCGTGAAGGTCTGCAGGGAGGAGGTAAGCTCAATATTTTCATTTTCTTTCTATCACTTGTCACTGCTGTCAATGTCTGCACAGATGAGGGCAATTGAGCTTTGTCCTGAGTGCTATCTCATGACCGTCAATCAGCCGATGGATTGGTTCTGCATTCCTTGTGTAATGATAAAATTTTGTACATTAATTCTAACGAATCTTACAATGAATAAAAAATATATGTGCCTCATCTCCCTACACTTTCTCCTTCCCCTCCAGAACCCTCCACATCCAGTGGTCCTGGCTAAAGTCGACGGATACCCTCTGTGGCCTGCCAAAGTAAGACTCGTCTACTTCAGATTTGTTTCATACTCATCTGCCTGTACAATCCATTTCTGAAAGTATTTTATTTCCTCATGTAATGCTATGCAATATAATTCCATTTCCCTCGAGCTGTAACCATTCTAATCGATCCCCAACAATCCCTCTATTTGAAGCTGCAGTACATCAATGAAATTACGAATAAATGCGATGTGCAGTTCTTTGGGCGACACGTAAGGTATGAAAGGATGAATTTTGATAAAGGCACAATGAGACGGATTGGAAAAATACCGATAGAGAATTGACCAATATTTTATCTGGTAACTTATTTCTAGATCTCCCATATCGATATGTGACATCCAAGTCCTTACCGGTTACCCTCCTAAGCCTCACACGAAGACAAATCACTGGAACGAGGCCATGTTGGAACTGAAAAAGTATGGGGAAAACATAAAGGATGCCTTGTGTCAAACAGGTGGAAATGCAAATCTGAGCGGTCATGACCAATCTCCCAGCCAAGGTAGAGTCATTCCATCTGTTGGAGGTTCTCTGATCATGACCATGAGAAGAAATATGCAAATCTTTGGGAGTCTCAATAACGAGAGTGGCCTACAAGCAGTGGGGATGGGAACACCATCTACTCTTCAAACTTGCGGGCTGACAGGCAGGCGCAAGAGAAAGAAATCTGGTCTTGCTCTTTCATCTCTTATACCAAACATTATCCAGAGGAACATTGGAGTATACAGTGGAGGTGAAGTAATGTGTCCTCAAGTGCTACCGGGAGCTATAGCTTCTGTCTCTAGAGCACCAGTAGGTTTAGGAGATTCATCATCAGGTGGATGTAATGACACTGACCTGCATCTCGGGAATCATTCTGATGATATCAAAGAAATATCTAAAAGTCCTTTTAGCACCATATATGAGGAGCAACACAAAACTGCCGTAGTTTCAGTGGATCCTAATCAGAAAAGAGTCAAGATCACTATGCCTCGCATTTCCATATCCCATAGCAGGAAAGGGAAAGGAAAGCAGTCTGTCAAGAGGCGAGGTAAATCCTTCAATGAAACTGCAGTTGGGGTCACCAGGGTGACACCAGGAACGATTGCCCCCAGAATCACCATGCCTGTGGCAATTGTTAACAATCTTCCTGCAACAGTTGCAACACCAATCACCCAGTTGCATCCACCCTGTTCATCCTCCACAAGTCTTGCTTCCACCATCTCCTTGTCTTCTTTACAGTGCACAAGTCAAGGAGGCAACTTGGCTTATCCTGAATCTCGGGCTTCTCCACTCAGACGCAACAGTTCCAGTAGTCAAGCTGTAGAGATTGTGAGAGGTGAAGGGACAGCTCATGGGATTGGAGAAGCAGAGACAAGCAACTTGACAGAAGACATTGGATTGATGGAAGGTACAATCAGTGAAGTGAGCACTTCCAATCCCTCCAGAGTGGACCATATGGGTGGCTCTTCAGACGATATGGTACAAAACTATTTCATGGAGAAGGTAAGATGTCTTGTCTTGTTTAGTTAGTGAATGAATGTGTGGCAAAGACAGAGAGTGTGTGTGTGTGTGAGAGAGACAGAGACTTTGTTTGCGTGTGAGTGAGGGGTGAATGTATGTATGTTTATATGTATGGGAAAGGGATAGAGTTGAGTTTGTGCTGGAGAGAAAAGTAGATGGAATGATTGTGGGATGAAATGTGAAGGAGTTAACTTATGGAAAGATAATATTAGCCAAGTATTACTGTGCAAGTTGTAGAATAACCCAGTGCCATGAGTAATGAAACATTTAAATATTAGCCAATTCATGTTGTGATGGATGACAAGAGGAAATAGAAAATAGGTGTGGAAAATAGGAGGGATTGATAAAGATGTGAACAAGTATTCCGATTGAAGAGGAAAGGTTGATCTTTTAAAGGATAGTTTGATGTCTTGATTTTTTGGAATTATATCAATAATTCTTTATCTTTCCTTAGTTAATGTCAACCATCAAGAATGAAGTGGTAGACATTTTCTCAACAGTCGAAGCCAAAGGCAACATGAGTGGACAACAACTGCAAGAAGAGATTGGCCATCGCTGGCACATATCCAACTCAACCGGTACCAATGAGCAGTTCAAGAAGATTTTTACAGATGACATGAAAGAATCATTCGAATCGGTGAGAGTGTAATAATGTTTTCTTATTGCGTTGCTATTAATTATTGCTACCATATAGCTGATTCTGCAGGTTAAGGCATCTGCTTTTATTGAACAAGAGCAAGTGTTGAGTAAAATGAAAAGGCAACTGGATAGAGAAAATGAATTAGCAGTGGCAGAGATTAAAAAGAAACATTGGGTGAGGGCATTTATTTTGTGTACAGTTTTTGTTTGACAACGGGTTTCTGCATTATATCAGTGTTTGTTTGATGTGATATGCATTCTTCCTCAACCACTTATTTCTCTTTGCCACCATGCCGCAACAGCAATGACTTCACTTTTAAATTGCCTCCATCAACTTCACATTGAGTTGTTTGTTTTTTTTTTGGTGCTAACTTAATTACTTTTCCTGTGTGTATTTTTGATCCTAGGTATTATTTGTGCAACCTACCTGCCTCCTGCATAACTGCTTGAAAAAAATTTTATCTCGGGGATTCGGACACCACAGTTCTTACTTTATTTTCCTCCCAAAGTTGTCCTGTCCTCACCAAAGGTCTTACAATTTCCTGAATGGGTCCAACCATAAAGTAGGAACCAACCAGGCTGAAATTTGGCATGTTGTTATATACGTTATCCGATGAGCATAATTAACCACTAGTGCATTTGAATGGGTGTGGTTTGACAGACAGACAGACAGACAGACAGACAGACAGACAGACAGACAGACAGACAGACAGACAGACAGACAGACAGACAGACAGACAGACAGACAGACAGACAGACAGACAGACAGACAGACAGACAGACAGACAGACAGACAGACAGATGGACAGACAGACAGGCAGACAGACACACAGACAAACAGACAGGCAAGCAGGCAGACAGACAGACACACAAATGGACAGACAGACAGGCAGACAGACACACAGACAAAGAGACAGGCAAGCAGGCAGACAGACAGACAGACGGACAGACAGAGAGATTGTTAATTATAGTAAGATAAATCTCTCGTTTCTGTACAATGGGATTTCACAGCTTATTTTACCTCAACAATTTAAAAAAAATAGGGTTTTGTTTTCTCATTTGATTGTTGTTGAATTAGGTTTTTCTTTGGTTCTGTTTTGTATCACTACTTGACAAAAAACTAAAATGCACAAAATAATTGTCCAATCTTAAAAAATTAATCCCCCTCTCTTCACTAGACACAATTTTATTTGGCACCTCTATCCTTTTGTACATGCTGACTAACCTCTCACCACTGTTCCTCCATTCATTTATCTGGTTCTATTATCATTGTTTTATTCTAGTGTCTCTTCTACTTCTTTTTCCCCCTTCTAATCTTTTTATAGTGTTCAAACTGTTGGAAGGAGGCACTTTACAATTGCTGCTGGAATGCTGACTATTGTAGTGAAGAGTGCCAGAGAGCTCACTGGGATGAACATTCTAGTGACTGCCTGGAGTACCTAAGATGGAGTGCAACCCCTGGTCCTTCCCTTCCCTTCAGTGCTGGGCACATCCAAAATGGGTCTGGGGTGTCCCAGTTATCTCCCTCCACGGAGCAACCAGAAAGTGCTGTAGACAGCATGGCGGGAAGGCAGGTCAGGCCTAATTACCTGCTTTCAGCTGCCACTAATGCAACAGGGGTATCTATAACACAGGCACAGGTGCAGAAGAATGTTCAAGCACAGCAACAGCAGGCACAGGTTCAGCATAAGGAGACTCAAGTGCAGATACAGCAGATAGAGCAGACACAGGTGCAGCAACAGCGGGTTCAACCGCAGCAACAGAGGGTTCAACTGCAGCAACAGCAGGCACAGGTGCAGCAACAAAAGGCCCAAGTGCAGCAACAGCAGGCACAAATGCAGCAACAGCAAGCACATGTGAAGCAACAGTGGGTTCAACTGCAGCAACGGCAGGCACAGGTGCAGCAAAAGGAGATTCAAGTGCAGCAACAGCAAGCACAGATGCAGCAACAGCAGATTCAAGTGCAGCAACAGTGGGTTCAAGTGCAGCAACAGGCTCAATCTCAAGCGTACTCACAGGCCATGCAGGCTCAGACTGATGCACAAGCCCAAGTGGTCCCTCAAGCCCACCTAAAACAGCTACAACAATCTGGTGGAGGTGCGTTTTTAGTCCATGGCCGGATGTCTTCTGGTGCGATGGACATAGCCAACTACAGTGGCAGAGGCAATGCTTCAGGACATGTGAGAATATATATACAGATGTATTTAAATATGTAAGCAATTTCCCTGTTGTCTAGTTATTTGTGTGTTTAACTTCTCCAAGATCATGTGCCTTCTATGCAGTGTGGTGTTTCTCAGTATTGTTGATAGACCCTTCTTATTTTCAATTTTACAGTCATATGGTGTCTCAAAATAATGTGCAGTTTTTTGTTTTTTTTTGGTTGTTGTGGTAGAAATCATAATGCTTTTGAACTCATGCAGGCAATCTCTTCCTTGAATAATGGTGGTGGCCCCCACATGGCAGTTGGTCTCTCTCATGCAGTTTACCCTTCAGTACATCAACAGCTTTATCGTCAGAATACTGCAGTTGGATGGGGTGGAGCCTCTTCAGGAGTACAGCAACAGCATTACATGCACCCTCACCAGATGGAAATTTCTCCTCCTAACCACATTCAAACCATGCTTCTTAACCAGCATCTCCAGCAAAGTGGTGTCAGCCCAAATGGCGATGGTGTTGCATTCTCATGCTAGGCTTCCTTCTGGAGGCCTCATCAGTAGCGACCATTATGCTGCTCTCAATTCTTTCAACTTTAGCTCGGCAGAGGGAATGGGGCACAACCCATTACATACTCACCCTGGTACTCCTGCGAATCTTGCCTCCAATGTGAGCACCACCCAACCACACAACCCCATAACTTCATCAAAGACTCTTAAACTCTGACTGGCAGGCATTATAAACTACATGCATACTTATATACATGCATAAGCACACATTATTAGGATTTACATAAACACATATTATAAGGATTTACATGAACACTCAGCACACACATTTTGCTTCGATTCTAGTTTTGTGTATCTTTGCTGTTATTGAATTTAGTGATATTATGATGCTTTTTTTTTTTTTTTGTTCTTTGGCCCCTTATGTTAAATTAACGTACTATTTGAAATATCCCACCTATTTGAACCTGTCAAATTTACTTGAAACATTTCCTTCCCTGGTTGTTTTGCAATGCTTGCATTGACATATTTTTTACAAACTGTTAACACATAGCGAGGGTATTTACACACAGGCATTTATTTTGTTCAATTTTGACCAACTAGAGTGCTATCACCTGAAGGTGAAAAAAAAAAGTTAAAAAGGAGGTGGGAGTGTGTGTGTGTGTTTGTGTGTGTGAGTGTGAGTGTGTGTGTGTGTGTGTGTGTGTGTGTGTGTGTGTGTGTGGAGGGTGGGGGGGTGGAGGATTACCTAGGCTATTTACAAACATTTCATTTGCAGCAACCATCTTAAGGCTCTTCAATGCTTGTCCATTGTGGGTGGAATATATTGCTTGGAGTAGTGATCTGGAATGTACCTGTGCTTCATTGCATGTCATATACAACTGCAGTACTGATATACAGGCCTAATTTTATTCCAAAAGTTCAATTTTATTCCATTGTTAACATGCGTTCACATCATTTTCACTATCCACCACAGCATCCCAACTGGTCCACACTAGTCTCCACCAAATGCCACCAGTCTCCACCAGCCCCACTCTATCCCCACCAGATACCACTAGCATCTGGCTGAGTTTGCAACATTGTCATCTATATTATAAAGTGTGAATAGTCTGTCCGTTTGTCTGTCTGTGTGTCCACAATTCATGATTGACGGTTGAAATTAGAGTCATGAACCTATATATAATTAGAATCTGTGTCAGCTGGGGAATGACATTAGCATATCATATGGCCACACCCTTTTCTGCATTATCAAAAAGCCCAAAAAAGTAATACTTTTCCCCCAAAAAATGGAGTTACACCACAAACCCATATATATTTTAGAATCTGTCACCATGGAACTTTATAAGCATATCTATATGGCCACACCCCTTTCAGTATTCAAAAGTAGCCAAAATGGTACTTTTGCCAGAAAAAAGAGTCGAGCTACAGGCCTAAAATTTTGGTATGCAGACACAACTTTACTGTGCGAATAACATGGGGTGGATCCCATCTGATCATACCTCTTCCTCTTTGTATACGAGGGTATAAGTGTATCAAAGATTAAACTCATAAAAACCACTTTGACCTAATTGCATGTTAACTTTTATATTAAAAGTCTAGGAAATATATTTTCAAAGCAGACCTTTTGTGACTACAAACCACCAAAGGTGGGCTGAAAATCCACCCATAGGGCAGGATTTTTGCTAGTCGGTATAAACCCACCACCTATCACTCCACCATCACTACTCATATTGCTACCAATATTACTAATCAAACCATACAGTAAAGTCACAACCATCATCATAATCATAATGATGATGAAGATGATGGTAATGATGATCTGCCCACAGTGACATTTTGATTTTGAATATGCACAATTATTCATTAATTTTTGTTTTGTTTTGTCTTGTTTTTTTTGTTTTTTTTTGTCTTGTTTTTTTTGGGGGGGGGGTTGCAGTTTTGAGGTGGGGAGGTGGAGTAGGGTGTGTGATCTGAATGACCCTTTACCACAATCTTGTTGGAAATGCAGAAAATGCAGAAACATAAGCACTGGAAACCAAAATTGTTATCACTCAGTGTAGGGCCATAAAAAAACATTCATACAAAGTTTTAATATCCAACCAGTTATCTAGCAGGAGTTTACAGACCGACAGAGTGACCATTTATGTTAACGGAAAAGAGCTCCTATATTTGTAACTGAGACACTAGTACTACCAGTCCATACCAAGCACTAGTTTCCTCATTCCTCTCCTCCACTTCCAAAACAGGAAAAATTTGTTTTTTTAGTTGTTGAGTGGATTTTCCCTCTTAATGGACCATATGAAAGGTCTAAAACAACCAATTTTCCCACCATTCTGTGTGTTGAAGAGTATCGTTCAATATACGGTAGCATAGGTCAAAGTTATGGCACATTTCAAGGTATGAAGTATGTTAGGGATTTGTAAATGCTGCCCAATTGTGGGATTGACAAACCTGAATTGGATGAACTTAATTGGATGCTCCACTATAATGGACGACTCAAAGTATGTAACAGGGCATAATCAGATTGACCAAGAGTTAGAAGAACTTCATTTCTGTCCATATTTTATTTATATAATTACACCAATGTTCCTTATTAATAATGCTGATTAAGAATTTTAGTATCCCCCTTTATTTAGGAAGTAGATAAGTTGAACTATATGTTCCTTTCCAAATACGCTTGATTAGAAGTGAGCTCTACTCTAGACAGAAGTGAGCGAATATGGCTCCCTATTGTCATGTGCATCAACCCTTTCACTCAAGAATTCATTAGGAAAAAGGTTAACTCCACCATACTGTTCACTTCTTGGATCTAACAACAACTAACCACCATTTCACCCCCATCCACATACACTCATCCCCAAACATGCACACACACATATGGTGGAATTTTAGCATTAGTCATTCATATGGCTAGTTGAACATGCATTTTGGATACTCTGATGTTCAAACATCTAAAAACTGATCAGTGGTCGGTTCACACAGATAGATCTGCCAGCCAGCTATCAATAGTAGCTGACCAGTCAGAATTAATAGAGAATCAGCCAGAAAAGCACTCACAGTGACACTGGCTAGGGTGTTTATAATACCTGCATTGCATTGTTTGAAGTATTGAATTTTGTGCACAATGAACATTCTTTTTCCTATTTTTAGTACCTTACCATTAACATATCATTCTATCCTTCACATGGCCCACATTTGCTTATCTTTTGGCTAAGGTCCATTGCGGCTCTTTATCCAACCTATTATTTTCTGTCCAAAAAATATAGATGCTGGTTTATACTTTTCCCATTAGCATTAATAATTTGCTGCCTATTGTGTTATCCTCTTTCATTAATTGCAAATTGTCGAATGACTGTTTAAGCAAATTTATTTCCAGTGAGATCTCCTTCTACAAGACTACACACTATGATACTGCTTAAAGTTTGGCAGCACGACACTAAGCAGATGACTTATGGTAAAAGTTATCGGGATTTAAGTCTGAGGTATGAAAGTATGGTTTATAATTATGGTTAGTATTGTATTCTATGGTCAATAATAAAGATATATGTTCACCCTATTAACACTCAGTCAACATCCCAACTTATGGAATATATATTAACTCTCTCTACAACCCAACCCTTGAAATGTATATATATATATATATATTAACTGTTAGGTTACTTACTGTACCAAGGGTTTTTTTTAGAGTTGGTGATCATGACACACATATTTTATGCATTTTAGAAATAATTATACGTAAAGTTTATGTATCTTCCCAAGGTAGTTACAAATTATCTAAATTTCTTTGTTATACTACTATGTATTTTTTGAAATCATACATATTATTCTATTTATTATTCTAAAATTTATTAGTGGGATGGGATAGGAATAATATGTATTGATTTGAAAGAAGAAATGGAAATGGAAAAATGGGGAAAATAAAGGGGGCTAAAGCCCAATCCAGGATACAAACGTCTGACTTTAAGCCTATGAGACCTGTGCTTTAATCAATTGGACATGGTTTCTTTTTCTTTTTTGTATTAGGAACAAATGAAATTCCATTTTTATTTTTCTCACAGAGCATTCTTGAGCATTCTTCAAGATGAAACTCCATGCACTCCCAGTGCTACCCTAAATAATCTGTAAATATTTTATGATGGTTCGAATTTTTATTTGAGAGGAGTAGTATTACTTAAGGACATACAGACACTTGCCAACTATATAAATTTGGACATATTATTTGAGTAACCTCCCAGCCTGCATAACTGAAGGAAAAAAGTTTGGAACCACAGATCCTAGGATCGCTGCTCTAGTTTTATTCTTCTCCCTGCATTGTTCTGACCTGATGGACGGGCTTGGAATTTCCCCAAGTGGTCAAATGAACAAAAAGCTGAAGGGAAAATCCAGTAATTTAATAGGCAAAAAGTCCGCAATGCAACAAGCTATTCACCCCCTCCTTTGGAATGTAGCCACAAAATAAAACATACTGGGATCAACAACGACACCAACTCCCACATTTGAAGTGAAACCCAAAAAAATGCAATTAAAAATTTTTAGTTCATCAAGATTCAGCCCCCAGTCAACTGCAGCAAAGACATCATTAATCCACTTATGGTGAATTTGAGTAGGTTTTAATTTAAGGAAAGTAAAGTTAAGAAAACTACTGCAAAGGAGCTTAAGTTTGTTTTGTTTAATTTGTTCCTCCTCCTTTCCTTTTTCTTTGTCAGTGCATCTTATGATTGGAGATGAAGAAGTTTAGGACTTGTCTTGGAATATAAAGAGCCTGACCTTTGAAGAAAGAATTGTTAATGTATCTTCAGACAACCAAACATCTCAACTGGTTGTGAGATTTTTTAATGTGCTCAGGACAACGAAGATTTGTTGGAGCTGATGAAAAGGAGTAAAGTTATTTTAGAGAAAACTGCTAGAGATGACTGAAAAGGTCAAATGAACCAAAATAAATGATTTGATGAAATCTGATAATTTACAACAAATGCATAATTGCTGAGCCTTCATCCAGGAACTTAGAGTGACAGTACAATTTTTCATATATTCAGGATTTTTATGGATTTTCCATATATTTTTGTAATCTTTTTTTTTATATTTTGAAAACTATTACTGATTTAGTCTGCATTTGAATTACCATTTGCATGACTGATAAAAAAAAAATTTTAGAAAAACAATAAAAACAGTTACATTCTAATACATAGGTAATATCTTTGACATGTTCAAGTCCTCTCTTTTGAAGGCAGTGACTAGCAAAAAGCCAGTACTGCATGCAGCTTCTCAGTTGATCTCCAGCTTCCTGCAGTAAAAGCATATTTAGCTTGCTTAATGTAACAGGTAGGGATTATTCACACTAATTATACTGACTGAGTAAACATGCATTTGTTTTTGGTGTGACTGTGGTAGTAGAGAGCAGTGTTCACTAAGACCTGTGGTAAATAATCACTATAGTATATACTCAAATATAGTGCTTTAAACCAGGCAAAAATAGTTAATGACACTTTAGTTTAGATTAAAGTTGTGGAAAGGTTTACTTCTTTTGGGTTTTTAGCGGTAAAAATACTTAATTGTAACCACAGTGTTTCCACAGTTAAATGCTGAAATGTTATCACATATTTATAATTTTTTTTTTTTTTAATTTAGATCCCATGTAATGTGATAGGTTTACTGATACCATAAGTAGGCATGACATTAGTACCTGACATAATCACAAAAGTCCCATGCATTCAGTGGGACAATTTGTTGCTGTGGACTGCCAGACTAAAGTAGGAGTGGCCTGTTGCATGTGACGTAATCATGCAGTCCCTTCGATTTCTGCATTTGGGTAAGGAATGTCCTAGCTGCATGATTATCGAATTTGATACAGTACTGTCAATAAAAATAAAATAATAAATAAAAAAAATCAGGTGTCAAATCTTCATTACTCTTTTTGGAAGAAGGCGCCATCTGAAAATGTCAACGGACATCACCTTTGGGCAAGTTTGTAGCATGCTACTTACAAAATCACTGTTAGCTACTTGGGAAAAAGTCAAAATGCCAGCTAGTTATGCTAATACTTCCAGTGGTGAAATAATCTTGAAAGCACCCCATGGTTAGTAACTAATAGTAGACAAAATAAATCTTTGGTTTCTCAGGCATATTTTTCAAAATATTGGTGCCACTAGTGAGGCTCCATCTTTTCTTCTTTTTTTTTCCTTTTCTTATCAGGGTGTCACAATTTGTTCCAGGCATTTTTTTTTTTTTTTTTTTTGTCTCAACTATTTCATTTTTTAACTACAAAAGACTATAATTGTCAATGGAATATAGTGGAACTAATCTGTTAAATGTATGTATACATATATACATAAATGTGTATAAGATTACTTCATTCTGTTTGAAAAGATTTGTTCAATTTATTTCCAAATGTCTTTTTAACCTTATAAACTGATTTCTTATGTAAAAAAAAACAAAACAACAACAGTCCTTTGTGCTGCTTTTGGGAGCATTCAAATTGGAGTTGTGCCAAATTGAATCATTAGCAGACATTGGCATATTCTTCACAGGATTGCTAACCTCAGTCCTGTTCTTTCTGAGTGCTATTACAAGCATGGTTTGTAGTGTACAGTCTACACTAGCTTTTACTCAAAATATGCTGGCATTGCTTTTGGAATAATGGGTACATATTTAAATAATCAGCACAGATTATGTTAGATTGTGTAAATTTAAACCATAATGAACAGAATTTACTTCTATATTGAGAAAAATGTTGGGAAGAATGTCTGAACATTTGAATAATAGGAAAATAACTGATATCAAAATTGTGGAATAAAATAATGAGTACAATTTCCACCATATTTGCCAATGTCTAGTCCCCATCCCTAATAGGTCCAGAGACCTCATGGCCTGAAAGGGAGTGTTGATTGCTTTTCAACATGGCTAGAGGGAGAGTGAGAGAGAGAGGGAAGGAGGAAGAAAGAGGGAGGGAGGGAGAGGGAGGGAGGGAGGGGGTGGGAGGGAGAGAGAGGCATGGAGAGAGGCACAGAGAGGGGAGAGAGGGAGAGAAGAGGAAAGGTGGAAGTTTAGTTCTTCCATACCTAGATACCATCATGCCATGTTGCCATGTTGCCATGTTACATCTTCAGATTATCACTACCAAGCAGCCTTTAGTCTATGGTACCCAGTGGTAAAAGAACTTATTTTCATTTTTACCCATTCCAGACATTTTTTAAGGAAGTGAATGAACTCTACTCTTGTCATGGGTGATTGCACAGATAGCTTCATATTGTAGCACCCTCATCATTCCTGCATTCCCTGTCAGGCATGGTTGACTCCAGCATAGTGTTAATTACATTAAGACACACACTAACCTAAATGGTGGTTAACTGTCATGTGGTGTGTGTGACCTACTGACTAGATAAAGCTGTGACATAAATCTTGTTAATAGTCTTATCAAGTCTGAATAGCTAATTACCTCTATGTTAATGTTTTGTTTGTATAACTTTTTTTAGACTAAAAGTATAATTTGCTACCTGATGTTACTTATAGGTTCAATAAATTCTGCCCTATTCATCCAGCTCACTTAATTTCCCCCCTTTCATATTTTTAGAAAGCATTATTAAATTTATGCTTCGATTGATAGCCATGGGGATTTTTTTTTTTTAAATAGCACCCTATATCGGGTGTTTCTCAGCCAATGTCAATATGACACACTATAGAAGCAACTCATTTCAGGTTGGTTAGTCCTTTAATTAGCTTCCTTTGATTTGGCTAAGAACAAACCGAACCAATTGACACACCCATATCTGGTTAATAATGCTCAACCAAACACACATGTGGTTAATAATCCTTATCAAGTTAGTTGGAAAATACATGGCACATTTCATCCTGGTTGGCTGATTGGTTAGTTTGTGGTAGTCTAAACAACTTCCTGTTGGTGTGACTACAGCAAAACCACATCCATTGATTCGTGCACATGTGTTTAATTACGCTTGCTGGGTTACTTGGAAACCGCCAGCAAATTTTAGTCTGGTTGGTCATTCAATTTGCTTTTGACAGCTGAAACAAGTTTGTGGGAATGTGACTACTTCTAAACTACATCTATTTGTCGTTACTAATGCTTACTCAGACACTTGGAGACCACACATCAAATTTTGGCCTGTTCAGTCTTTTAATTAACTTTTGGCAGCAATAATAACTTCCTCTAAGTGTGGCTATAGCAAACCCATACCCATTATCATACCCTATAGTATTTGTTGACGCTTACCCTTGTTACTTGGAGACCACATGACAAATTTTGGCCATCTTGATCCAAAGATTTGCCATCATGCCCAGTCAAACACAAACAAATATATATATACATACATACTTACAAACCAAAATATATGCTAGATGGGTTTGTTGTTCTGGCTCCTTAGGTGCAGAGATTAATCAAAAGTTCTATTTTTGGCTTTTTTAATCTATACGAACCAATGAGAAGAGGTGTGGTTAGATGGGATCCATACATCTTGTTACTCCAAGGATTTTTCTGGCCAAAGTACCATTTTTGCTCTTCTTTGGACTGACATGAATATAGAAAGGGGTGTGGCCATACACATGCACTTGAGATATTCCCCAAATGACTCCAATTCCAAGTACATAGGGTTTGTAGGCTTTGTAGGCTTCACTAACTCGGTCAGTGTTATTTCTAAAGTACAATTTTTGGCATCTTTAGCCTTACACAATTATCTTGGTAGGACCCAGCTCATGTTCCTCACAGAATCTAGGCATATATACATACTAAATTTAAGGTTTGTAGCTCCAAGGGCTGGTCTGGCCAAAGTACCATTTTAGTCTTTTTTCATCACCATGGTAAGCATTTCCCAAATTTTCGACCCATATTTTAATTTGGGTCAAAACCTATAATTGGGACAAATTTTAGAGAAAACTATACAGAAGTTTGGCAGACAGCCAGACAGCCAGACAGTCAGAGAGACAGACAGACAGACAGGCAGACAGACAGACAGAACAACGGACGGACAGACAGACAGACAGACAGACAGACAGACAGACAGACAGACAGACAGACAGACAGACAGACAGACAGACAGACAGACAGACAGACAGACAGACAGACAGACAGACAGACAGACAGACAGACAGACAGACAGACAGACATGAACAGACAGACGGACGGACGGACGGATGGATGAACAGACAGACAGACAGACAGACAGGTGGGCGGGCAATCCGACAGACCAACCAAGAGACAGACAGATGGACAGGCAGAGAAACAAACAGACAGAAAGATTTACAAAAAGACAGACAGGCAAAGAGACATCTCCTTTTATGAATAGCTATGGAGGCATATATGGTGGTAACTAAGTGCAGCCTGGGTAGGCAGCATTATTGAAATTTTTTTTTTTAATTTTAAAGTGTCCGGTCCAAGACATTAGCAGATATGCTGCAGTTCGACAATATTGGAGTGCATATTGTTATTACTATTGATCAGGAGAGTTACATTTACTTTCGTGTTATCCCTTTGTCAGCGTCTTGTCCCATTTTACTTCCTTTCGATGTATGCCTGCAGAGTAGCCTTGAGAGCCAGACCATTTACCAAAATACTTCTGTGAGGATGTGGATAACTGCCATAGGCGGTTTTGCTCTGACAATCATGTTCACATCTGACCACCTCAGTTTTTACCTTTGGCATGAATGAATCAATTACTTACTGGCAGGATGTGAACATGCTAATAGCATCATTTTACTCTAGTATTCAGGGATAACCCCTTATGGTAGTTTCCCAGACCCTTATACCAGAGCAGTGATTAAGTAAACGATCTGGCTAAACAAGAGTACCCACAAAGTGTCTGACTCGTGCTCTTCAAGCATCATGTCGTGCCATTTCAAATCTTGTTTTTCCATTTGCTTGCTAGACAGTAAAATTTTAATTACCAGTGTTATAAGGCTATAGAATTAAATCTTAGTTGGTTTAGGATTTCATTAACCATCAAAAGTTTATCCTTTTTTTTAAATTATAATTGTGGTCTAACCAATATTTTCCTTGTGGTGAGAAGAAGGATATGGCAGGAGGTGGGGGAAATCCTTTGTTTTCCAACTTATACCACTTTGAAATTTAATGTTGCTTATCAAGTTAACAGATTGGTCTAGTGGCGAAGTATATGGCAATGACTAGATAAAGCTGTAGCTGGCCTTAACCTAAATCATAACTAGCCCTAGCTAGCCCTGATACAAGCCCTTACTAGACATAACACACAAGCCCTTACTAACTATCCCAAGTCACACCCAGCACACATGCACATGAAAATGCATACACATAACAAATGTATCACAAAAACTGTGGGATTTTTTTTGGTTGTATGCTTATATGGTCCATTGTGATTACTTTACATTCTACTGTGTGTGGGTGCATGTGGGTGTCTGTATATTTGTGTGTGTGTGGGTATGATGAATTATTAGTGCTGGCAAGCTGCCTGAAGTGCCGATTCTACATCCGGAAGAGACAGGTGGCAATGATTCTGAAGAAAAGGTTTGTTGAGAAATATGTGAATTTTGGTATGTAGCTATGTTATGAATTTTTTTTAAAAATTGAAGCTGCTAATGTAATAGACAGACCAATTATATTTTACCAAAAAAATATTTTGGAAGTAGTCAGTTTAGGGGTATGGTGTTGATTGATCTCTTCGTAGAAAGCCACAGGGGATGGAGGGTGAGAATATACCAAAGCTAAACATTTTTTAAATTTTACATTTGAAACATGAATGTCTCTGATGTCCAGAGAGATGTTTAAGCCAAATGCAATGAAATACATTTACATACTGAGATTACTAAGCCATTTTGTCAAATTTGCCAAATATATCAAATATATTCTGGCAACTAGGTTTCCTATGGAATTCATTTGCCACATGAGCATAGGAATTGAGGCATTATGGCACTCTCTATTTCCTTGGTAGTGTGAAAATAAAATGTCACACTAATCTTTACACATTCCCTTCAGTTGCTGCCTAAAATAGGTGAAAAGACTCTTCACACCTGATACTCTGCAGTGTTGCATCAAATTCTGACATTCTGTAACTACAACACTTGAATCTTGCATGGCTTTGGGCAGGTGTTGATGTTTCAACCATCTGTGGAGACTGTGACTGCATGCTCAATGCCTCATTAAGACTATCAAATATCAATGCCCCATGCGGCTTCCTGTTTTGCAGGTTATGTTTGGTCTATGGGTGCATCCTAATGAACCACAAGAGATGTCATATATTTTACACCTTTGAATGTGCAGCTGTTAAAAGAGCTAAGTAGCATAATTCTTCAGGGGTGTTATAGCACCCACAGACACCCTTATCTACAGTCCTTCATGACAACAGTATGACACTAGACATCTGACCTATGAAGTTTAAGCTATTGCTAAAGTAATCACATGCTATGGCCTGACTTAAGACTAATGTGAGTGTGAAATGTTGAAGCCTAAGTTGGATTATGGCTGCGGTTAGGGCTACAATGTGGACTGGGTGTACAAGGCCTGTAGATGCACACTCACACACACACACACACACACACACACAACACACACACACACACACACACACACACACACACACACACACACACACACACACACACACACACACACACACACACACACACACACACACACACACACACACACACACACACACACACACACACACACACACACACACACACACACATACAGATGCACACTCACAGAAGCACACTCACATACATACATAAACACACACAAAAACACACTTACACACACAAACACACAGACGCATGCAAGTAGAGACGCACATGCACAGTCTTATAATACAAGGAGATATATAATGCAGTATGTATCTCCTTGAACTATATCTGATGAAATTGGCATGCTACTTGGGAAAGCTATGAGCATGTTCTGAAATGTTAATCCCTCCCCCTTCAGAAAAACATTCACCAAGCCACCATGAGGGGGATATTAGACAGAAATAGTACAATTTGGCCTTTGTGTAAGAACAGGTGACAAAAATGTATTTGTTGTGTATAATTTGATCCTATAAAGAGAAGAACTCCCCTCTCAACAATTCTGGCAATGAGCCTTCACCCTAAGGCTGTAGTTAGGGCACAACTAAGACGGTATTGATTTATGGCTGTTGTCTAGAGTCAGTTTGGTCTACACATTCCTAAAAAATCCTCCACCATAGATCACATGATATCCTTTAGCCACACCCCTATTCCTTGCTCCATCTTTGTTCATCAAGTGCATGACATCATCTCTCGTGACTTCCAATTGTCAAACTGCTGTTATTATTGTTAAAAACGTGAACTAAAAGAGAGAACAAAATTTATAAGATTTACCCTCCGACTAATCTGTAAAGAATTAAAGCAACATGATTTCACCTATATGTGTGAATATCCTTAACAGAGCAACCACTCATTCTTTGAATTGATTTATTCTGTGCAATAATTGCTGCATTTGATTTGAATTGGTAAAGCATCATCTTCATTAATATCCATATGGTTACAATTTAAGGTAGTCTTTTTCTTCTTAAGTTAATCTAATATGGCAGTTTTATTCCTCTTCTTTGGCTTGATATTTATTCATTCATTCATTCATTAGCTATTTTTGTAGCAATTGCTAGTACTAGCACTTTCCCTATAGCGTAGAAAAGATGGTTCTCCCCAAGGGACATAGTCTTCTGGATCATAATATGGTGCTCGGCCACTACTCTGGTTTGAACCTCCTCCCCTATGATGTTAAAATAGAAATAAAATAGAATCAAGTACCATTCCTCCATAGTGTCAATAGGCCTGAGCCATTCAAAACTGCATTTAGTTTAAATTATTTTTACTATATAAGCAAGAGTTAGTATTAAAATATATTTGGTGTCATGAGGATGTGTATATTTCACCGTGACAATGACAATATCATAAAAGAAACATTTTTCCATATAGAAATGGCATTATTTTTGTCTCCATTTTAGTGTTTCATTTTAATTCCACTCAATGGCTACAATAAAAACCTGATAATATTCGCAGGCTAGGAAATGTTCAGAAAATTTAATTTGAATTCAGTAATGTTAACTATATAAATATATATAATGGTTTCACTTCTATTACCCTCCAGGATGTGACCAAGAGTGACTCTTACTGCTGGGTGTGTCATGAAAAAGGAGATGTGCTGTGTTGTGGCAAGTGCCCCAGGGTGTTCCACCAAAAGTGCTCAGGACCCCAAAAACCTCAAGGACGAGAAGACTGGTGGGTCTGCGCTGTTTGCAAGGTACAGTAAATTTATTCAAGTTTGGGAATGAAAGAAGTTTTTGATAATTGATTTCAATTCTTTGGTTGTCACAAAAAATAAATGCTTTTCCAACAAAGTTTTATCATACAGTTTGTAGGCCTGTCTCAAGTTCACATCAGAAAGGAGGAAATGGCCAAAAATAAATCGACTATCCACAAGCCTGACCTTTGAGCTTGTTATATGTCAGTTCAAGAGGACTTTCAAAATATCTGAAAATGGCCCGGATTCTGATTTTTCTTTTGTTGAAAATATATTTTTTTGGTTTTATAAAGCTGCACTTTATCCCAAATAGTCCAGCTTAGCAACACTTAGAACACTGAGGTGGTCTAGAAATTAATAAAAGCGGAAACTGAGTTTATGAAAACAAAATTCATTCTCCCCATACCACGCCCACTACTTATGGTAGGTGGTGGGGGAGTATAATGTGAAGAAAACATTTCTTTCTGAAGTGTGTTGGGAGGTAAACATTCCAATCAGTGTTAGTTTTTTTTATACATTGCTATTCTGATAAATCATCCTGACTGTGTGCGGTGGTTATCATAAGTTCTACCACCTTTACCTACGAAGGATGATTTCTTGAGTTGAAGTTTCTATCATATATCTCCACAATGCTAATGGATAAGATCAAATCTGTTCCAAAACTGAAGAACAAATATTTCATGTTTTTGGTAGCAGAGGAGAAGACTGAGGATCCCAGTGTTTGTGCTGACTATATTTGTGAAATCAGGTAACAATACTATTAGTGCAGTAGAGTGAACTTTTTCATTTCACACAGTGAAGCATCATCAGAATTATCAATCAATGGACTGCACATCTGCCATGTTGACTAAAGATCTTTAACCACAGTTAGTGAAGGTGGGATTATTTTCTTGCATTAATTGATGATATGAATGTTTTATAGTTTTACTGTAGTCAGGTTGATGGTTAGATATTTCTCTGTTAAGGTGAATGCAAATGAGGGAGCCTGAGAGTTAGAGATGCTATTTCATTTCCCCATTACATTCTATTGATGGTGCTCCTTCACACACAAAAGTTCAGTAGTAAAATATGATAACCCCACCCCTCCCAAAGTGTCCTCATTTTTGAATCTGCAAATATGGTAGCCCTAATTAAGAAGTGTGAGCATACAATGATCCAATAGTGTAGATTGTTATTCAGGCAGTTTGACTAGCGTAGCAAATATGTCTAAATACTGATCCACAATATATCAGATAATATATGCTAGGCCCATATCCATATCACTGGGTTAACCCTCATTAACACTGAGATCACATGGACAATAGGCAGTACACAGGTTTATGCCAGGGTAAACGTAAAACAATGCCAGGTAATATTGTGAAACAAATCTGCATGAGCAACCTTCTACAGCGACTTTTTACATAACACATGTCTAAACTTATCCATAATTAGTTTAATTGATGTAATCATATATTGCTTGATCATGCAGAATATTGCCCGCAAGACCAAGCGCTCTAGTCCACCAAACTTGAAGGAACTTCTTCTACTGGCATTAGAGAGGATGATGTTTCCAGGGGTAATTATGTCCTACTTATTAATGTTATTGCCCTTCATTATTCATTGTTCGGTTTTGTTACAGACGGAAATTTTTCAGGTACCTGTGCCACAGAATATTGAATCTACGTACAGCAAATACATTTTATTCCCCATGCATTTGGGGAAAATCAAAGAGGTCAGAATATAAAGTGTGTGGCTTATTTGTTGCTGTTTGCACAATTCTTCCTATTCCTCTATTACTGATCTTCTCTAATAGAAGACACTCCAATAGTAAAATTCTCTAATAATACACCCCCATAATGCATTATTCTCCTGTAACGATGTCATCCAAAAAATTTAAACATTTAATAACCCTAATTCTGTCAGCCAATAATAATTCATGTAAAATAGCAGCAGTAGTGGATCCAGATTTTGTTCAGAGGATTCCATGGAACCAATCTTTCATCCTTAATGGCTGAATAATGAGGGTTTTTTCTTTAGCTAACATATCCTAGTTACTTTAAGTATTACAAAAAAAAATTTTTTTTTTAAATATTAATAATATCACATACAAAATTATGATCGTGGCAGGCTGCAGCTCTATATGAGATTGGGTTCTCCAACAGTAAGACGAAAGGTGTAGAAGAATTCTACAATAATATGACAGGCAATCAGACTTTGATTATTTTACTACATTATTTTTTTTAAATTTTAATTTGAAGATGTCCTACAATGTGGATGGGGGTGGGGCGGGGCAGTAAGAATTTAAGTTTACCACAACCACCATCTGAAGCATTTAGCGTCAAAACCCCTAAAAGTTTGGTTAGTGTCTTCCATAAGGATAGCTAGAAAGAAAACTGAGAAGAAAAAGTATGGAAGAAAGGGATTGGGACAAAAAGATGCATGAAAACGAATATTTAAAAAAGAAAAGAAGAAGGGAGAAACCAGAAGAAAAGAAAAAAAAAAAAAAGGAAGAAGGAAAAACTGAGTGGGGGGGGGGGGGGGGGGGGGATGGGGGGGTGGGGGGAAGAAGGCTGGATTCAACCCACAAACCTTCGGTTTACAAATCTCAGGTTTTGACCACTTCCCCATAATTTTTAGGGCTTTTATTGTTAGTGTCTGTCTGTCTGTCTGTCTGTCTGTCTGTCTGTCTGTCTGTCTGTCTGTCTGTCTGTCTATCTGTCTGTCTGTCTGTCTGTCTGTCTGTCTGTCTGTCTGTCTGTCTGTCTGTCTGTCTGTCTGTCTGTCTGTCTGTCTGTCTGTCTGTCTGTCTGTCTGTCTGTCTGTCTGTCTGTCTGTCTGTCTGTCTGTCTGTCTGTCTGTGTTTGTCTGTGAACTCCTAGACAACTGCTTGGACTTTGTTGAAATTTTGTATGAATATACTCTTTGACCACACATTGACTGATAAAAATTTTGATTTTTACTGCCTATGTATTGTGAATGCAACCGATATATTTCACCATTTTCAACATTTAGGATGAGATTCTTCTAAAGTTTCTTTGATATCACACACCCCACCACCTCCCCTATAAAAATGCAGCAAAAAAAATAATCAAAAATAACTAAAATGTAATACCAAAATTGGGGAATTTTAAAGTAATGACAACTCATTTCTTTCCTCACTTTCCGAATGCCCACAACTTCCAATTGTACCGCTGCAGCTGATCTCTCCCTTCTAGAATGATGCAGTTTTTCTCAAAGGACAGAGAGAACACTGCAGCAGGTTACATTGTGGATGGGCATTCTGAAATATAAGGGAAAACTATTATATGGTTGTCCACTAAACTAGCAGTGGCAGTTTAGGCTGTCATTCTTCGTAGATGAATAAAGAAGGAACTCTCTGTTAAGAAAAAAAGAGGAAAAAAAAATCCCAAAAAAATGGAAATAAACAACAATTATAAAAATAGTACAAAAATAGTCGCTCTTTTATGTTTGTGGTGGCTATCTAGGTGCTTTTAGAAATATGACTTCATAATTTTCAGTATAACTGTTTCCTGAATATACACGTGCACAATACACCCTATCAAGGGAATAGAAAAAAATGTGTTATAAGCTTGCCACTGCTTATCTTGTTTTGTACAACAGAAAGTGGGACAGTATCAGTCCACTCGTGAATTCACCCACGACACCGAATGGATTCTCCATAACTGCACTATTTACAATAGAGGTAAAGCATTTACTCATACTGGGCGTACCATCTAAATTTAAATTTATACAGTAGATAGCGATGGAATATGTTGTCCTTGGAAACTAAAGTTACTTCAAGATTCAGATAGAATGCTAAACTCTCTCGTCTATCTGGGACAATAGTAGTAGTTGGGTGTTGGCATTGTTTTTCACGTCCTTTTATCCTGTTTATTGCAGTTAGAACTACTCTGACCAAAATAGCCAAGAACATCGTGAAGATCTGCAGGGAGAAGGTAAGCTCAATATTTTCATTTTCTTTTTATCACTTGTCACTGCTGTCAATGTCTGCACAGATGAGGGCAATTGAACTTTGTCCTGAGTGCTATCTCCTGACCGTCAAACAGCCAAAGGATTGGTTCTTATTCCTTGTGTAATGTTAAAAAAAAATGTATATTAATTCTAATGGATCATACAATGAATAGCATATATGTACTTCATCTTCCTACACTTTCTCCTTCCCCTCCAGAACCCTCCACATCCAGTGGTCCTGGCTAAAGTCGACGGATACCCTCTCTGGCCTGCCAAAGTAAGACTTGTCTACTTTAGATTTTTCATACTCATCTGCCTGTACAATCCATTTCTGAAAGTATTTCATTTCCTCATGTAACGCTATGCAATATAATTCCATTCCCCTCGAGCTGTAACCATTCTAATCGATCCCCAACAATCCCTCTATTTTAAGCTGCAGTACATCAATGAAATTACGAATAAATGCGATGTGCAGTTCTTTGGGCGACACGTAAGGTATGAAAGAAATGAGACGGATTGGAAAAATACTGATAGACAATTGACTAATATTTCATCTGGTCACTTATTTGTAGATCTCCTATACCGATATGTGATATCCAAGTTCTTACCAGTTACCCTCCTAAGCCTCACACGAAGACAAATCACTGGAATGAGGCCATGTTGGAACTGATAAAGTATGGGGAAAACATAAAGGATGCCTTGTGTCAAACTGGTGGAAATGCAAATCTGAGCGGTCATGACCAATCTCCCAGCCAAGGTAGAGCCATTCCATCCAGTGGAGGTTCTCTGATCATGACCATGAGAAGAAATATACAAATTTCTGGGAGTCTCAATAACGAGAGTGGCCTACAAGCAGTGGGGATGGGAACACCATCTACTGTTCAAACTTGCGGGCTGACAGGCAGGCGTAAGAGAAAGAAATCTGGTCTTTCTCTTTCATCTCTTATACCCAACATTACCCAGAGGAACATCGGCGTGTACAGTGGAGGTGAAGTAGTGTGTCCTCAAGTGCTACCAGGAGCTATAGCTTCTGTCTCTAGAGCACCAGTAAGTTTAGGGGGTTCATCATCAGGTGGATGTAATGACGCTGATCTGCATCTCGGGAATCATTCTGATGATATCAAAGAAATATCTAAAAGTCCTTTCAGCACCATACATGAGGAGCAACACAAAACTGCCGTAGTTTCAGTGGATCCTAATCAGAAAAGAGTCAAGATCACTACACCTCGTATTTCCATATCTCGTAGCAGGAAAGGGAAAGGAAAACAGTCTGTCAAGAGGCGAGGCAAATCCTTCAATGAAACTGCAGTTGGGGTCACCAGGGTGACACCAGGAATGATTGCCCCCAGAATCACCATGCCTGTGGCAATAGTTAACAATCTTTCTGCAACCATTGCAACACCAACCGCCCAGTTGCATCCACCCTGCTCATCCTCCACAAGTTTTGCTTCCAACATCTCCTTGTCTTCTTCACAGTCCACCAGTCAAGGAGGCAACTTGGCTTATCCTGAATCTCGGGGTTCTCCACTCAGACGTGACAGTTCCAGTAGTCAAGCTGTAGAGATTGTGAGAGGTGAAGGGACAGCTCATGGGATTGGAGAAGCAGATACAAGCAACTTGACCAAAGACATTGGATTGATGGAAGGTACAATCGGTGAAGTGAGCACTTCCAATCCCTCCAGAGTGGAACATATGGGTGGCTCTTCAGACAATATGGTATATAACTCTTTCATGGAGAAGGTAAGATGTCTTGTTTAGTTAGTGAATGAATGTGTGGCAAATATAGAGAGTGTGTGTGTGTGAGAGAGAGAGAAAAACTTTGTTTGCGTGCGAGTGAGGGAGAATGTATGTATTTATATATGTATGGGAAAGGGATAGATTGAATTAATTCTGGAGAGAAAGGTAGATGGAATGATTTTGGGGTAAAATGTTAAGGAGTTAACTTATGGAAGGTAATATGAACCAAGTATTACTGTCCAAGTTGTAAAATAACCCAGTGCCATGAGTAACAAAACATTTAAATATTAGCCAATTCATGTTGTGATGGATGACAAGAGGGAATAGAAAATAGGTGTGGAAAATAGGAGGGATTGATAAAGATGTGATCAAGTATTCCAATTGAAGAGGAAAGGTTGATCTTTTAAAGGATAGTTTGACGTCTTGATTTTTTGGAATTATATCAATAATTCTTTATTATTCCTTAGTTAATGTCAACCATCAAGAAAGAAGTGGTAGACATTTTCTCATCAGTCGAAGCCAAAGGCAATATGAGCGGACAACAACTGCAAGAAGAGATTGACCATCGCTGGCATGTATCCAACTCAACCGGTATCAATGAGCAGCTCAAGAAGATTTTTACGGATGACATGAAAGAATCATTCGAATCAGTGAGAGTGTAATAATGTTTTCTTATTGCATTGCAATTAATTATTGCTACCATATAGCTGATTCTGCAGGTTAAGGCGTCTGCTTTTATTGAACAAGAGCAAGTGGTGAGCAAAGTGAAAGGCAACTGGATAGAGAAAATTAATTAGCAGTGGCAGAGATTAAAAAGAAACATTGGGTAAGGGCTTTTATTTTGTGTACAGTTTTTGTTTGATAATGGGTTTCTGCATTATATCAGTGTTTGTTTGATGTGATATGCATTCTTCCTCAACCACTTATTTCTCTTTGCTAACATGCTGCAACAGCAATGACTTCACTTTTAACTTGCCTCCCTTGACTTCACGTTGAGTTGTTTTTTTTGGTGCTAACTTAATTATTTTTCCTGTGTATATTTTCGATCCTATGTATTATTTGTGCAACCTACCTGCCTCTTGCGTAACTGCTTGTAAAAAAATTTTTATCTCGGGGGTTCTGACACCACAGTTCTTACTTTATTTTCCTCCGAATTTTGTCCTGTCCTCACCAAAGGTCTTACAATTTCCTGAATGGGTCCAACCAAAATGTAGGAACCAACCAGGCTGAAATTTGGTATCTTGTTATATACGTTACCAGATGAGCATAATTAACCACATGTGCATTTTAAAGGGTGTGGTTTGACAGACAGACAGACAGACAGACAGACAGACAGACAGACAGACAGACAGACAGACAGACAGACAGACAGACAGACAGACAGACAGACAGACAGACAGACAGACAGACAGACAGACAGACAGACAGACAGACAGACAGACAGACAGACAGACAGACAGACAGACAGACAGACAGACAGACAGACAGACAGACAGACAGACAGACAGACAGACAGACAGACAGACAGATTGTGAATTATACTAAGGTAAATCTCTCCTTCTGTACAATGGGATTTAACAGCTTATTTTTACTTCCAAAAGTTTTGAAAAATAGCATTTTGTTTTCTCATTTGATTGTTGTTTAGTTAGGTTTTTTTATTGTTTTGTATCATTATTGGACAAAAATCTAAAATGAACAAAATAATAGTCCAATCATACTATATCAATCCCTCCCTCTTCACTAGACATATATTTACCTCACATTTCTATCCTTTTGTACATGGTGACCAACCTCTCACCACTGTTCCTTTATTCATGTATCTGGTTTTATTATTAATATTATTCAAAATGCATTAGCCTTCCCCTAGGCATACCCACAAAACAACTCATCTGTTGTTTATCCATGTATAGGCACTCCCATTTAACACAAAAACATTAGAACAGTACATTTTTAAATATCCCATCTTAAAATGCTCTATATAAGGCAGTCATAACTATATTTTATCATTTCTCACTGAAGAAGTCTCCCCTAAAGTCGAAAATGTATTTTCATTGTTTTACATTCAATTCCAGTCACCCTTCTACTTATTTTCCCCCTTCTATTCTTTTAATAGTGTTCAAACTGCTGGAAGGAGGCACCATACAATTGCTGCTGGAATGCTGACTATTGTAGTGAAGAATGCCAGATAGCTCACTGGGATGAACATTCTAGTGACTGTCTGGAGTACCTGAGATGTAGTGCAACCCCTGGTCCTTCCCTTCCCTACAGTGCTGGGCACATCCAAAATGGGTCTGGGGTCTCCCAGTTATCTCCCTCCATGGAACAACCAGAAAGTGTTGTAGACAGCATGACAGGTAGGCAGGTTAGTGTCAGAGGATTGCCACCTATGGATTCTTTGCAGCCCAATTACCTACATTCAGCTGCCACTAATGCAACAGGGGTGTCTATAACACAGGCACAGGTGCAGCAGCACGTTCAAGCAAAGCAAAAGCAGGCACATGTTCAGCAACAAGAAACTCAAGTGTAGCAACAGCAGGCACAGGTACAGCAACAGGAGGCTCAAATGCAGCAACAGCAGGTTCAAGTGAAGCAACAGCAGGCACAGATGCAACAACAGGAGGCTCAAGTGAAGCAACAGCAAGCACAGGTGCAGCAACAGCATGTTCAACTGCAGCAACAGAAGGCACAGTTGCAGCAACAGGAGGCTCAAGTGCAGCAACAGCAAGCACAGGTGCAGAAACAGCATGTTCAACTGCAGCAACAGAAGGCACAGTTGCAGCAACAGGAGGCTCAAGTGCAGCAACAGCCAGCACAGGTGCAGAAACAGTGGGTTCAACTGCAGCAACAGCAGGCACAGTTGCAACAACAGGAGCCTCAAGTGCAGCAACAGCAAGCACAGGTGCAGCAACAGCGGATTCAAGTGCAGCAACAGCAGGTTCAAGTGCAGCAACAGGCTCAATCTCAAGCGTTCTCACAGGCCATGCAGGCTCAGACTGATGCACAATCCCAAGTGGTCCCTCAAACCCACCCACAACAGCTACAACAACCTGGTAGAGGTGTATTTTTAGTCCATGGCCGGATGTCTTCTGGGGCAATGGACCTAGCCAACTACAGTGGCAGAGGCAATGCTTCAGGACATGTAAGAATATATATATATATAGATGTATTTAAATATGTAAGCAATTTCCCTGTTGTACAGTTATTTGTGTGTAACTTCTCCAAGATCATGTGTCTTCTACACAGTGTGGTGTTTCTCAGCATTGTTGATAGAGTCTACTCTTTTTTTTCAACCTTACAGTCATATGGTGTTTCAAATTAATGTGCAGTATTTTCTTTGTTGTGGTAAAAATTTTAATGCTTTCGAACTCATGCAGGATTTCTCTTCCCTGAATAATGGTGGTGGCCCCCACATGGCAGTGAGTCTCTCTCATGCAGTTTACCCTTCAGTACATCAACAGCTTTATCGTCAGAATACTGCAGTTGGATGGAATGGAGCCTCTTTAGGAGTACGACAGGAACAGCATCACATGCACCCTCACCAGATGGAAGCCATGCCTTCTATGGCACATGTTGCTACACCTGGAATTGGTGATCCATCTAATGGTGGTAACATGGACCATCAAATCTTGGCAAATATGATCACTCCAGCTATTTCTCCTCCTAACCACATTCAAACCATGCTTGTTAACCAGCATCTCCAGCAAAGTAGTGTCAGCCAAAATGGCGATAGTGTTACAGTAATTACTGGAACAAACTCGATCCTTGTGGGTCACCAGAACACTCTTGCTCCCCTTCACCATGGAGGCCTACTTACTCCACCTCATGGAGTTGGAATTAACTTGCATTCTCGTGCTTGGCTTCCTTCTCAAGGCCTCATCAGTAGCGACCATTCAGCTGCTCTCAATTCTTCCAACTCTGGCTCGGCAGGGGGAATGCGGCACAACCCATCACATACTGACCCTGGTACTCCTGCGAATCTAGTCCCCAATGGGAGCACCACTCCAACCACACAACCCCATAACATCATCGAAGATTCTTAGACTCTGACTGGCAAACATTGTAAACTGTATGCATCCATATATACATGCATAAGCACACATTATTATGAATTACATAAAAACATGCTATAAGGATTTACATGAACACATAAGCACACATACATTTTGCTCCAATTCTAGTTTAGTGTTTCTTTCACTTTTACTGAATTTAGTGATATTATGATGCTTTTTTGGGTTCTTTGATTCCTTATGTTAAGTTAACATATTATTTAAAATATCCTGCCCAATTAAACCTGTCCAATTTACTTGAAACATTTCCTTCCCTGGTTCTTTTGCAATGCTTGCATTGACATATTTTTTACAATCTGTTAACACATAACAAGGGTATTTACACACAGGCATTATTGTATTCAATGTTGACCAACTAGAGTGTTGTCACTTGCAGGTGCAAACAAAAATTTTAAAAAGGAGGTGGGAGTGGGGGGGAGAGAGAGAAGGATTACCCAGGCTATTTAAGAACACTTCATTTTGCAGCAACCATCTTAAGGCATTTCGATGCTTATCCATTGAGGGTGGAATGTATTACCTGGAGCACAGATCTGGAATGTAGCTTAATTCCAATTTACAAAAAAAAAAATCAGAAGAAAAAAGATCACACAACAATAAATACATTTTTTGTTGAAGTTGTAATCCTCATTGAATTATTTCTATTAAATTTATAAAGTAAATAAATATATTTTAAAATGAATTTAGATTTAAAAATCAAAAATCCTGAGAATTTAAAGCTCTTATCTTTTATTTTATGCATAAAATACTTGATAAGTGCCCTTATCTTCCCCAAAGGCATATGCTTCATTGCATGTCATATACAATACAGTACTGATATATAAGCCTAATTATATTCTAAAACTTCAATTTTGTGCCATTGCTAACATGCCTCCACATCATTCCCACCATCCTCCACAGCAATCCAACAGGTCCACACTAGTCTCCACCACATGCCACCTGTCTCCACCAGCCCCCACTCTATCCCCACCAGATATCACTAGCATCTGACTGAGTTTGAAACATTGTCATATATATTATAACGTGTGAATAATCTGTCTGTTTGTCTGTCTGTGTGTCCACAATTCACACTGGAATGGTTGAAGTTAGAGCCACAAACCTATATATTTAGATTCCATGTCACCAAGGGAGCGACATTAGCATGACTATATGGCCACACCCATTTCTGTATTTTCAAAAAGCCAAAAAAAAATTCTTTTACCAAAAGGAATGGAGTTACACCACAAACCCATATATATTTTAGAATCAGTGTCACCAGGGAAACTTTATAAGCATATCTATATGGCAACACCCCTTTCAGTATTCAAAAGTAGCCAAAATGGTACTTTTGCCAGAAAAAAGAGTGGAGCTACAGGCCCAAAATTTTGGTATGCAGACACAACTTTACTGTCTGAATAACATGGGGTGGATCCCATCTGACCATACCTCTTCCTTTTTGTATAAGAGGGTATAAGTGTATTAAAGATTATACTCATAAAAACCACTTTGACCTAATCACATGTTAACTTTTATATTAAAAGTCTAGGAAATATGTTTTCAAAGCAGACTTTTGTGACTACAAACCACCAAAGGTGGGCTGAAAATCTACCCATAGGGTGGGGTTTTTGCTAGTCAGTATAAACCCACCACCTATCACTCCACTGTTACCACTCATAGAGCCACCAATATTACTAGTCAAACTATATAATAAAGTCACATCCATCATCATAATCATAAAAATGATGAAGATGATGGTAATGATGATCTGCCCACAGTGACATTTTGCATTTTGAATATGCACAATTATTCATTGATTTTTGTTTTGTCTTGTTTGTTTGTTTGTTTTTTGTTGCAGTTTTGAGGTGGGGAGGTGGAGTAGGGTGTGTGATCTGAATGACCCTTTACCACAATCTAGTTGGAAATGCAGAAGCATAAGCACTGGAAACCAAAATTGTTATCACTCAATGTAGGGCCATAGAAAACATTCATACAAAGTTTTATTAATATCTGACCAGTTATCTAGCTGGAATTTACAGACCGACATAGTGACTATTTGTGTGAGCTGAAGAGAGTGTGTGTTTGTATTTTAGAGAATTGGAGTGGTATGTGAGGATGAAAGGTAAAGAGGGTGATAATTTGGTGAAGGTGTTAATAAGTTAAATTATAGAAATTAAGTATGAACCAAGTATTGCTCTTAATTCTTCCAACTCATGCTCGGCAGGGGGAATGCAGCACACCCAACCACATATTAGGACCTCCACATGTGCTAATCTCACTTCCTGTGTAAGCTATTCTCCAACCATATAACTCCCGTAACTGGTTCAAAGACTTTAAGCTTTGACTAGCACACATTATTCTAATCTGTTTACTCTTCTAGTTTAGTGTTGCTTACATAGTTTCTGTATTCAGTCATTTTATAATGATGAAATTTCATTGTTCTTAGATTATTTATATCATATTACTATATGATTAGAAACATTACATTTGTCGGAGCCATGGGAGCCTGAACAAGAACTCCTCCCAGTGACTTTGCCTCAGGACAGGAAGACACCTGAAAGAGAGGTATATCAAGAAGTTAATTGTAATGGAAAAGAAATGAATAAGAAGGAAGTTAATTATGGGAACATGGTTTGTGGCCAAGGTACCACAGGTAGTAGAGGGAGTAATTATGGTTATAGTTAGCTAGTCTCTGTTGAACAGCTATCATCTAGAATTATCAAAGTGTTATTACGTAGTGCATATCCTATTGTGCAAATATTGTGAGAACTTGATTGCCTGGTACAGACAGTCCATCTGGCCAGTTTATGATACTTTTGTGACTAGTTGAAAAGACTCAGTGTGTGAACCTAATACTGACTAATCATAAACAGTAGTGAGGTAGCCTTAGTTAATACTATTAGACCGGGTGATTAACTAGGGAGCGGGGAGTGCTATCCTAGCTTGCAGATTAATACTAGCTGAAGTAGGAAAGACTCCCACAACATTTAAGCCTGTCAAATTTACTAAAAACTTTTCCTTCCTTCTTATTTTTCAAAGTTTGTGTTGATATGATGCTTATACACTGTTTTGGTGTACTGGGAGCTTGGGATGTGCCTCCAGAACTTCCCTCCCCCTGCCTATCAATGACCTCTTGGGCCTACCATTGATCCTGAACAGAATACTCAGAATTAAAGGAAACAATTAGCCTTGAACAAATGCATGTTTTTATGACACAAAATTAAACATTTTTTGGCGATTTCACCCCACCCCCTTCTCCCCCCCAACTCTGGATCCTGTGGCAGGGCAACAGATTTTTGGTTTTCAGCATTGTTTACTCTTGAAATGGCTTGTTATATTGTTGCAATTTTTATTGAGGTTGACCACTGAATATCGTTTTTTTTTACATGTACAAAAAAGAATTTAGCTAAAATTCAAGGATTCCTGGAGACAAATTTGGTAAGGTTATTGAAGTAAGAGTGGAATTTCAGACAATATTGAGTAAGCTAAAAGACTATTTATTGGCTGACAAAAAGGGGTTATTGAGAAAACTGAAAGCAATTAGCAACAAAGTGGGGTTTCCTCTCAGCCCCCCTCCACCCCTTTTTTCCCCCTGGATATTGCAAATTACTAGCACCCAAATTTGTAACTGAGATACTAGTTCTACCACTCCCACCAAGCACTGACTTCCTCATTCCTCTCCTCCACTACCAAAACAGGAAGAATTTGGTTTTCAGTTCTTGAGTAGATTTTTCCTTTTAATGGACCATATGAGAGGTCTAAAATAACCAAGCTTCCCACCATTCTGTGTGTTGAAGAGTATATACAGTAGCATAGGCCAAAATTATGGCACAGATCAAAATATTAAGTATGTTAGGGACTTATAAATGCTGCCCAAGAGTGAGAAAAACTTCATTTCTGTCCATATTTTATTTAGATAATTACACTAATGTTCCTTATTAGTAATGCTGATTAAGAATTTTAATAACCCCCTTCATTTAGAAAGTAAATAAGTTGAATTATGTTCCTTTCCAAATATGCATGATTAGGAGTGAGCTCTACTCTAGACAGAGGTGAGCAAATATGGCTCCCTATTGTAATGTTGTGCATCAACCCTTTCACTCAAGAATGCATTAGGAAGAAACGTTAACTCCACCATACTGTCCATTTCTTGGATCTAACAACAACTAACCACCATTTCACCCCCATCCACATACACTCATCCCCACACATGCATACACATACAGTGGAATTGTAGCATTAGTCATCCATATGGCTAGTTGAACATGCATTTTGGATACTCAGATGTTCAAACATCTAAAAACTGATCAATGGTTGGTTCACACAGATAGACCTGCCAGCCAGCTATCAATAGTAGCTGACCGGTCAAAATTAATAGAGAATCAACCAGAAAAGCACTCACAGTGCCACTTGGTAGGGAGTTTATAATACCTGCATTGCATTGTTTGAAGTATTGAATTTTGTGCACAATGAACATTCTTGTTCCTATTTTTAGTACTTTACCATTAGCATATCATTCTATCCTTCACGTGGCCCACATTTGCTTATCTCTTGACTAAGGTCCATTGTGACTCTTAATTCAACTAATTGTTTTCAGTCCAAAAATATAGATGCTGGTTTATACTTTTCCAACTAGCATTAATAATTTGTTCACTATTGTGTTATCCTCATTCATTAATTGCAAATTGTCGAATGATTGTTTAGGCTAATTCATTTCCAAATAGACCTGCTTCTACAAGACTACACATTATGGAACTGCTTAAAGTTTGGCAGTGCAGCATTAAGTAAATGACTTATGGTAGAAGTTTATCGGGATTTAAGTCTGAGTTATGAAAGTATGGTTTATAATTACGGTTAGTATCGTATTCTATGGTCAATAATAAATATGTATGTTCACCCTATCAACACTCAGTCAACATCCCAACTTATGGAGTATATAGTAACTCTCTTTACAGCCCAACCCTGGATATATATATATAATCAAGCAGGATATATGAAGTGATTAATATTTATCTTAAAAAAATAATACATTTAATGTTCATTTGTCTATATATATATTAACTGTTAGGTTACTTACTTTACAAAGTTTTTTTTTTGGTTTTTGTTTTTTGTTTTTTGTTTTTTTTTGTTTTTTTTTTCCAAGAGTTGGTGATCATTATACACATATTTTATGTATCTTAGCAATCATCATACATAAATTTTACATATCTTCCTGAGGTAGTTACAAATTGTCTCAATTTCTTTATTATACTACTATGTATTTTTTAATCATATTATATATTATTCTATTTATTATTCTAAAATTTATTAGTGGGATGGGATAGGAATAATATATATTAATTTGAAAGAAGAAATGGAAATGGTAAAATGGGGGAAATAAAGGAGGCTAAAGCCCAATCCAGGATACAAACCTCCGACTTTAAGCTCAAGAGACCTGTGCCTTAATCAATTGGACATGGTTTCTTTGGCTTTTTTGTATAGGAACAAATGAAATTCTTTTTTTTTTTTCACAGAGTATTCCTCAAGATGAAACTCTATGCACTCCCAGTGCTACCCTAAATAAACATTAAATATTTTGTGATGGTTCGAGTAGTATTACTTACAGATACTTGCCAACTAAATAAATTTGACATATTTTATTCGTGTAACCTCCCAGCCTGCATAACTGAAGGAAAAAACTTTGGAACCACGGATCCTTGGACCACTGCTCTAGTTTTATTCTTCTCCCTGCATTGTTCTGACCTGATGGAAGTGCTTGGAATTTCTCAAAGTGGTCAGACAAAAAAACTCTAGGGGAAATTCCAATAATTTAATTGGTAAAAAGTCTGCAATGCAACAAGCCATTCACCCCCTCATTCAAAATGTAGCCACAAAAAAAAACATACAGGGATCAACAACAACACCAACTCCCACATTTGAAATGAAACCAAAAAAATACAACAAATTAAAATTATAGTTCAGCAAAACTCCACTCCCAGTCAACTGCAGCAACGACATCACTAATCCACTTACAGTGAATTTGAGTAGGTCTTAATTTAAGGAAAGTAAAGTTAAGAAAACTACTATAAAGGAGCTTCACTTTGTTTGGTTTCATTTGTTCCTCCATTTCTTTTTCTTTTTCAGTGCATCTTATGATTGGAGATGTAGAGGTTTAGGACTTGTCTTAGAATACAAATAGCCTGAGCCATGAAGAAAGAATTATTAATATATCTGCAGACAACCAAACATCTCTGCTAGTTGTGAGATTTTTTATGTACTTAGGACAAGGCAGATTTGTTGTAGCTGATGAAAAGGGGGTAAAGTTATTTTAGAGAAGAGTGCTAGAGATGATTGAAAAGGTCAAACAAACTGAAATAAATGATTTGATGAGATCTGATGATTACTATAAATCTGTAATTGCTGAGCTTTCAACCAGGAACTTAAAGTTACACTAGAATTTTTCATATTTCAGGATTTTTTTATGAATTTTTCCAAATATTGTTTGTAATCTTTTTTTAAACATGATTACTGATTTAGTCCGCATTTGAATTACCATTGTCATAACTGATCAAAAAAACTATTTTAGAAAAACAATAAAAACAGTTACATTCTAATATATAAGAAATTTCTTTGACATGTTCAGGTCCTCCCTTTTAAAGGCAGTGACTAGCAAAAACCAGTGCTGCAGGTGGCTTTTCAGTTGACCTCCAGTCTCCTGCAGTAAAAGCACATTTAGCTTGCTTAATGTAACAGGTAGGGATTGAAACTAATTTTACCAATTAAGTAAACATGCTTTTGTTTTTGGTACTGAAAATAATTTCCTGTGGCAAACACGAGGCAAAAAATGTTAAAGACACTTAAGATGAGATTAAAGTTGTGGAAAGATTTACTTCTTTAGGGTTTTTAGCATTTAGCAGTAATAATACTTAATTGTAACTACAGGGTTTCCACAGTAAAAGTGCTTAATTGTTGCAGCATATTTATAATTTTTTTTTTTTTTTTTTTTTTTTTTTTTTTTTTTAATTGTGATCCAATGTAGTAAGCAATTTGTTAAAAATTCATTCTTCACAGAAAATGTGTGTGTAAGCCACACCATTCCAAGCATTCCTAGACCACTTAAACCAGGTAAAAATCACACCCATAGCCACATCCACAAGATGTAGCATTCCTTTAGTCATATGGAAACCATATACCAAATTTCATTTGAGTTGGTCATTTCTTAAAGTCTTCCATGTCACTAAACCACACCCATTGATAAAACTACACCCATACACACCAAATCTGAATGAAACTCACGAGGAGCAGTGAGTGAATTGTTGAGAATCATCTGGTCCTGGACCAGCTTTTGTGAATCTTATTTAACTTTCTGATACAGTTCTTCAAATATTTTTTCCTTACTTTTTATGTTTGGCTGGGTTCTATTGGTTGTCCCCATGGATCATTTTCTGGTAATAGAAATACCTTGGTATTCATAAAAGTTTACTAAAGGAAGACATTCTACCATCATTGGTGGACTCTTATCAGCTATGCAATCTGGCATTGGTACAGTGGAGATGCCTCCGATGAACGATCATCCTCTTGATCTCCATGATCCATTCAGAGGCAGGCTGGAATTCTAATGAGGTTAAACATCAAGTTGTGTCGACACTCAAGGCTATGCAGTATTTTCCATATTCTCAAATGGTGTGGTTCCTTTTGTATCACTGGAGTGCTGCAGAGATGGGACCAATGATAATTTTCTGTAGCAGACATTAGGACAGAGCACTGTGCTCGGAATAATGAGAGATTCTTACTATATTCAATCACTCTCTCTTCACTAGACACATATTTACTTGACACTTCACCCTTATGTACGTGGTGACCAACCTCTAATTGCTGTTCCTCCATTCATTTTTCTGTTTCAATTATCATTGTTTTACATTCAAATCCAGTCTCCCTTCTATTTATCTTTCCTCCTTCCTTTCTTTTAATAGTGTTAAAGTGCTGGAAGGAGGCACCATACAAATGCTGCTGGAATACCAATTATTGTAGTGATGAGTGCCAGATAGCTCACTGGGATGAACATTCTAACAACTGCCCAGAGTACCAGAGACGTAGTGCAACCCCTGGTCCTTCCCTTCCCTACAGTGCTGGGCACATCCAAAATGAGTCTGGGGTTCCCCAGTTATCTCCCACCATGGAGCAACCAGAAAGTGTTGTAAACAGCATGGCGGGAAGGCAGGTCAGTGTCAGAGGGTTGCCACTCATGGATCCTTTGCAGCCCAATTAGCTGCTTTCAGCAAACACTAATGCAACAGGGGTGTCTCTAACACATGCACAGGTGCAGCAACACATTCAGGTGCAGCAACAGCAGGTTGAGGTGTATCAAGAGCCAGTTCAGGTGCAGCAACATGCTCAATCTCAAGCATACTCACAGGCCATGCAGGCCCCGACTCAAGCACAAGCCCACCTTCAACAGCAACAACAATCTGGCGAAGGTGTGTGTCTCTAGTCCATGGCTGGATGTCTTCTGGTGCGATGGACCTAGCCAACTACAGTGGCAGAGGCAATGCTCCAGGACATGTGAGAATATATATATATATATATATATATATCTACATATGTAAGCACATTTCCCTATTGTATAGTTATTTGTGTGTGTTTCTTCTCCAAGATCATGTGTCTAATACGCAGTGTGGTGTTTGCAAGTACTGTTTATACATTCTTCCTTTTTTCAATCTTACAGTCATATTGTGTTTCATATTAATGTGCAGTGTTTTTTGTTGTGGTGAAGTCATAATGATTTGAACTCATGCAGGCAATCTCTTCCTTGAATAATGGTGGTGGCCCTCACATGGCAGTGAGTCTCTCTTGTGCAGTTTACCCTTCAGTACATCAACAGTTTTATTGTCAAAATAGTGCAGTTGGAGGGGGTGAAATCTCTTTAGGAGTGCAACAGGAGCATTATTACATGCACCCTCAACAGATGGAAGCCACGCCTTCTATGGCACATGTTGCTACACCTGGAATTGTTGATTTATCTATTGGTGGTAGCATGGACCATCGCAATTCTGCTCATAACATGATCACTTCAGCTATTTCTCCTCCTAACCACATTCGAACCATGCTTCTTAACCAGCATCTCCAGAAAAGTGGTGTCTGCCAATATGGCAATGGTGTTGCAGTAATTACTGGAACAAACTCTATCCTCGTGGGTCACCAGAACACTCTTGCTCCCCTTCACCATGGAGGTTTACTCACTTTACCTCATGGAGTTGAGATTGACTTTCATTCTCATGCTAGGCTTCCTCATCAGTAGCGACCATTCAGCTGCTTTCAATTCTTCCAACTCAGGCTCGGCAGGAAGAATGCGGCACAACCAACGACATACTCACCCTGGTGCTCCTGTGAATCTTGCCTCCAATGTGAGCACAACTCCAACCACGCAACCCCAGAACATCATCGAAGACTTTTAAGCTCTGACTGGCAAACATAAACTGCATGCATACATGTATACATTCATAAGCACACATTATTAGGATTTACACAAACACATATTATAAGGATTTACATGAACACATAAGCACACATACAGTTTGCTCCCATTCTAGTTTAGTGTTTCTTTCGCTGTTACTGAATTTAGTAATATTATAATGATGCTTTTCTTTTTGTTCTTTGATTCTTTATGTAAAATTAACATATAATTTAAAACATCCCACCCATTTGAACTTGTAAAATTTACTGGAAACTTTTTTTTCCCTGGTTATTTTGCAATGCTTGCATTGACATGTTTTTCACAAACTGTCAACACTTAGCAAGGGTATTAACACACGAGCATTTATTGTGTTCAATGTTGACCAACTAGAGTGTTACACCTGCATGTGCAGACAAAATTTTTAAAAAGGAGGTGGGGGTGGGAAGACAAGGATTACCTAGGCTATTTACAAACATTTCATTCTGCAGCTACCATCTTGAGGCTCTTTAATGGCTTATCCATTGAGGGTGGAATGTATTACTTGGAGTAGTGATCTGGAAAGTAACTTAATTCCAACTTGCAAAAATCAGAAGAAAAAAGGTCACACACCAATAAACACTTTCTTAGTTGGAGTTGTCATCCTCAGTGAATTTAAAATAAATGAATTTAAAAAATTTATTAAAAAATATTTTAATTTAAAAAAATTAAAAAATCCTGAACTACTTGATCAGTGCCTTCATCTTTCCCCAAGGCATGTGCTACATTACATCTCATGTATAAGTGCAGTACTGCTATGCAGGTCTGATTTTATTCTAAAACTTCATTTTTATGCCATTGCTAACATGCCTCCACATCATTCCCATCATCCTCCACAGCATCCCAGCTGGTCCACACTAGTCTCCACCACATGCCACCAGTTCCCACCAGCCCCCATTCTATCCCCACCAGATACCACGAGCATCTGGCTGAGTTTGCAACATTGCTATCTATACTATAAAATGTGAATAGTTTGTCTGTCCATCTGTCTGTCTGTCTGTCTGTCTGTCTGTTTGTCTGTCTGTCTGTCTGTCTGTCTGTGTGTCTGTGTGTCCACAATTTCCGCTTGAACAGTTGAAGTTAGCTCCACAAACCCAATATATTTAGAATTTCTATCACCAGGGGAATGCCATGAGCATATCTATATGGCCACACTCACATCTATATTTTCAAAAAGCCAAAAATGGTACTTTTGCCAAAAAAAATAATGGAGCTACAGGCATAAAACTTTGGCATGCAGACACAACTTGACTCTGTGAATAACATGGGGTGAGTCCCATCTGAGCATACCTCTTCTTCTTTGTGTGCAAGGCAAAAAATGTTTAAAAAAATTGTACTCAAAAAAAAAAAAAAAAAAAAAACAACAACAACACTTTGACCAAGTCACAAGTTAACTTTTGTATTAAAAGAGTATGAAATATGTCTTCAGTGTAGATATTTTTGTGACTACAGCCTACCAAAGGTGGTCCAAAAATCCGCCCATAGGGTGGGTTTTTCGCTAGTCAATATAAACCCACCACCCATCACACACTCCACTGTTACCACTCATACTAGTCAAACTATACAGTAAATTTATCTCATAATCATATTGATAATGAAGATGATGGTAATGATGATCTGCACACTATGTCAGCATCTATTGACATTGGGCATTTTGGATATGCACAATTACTTATACCTGTGGCACACTAGTCTAGGAACACTTGGAATCTGGGGAGGGGGGGTGAGGTAAACACCAAAGTTTGTTCTTGGAATTAATTAGTTACAACTATGTGCTTTTACTGAATGAAAACCCTGTCGTTTGAACTAAGTCCATTTTACTGTATAAAACCCCAAAAGTTATAAATCTTACCACAACTTTAACCTCTTTCTTTAGTATTCTAAACAATTATTTTTGTGTACTTTTTTAATAAATATTATAGTAATTATTTGCCACTGGTCTTAGTGTGGGATTGCTCATTTTTATTGGAAAATTTGAGCACCAAGAACTATTTTCTAGGAGTGTTAGGTAATGATAATCAAATTCAGACAAAGAATTATGCTGGTACTCACATCAAAATAATGTGATAAATGGGGTTAATTGCAGCAATGAATTTCAGACTAGCTGTATACAACCCTTGCCCTTCCCCACCCAGACAGCACCCTGAGATGGAAGAACTTAATTTCTATGCATGTTTGATTCAAAGAATTACACCAACTTCTTTATCCCAAACAGGCAATTGGAGGTTATCATACTGGAGAGAATTTCAGGTTTTCCATGTTTGTCTGTTTGTATGTTCCTTAACTCCTCCCACAGTTTTTATTTTAATGAACTATTTTCAATGAATTTTTTCTTTGGACATGTTTAGCTAAACCCTGCCTACATAATAGGCACCAATATTTTTTTCAGAAATGCCACCCCAGGTGGGGAAAAAGTAATTCAATATTTCCATACCAAATATTGATCATTAGTCAGTGTCTCTTAGGGAAATTATACCCAAAAAATAGCCTTTAAAATATATATGGCTTAATTGCTACAGTTCTGGTTTACTAAGGGAGAAATCATCCCTCCGTTTCTTTCTTTTTTCCATTAATCCATCTCTTCCCTCTCCCCGCCCCCCCGCCCCCCCCCATCTTTTTTCTAAGCAGCTATAATGTCCTTGGAAGTCTGTTGGTAATAGAATAATAAAGATGCATGTCTACTTACTTAGTAATATTGTTTTAAATTATTAATATGTCCATAAATTTAGAAAGTAGATAAATTGAAAGTTTTGTCCCTTTCTAAATATGTTAAATATAAGTGTGTTTTACTCTCAGCAGGGGTGAACAAATATGACTCCCTATTGTCATGTTGTGCATCAACCTATACATTCAAGCATCATTTGGGAAAAGAGATTGAAATCACCGAATCAACCATTTTTTGAAGTGAATAACCACAATCCTACCCCACCCCCTCACATACACGAGCATGTACCCACCCACCACCCCCTCCCACATGCACGCACCCACCCACACCCATCCACACACATGCACACACACACCCACTTTTTCACATTAATAAATATAGAGTACAGACATCGTAGTCATATGTACACACTGAATATATCCACACAAAAAAAAGCCAATGTAAAATAGAGGATTAAAAACAATTGGAAAATGAAGGCTTTATAATTGAATTAGAATAAAGGTAGCATTTTTTTATTTATCACCATCAATCTAGGTCATTCATTATTTACTGTCAAGAAGTGAATAACAGAAATATTGTATTTAATAAATATTTAAAGTTGATTAACATTATTTATAAATAATAATAATAATAATAATAATAATAATAATAATAATAATAATAATAATAATAATAATAATAATAATAGTATAGCAGTTCATGTTCAAACAAGGCAAAATAATTGTTATCTACTCAATTGGATCATCTCCAGAAAAATTGCTGGAGTTATCTCCAGATTCACTTGAAAAATCAGGTGCCATCATTAAGGCATCTGTAATATCATTATCCCTCTGTACGAAAAGAAAAGTAAGGTTAGGTTAAAAATAAGTTTGTACAATCATTATTGACACACTTTTTCTTTTATCTGCCAATCATATGGCATATGAAATGGCTCCACTATATCTCTTTTAGTAGGGGCTGTCATCACTGTAAATATCATCTGCAATATTCAAAGTTCTTCATAATGTGGTAAAACAATTATTTATTACATAGTATGCACTATTACTCATAAAACACACAGACACCAACCCATAAATAAGCAGATGCATCCATTGACACACCCGCACGCCCGCACGCCCGCATGCCCGCATGCCCGCATGCCCAGACAGACAGACAGACAGACAGACAGACAGACAGACAGACAGACAGACAGACAGACAGACAGACAGACAGACAGACAGACAGACAGACAGACAGACAGACAGACAGACAGACAGACAGACAGACAGACAGACAGACAGACAGACAGACAGACAGACAGACAGACAGACAGACAGACAGACAGACAGACAGACAGACAGACAGACAGACAGACAGACAGACAGACAGACAGACAGACAGACAGACAGACAGACAGACAGACAGACAGACAGACAGACAGACAGACAGACAGACAGACAGACAGACAGACAGACAGACAGACAGACAGATGCACGCATGGATGGATGCACATATGCACACACACAAGGATGGATGCACATGCACACGCACATGCACACACACGCACGCACGCACGCACGCACGCACGCACGCACGCACGCACGCACGCACGCACACGCGCGCACACGCACACACACACACACACACACACACACACACACACACACACGAATATATATACAGCCATAATGACACTATACCTGATTCAGTAAAATCAGACAAATACTCCTGTCTATATTCATTGCAGGGTTCTTGTAGAGCAAAAGAGATGAAGTTGAGAAATGAACTGGCCTCAGGATTTCAATCTGTAAAATATAGTTGGTGAAGTGTTCAGTAATGAATGCAATGGGCTGGTTGGTTGGTAATAAAGAAAGGGAATTGAATGGGTAAGTTTATAGAGAACAAAGTTGATATAATATTTCAGTTTTGTCTTTTAAAAATTTTGCATTCAAAGTTAACCACCAAATCAAAATATTCTCAATTTTTAGCACTGAAGTATAGAAATTATCATGAAAAGACCAATCTGTGATAGAGCAGGAATTTATTGAGATCTGATGTTGAAAATGAGATATCTATCTGATCAAGATGTGTCCAGTCAGACTTTAAATGTACAACAATCAAAACCACTAACATATTTGACACTTACACTTCTATATTCAAAGCCCTTTTTTTCTTCTTCTATTTATATCATAAATCTGTGGTGTACTGTAGAGGAGACAAATATTATTTATCTTTATTTGGCAAAATAAAAATAGAAAAGGAAAAAAAAAGGCAGTAGTGATGAAACAATGCTATGCCACTAGTATAAGGAGGCTAACTCACACCAGAAGAGCCAGAGGGTAGGGAGAATAGCAATAGTAATAATAGCTAATATGTGTACTAGCCAGCAATATGCATTAACAGTACAGTTGAAGCATAATTCACATTTTTTATATCTTTGTATCTATCCAGTAGTTATTAATTACTACAATACTAGGCTAATTAATAGCCCTAGTTCAGAACTAAATGTTCCTGATGGGGCCAACTAATTTGTACTCAGATTGACCAAATACACAACTAAATTATTACGCCTTTATCAAATTGTCAAGTTAGCTTTAAATTTAAATAATTACAATCCGAGCTATATAACAAAGATCAAGTTTTGTAATAGACTTTTAAAAACCAACACCTTCAACAGAATTCACTTGCTACACAATACTTAATATTACAAGCCTACAAAATAAATCACTACTCTTTAGCTATAAATATTGACCAACTTACTCCGTCTTCTTAATCTTTACTTTAATAGTTATCCTCAACCAGCCATCTTTATGTCAGTAACATTTCCTTCTATGGAGAGATGGAGCTTGTTTGTGCACCCATCTAATTGCAATTATACACTTGGCTAGCTTTCCGCCATCATTTTTCCTGCCCAGTCCATGTTATGATGATGTGACAATATCCTGTTTAGAACTACAGAGGTCATATATCAGACATATTCAGGAATCTTCCAGACTGTGTCACACAGGACAAGATCTAAAAATAAATTAATTTTGTGTTGAACAGCAGTAAAGATGTGAAAGTGAGTCACCATGGCAGCAAAATGTAGAACGGCTGCACCGAGCCATTAAAGAGACCATCAGAGATACATTCTACTGATGTAACTGTTAGTATATCATACATACTACTTAATTTAAAATCAATTAATGCCATGCAGAATTGCAACAAAAAAAAAAAAAAGAAACCCCTTATTTATACACACAAACTTTACCAGAGCTCATTGCAAATTCACTGCAATAATCAAGCCAACTTTGTTGTTCAAAAAACGGAGCTATTGCTGCTGTGATTCAATATGTATCCCATAATTGGTCAAGCCACAGGTCATCCAATAAACAGAAATATATGTGGACACAACAATAGGATAGGTTGTAGTATGGTAATCCCACTGAGACATTATTGGATGCTTTACCGACTCCTATCACTGTTAATGCAGGGGTAGAACAAGGATTCCTTCAAGACTTCAGAAAAAAGTAATTGCATACAGGAAAAATTTGCATGATTCATCACACTTATTTCACATGTATTTACTATTTCACAGGGGGACCTCAGATCCGAACCACAAATACTACCTGGAACCTTCTTATTGTCAGTGCCCTACCATGCTGCATTCAAATATATCTATTGTCATGTAGTATCAGCATTAACATTTAGTTTACCACGAATATGTTATGTAGGTAGAGGGTGAATGCAAATATATTTACTGCTATCAAAAATTAACATTTTTTTTTTTTAATTGACATAGTGACCAAGTTCCCTTCAAAACATTTGCATCTCTTTCAACCTAAAATATATCAGGCCCATTGTAGCTTTTCTTGTATTCCAGCGCTGCAAGTGTTTGTCTGGCCATAAATACTATTTTTGGCTTTCTTGCCTGACATTAACACAGGAACCGGTGTGGCTTGTAGAGTTACTAGAAAAGTTCCCCTCGCCACACTGATTCCAAATATATATATATCTCAATTTGTGAGTCTAATTTGTTAACTGTAACCCAGAGGGAGATAGCAGAGAGCAGAGATAGCATGTTTATATAACTTTATATATAGGAGAAGACAATACACAAATTAAACCACTATCGTAATACCTCATTCTATTACCTTGGGAGGATCACAAAGGTGCATACACATTCTCTGATGTGGTCTGTCATGTGTTCATCATGTGATATAGTGGAGATTTCAACCACCTTGTCAATACTGTGAATACGACAAAGAAACACTTGTTTCATCATTTAACACATGTTGCCTTTCAGAAAAACATGGCGAAATGGTGTACATGCCCTAAACCACTGAAAATGAAGATAATATAGCCCAATTATTTTTTTTTAAACTATTAATTAAAAATAAACTATTCTTAAAATAGGTCTGGAGTCAATGATTTAGCAATGTAGAATTAGGCACAATAATTGAGTGCTCATATCTTGTTTCAATACTTTTAAGGTAGGTAATGATCTCTTCTTGTTTTAGTACTTTTTGGGGAAACCATAAATCTTTATTTTTTTTCGTTTATTTATAAATGCTTCTTTTTTCATCGCTATCAACACCAAAAAAATTTTTGTAGCATCACTATATAAATTCAACGTTTTTAATGTATCTGACAAAGGAAAGCTCATATGCTTGAAGTAGGTATACCATTGGAAAGCTTATTCAAATAGCCATATTTTGGGCACAAAAATCAAGTACATGGAATGTAGAAAACCAAAGTTATAGTACCTTTCAGTAAAACCACAACCCCCCAAAAAATCATATATTACCCCTTACCAAAGTTTAACCTGATAGCATCTTCTAGCAGCTTATTTGAAAAGTACATCCAATGGAAGTGTGTGAGCATAGCTGACTTATATGGAAGTACAGATACTTGCCTGTCTTCAGTCTATATTGCAGGTGTTATCTTTAAAAAAAAAAAATTAATGAATGCAATTATTGCACTGTATAAAAAAGAATTGAACCAGATGTATAAAATTTTACCTGAATTACAATTCACTTCACTATAAGGTAGCAACAAAAAAATTACTCACTCTTCCCAGTCAGGAAAAAAATGGAGAAGAAGAATATCAATGTAGTAGTTCCCTCACATATTCTAATTTCATATTTAACAAATACTCACTTGATATCTTCATGGTAAAAGCTAGGTGCAGGGTTTGGGTAGAGGCTAAGTGGAGGATTAATCTAGCAAAGTTGTCAAGCTTGTGTTGTCCTTCAAACTGCACAAAGGCAACATTCAAGCTAAGTTTGTTTGTTTGTTTACAATGGGTTCTTTTGATTAAATTTTAAGTTTATTGGGCGTTATAAGAAATTTGGTAGTATTCTGGGCATGCGTGTGTTGAAACTAACATGGCGTCCATGACAGTGGATGTCACAGGTTCATCCTGATATACCATTCATATTTGTGTATACTAAAGAAGAAAACGAATGGGTTGTGGATGCAGACCAATTGAAACTCTGGATGGATTATACTATTAACACATGTACTGATGTTTCAAAATTGTTTGCAACCTGGCTTATAAGGTAGATGTTAATGGAGAATGAGATTTTTCTAAAACATTTTTTGGTGAGCTCCCTGGCTGAGAAATTTGGTATACAACTTTATTAGAGGCTCCAGAACATAACATATAAAAGTTATGGATTACTTTTGTCTAAAAACATAGCTAAGTAGGAATTAGTTTTTTTTTTCTATATTAATGGTAAAGGTCGGGTCAACCCAATAGAGATTGCTATCGACTCTCTAATAAATAAACATACAAACCTCTTTCTTTTACAGATCATCAGATAGATCCCTCACCTTGTATACGACGAGGTTCATTGAACCTTTACCAACTTTGTTAAATTATCCATGTAATTAATGCTCCATAAACTGTTAAGTGTATATACTGTATATACTGTATATTATATGGTATGCATAAAGGACACACCGCAGAACCAACCATTGTAGATGGACTTGCTGTTCATAACACCATCTCGGTATATGCACTGACTAGAGGTAGATGCACTGCAAGGACAGGACACATGCAGCAGCAGCAGCAGCAAATGAATGCATCAACCTAACCAAACAGTTTACATAATTACTTGAGAACAGCAGCATCAAAACTATTCGTTTTGCTTTGCCTACTTGTTACTGATGAAGTAGCAGCCACCAAGAAGTCTCTGAACTGGCCCAAACCCAGAGTGCTTTTGGCACTTTGTACAAATGAATTGTACATGAAGTCCAAGTCCTTGCTGTGGTACAATGAAACTACAGTCAACCAGTAATGTAGGAAAACAATTTTGTATCATCAAACAGTTGCTGGACAACATCAGATCACTGGCAGAAATTGGCATATTGGATTTTTATCAGAATTACAAAATAATTTAGAAAATTTAAATTTAATAATTGTTTGTTTTTAAACAACTTTACGATGTGTTTAGATCACAGGCTTTGTATTCTATGAGAGCTTATGTAATCTCTTTACACGCATGCATGCACGCACGCATGCACGCACGCACGCCCACCCACCCGCCCGCCCCGCCCCGCCCACCCACCCACCCACACACACACACACACACACACACACACACACACACACACACCTGAATGCTCCACACAAATTATATCGAAAAGTCTTGCAGTTTACATGTATAAAGATAAAGGTGTGAAATAACTAACCATTACTGATCCAGTGATTACACTGAGTTTAGTACTGCATCTAAATGTGCAGTTTAAATTGTCCCAACTTTAGTATGGTAGATGTAACAATTATAAAGAATAAATATTGCCTTTATATGCAAGGCTTTATATTCATATTATATGTGGACTCTAATTGTTACATCTGATGTAACAAGGTAGCAGTCAGGAGACTACCAGTTACTGTAACTAGATTAGCTGACTTACTGTCACCAGTTGCAGGCTCACTGTCAACAAGCTGCTCAAAGTTGTTCTAAGTGGAGTACTTCACCGCAAAAGAAGCACTGCCGCAGCATGACCTGAAGCTGCATAAGTGCCGGCGCATTGTGACTACACCCACTTCCAGGCCTGACCACAACAGCTTTACGTTTGCAACCTCCTTGACCCACGCTTGGGTCCTCTTCACCTTTCTCCGGGCCTCCGGTTTATATAGTTACCGGTTGGGATGGCTGCTCTAAGAACCACGTCACAGTGTCATCGACCATTTATCCTCAGATTCAGCCTGGTCAGTCCGATTAAATCTCAACACACTGCAGCAGGTAATGATTCAAACTAGCTCTGAAAATGTTTGCCATTTTGTGAATTATAATCAATCATTCATACATATAAACTTTTCAACTTTCCCTTCAATGTCCTAGCTTTTCCACAACCTAAATCTATGCCAATGTACAAAAACTACAGCCATTGCATGTCTCCAAACCAATACTTATTTTAATATAATTTATTATACATGTCACAATGATTTTGCATTTACTACATCATGTACAGTATATTTAATGGTGATATTTGTCTTGAACTTATTTAGTTCACATTGTTTACTTTTCTCGTGAACTTAAGTTTATATATCTTTTTTTTGGATTCATACATTTGGTAACTCATTATGAATCAAATTTTAACTCTTAAGTGTCATACATATCATCATTAATCTGTCCATCAGGCCAGACTCAGCTTGCAGAATAATAATCTAGTCTAGTTACTTTACATTTGTTTACCTTGCAGATCACCTGCTCCTCCTCACACCCCACAAATATATGTATAGGTGTTGAGATGTCCTTATCCACTATCTAAGTGTTTGGGCAAACATTGAGATTACTCACGAATTGTGATCAGAAAATCAGCCAGCAGTCAGTGTCAATAGTGTGACCACATGTATCAACAGTGGCATAAAAGAAAACTTATTTTAGCATTCTACAAGATGATAGACATGCTAACATCAAAGTTTTGACAGGGGATGCCAAAAAAAGAAAATGGTAACTTTTCGACCATAAAGAATATCGTGATTTTTTTTTCAGTGAATCTCAATTAAAATATGTGTGATATCAACAAGAATGTAACCATAACTAAATGAACAGTGGTTTGAATTGATATGCCAGGCTAGAGCACTATTAGTCAAGTCTGTAATTATTAACCACACTTTACCAAATATAGCCAACCTTTGCATCTGGACAGAATATTTCAGTCCTCGTCCAAAAGAGGCCACAGTGTTCCAAACTGTAGTTTGGGCAATATAAATCTTACATCTCTTTGCATATAATTATGGAGCAAACATGCTTTACTTGCCTAACTATCCTCTCATGCCTCCACACACAGAACAATATAGGCTGCAAGGTAGAATTTGCTCTGTTCCTTCTTTTCCTTTTTTAATGGTATCACTACCCAGAGAGGAGAGGCGTACTAGAAGCTACACATGATTTGTTAGCTTAGCATTTATTTGGATCAGAGCATGTGACTCATGACAAATTAGGAAACTCTTAACCACCAACTATTTTTGTGTGTATACCTGTGTATTACACTTCACCAAAATACAGTATTTTTGTGAGAGTGCAATTATGAGTCAAAGGCTAATGGTAAGTAACAGGGGAACAGATGGTGCTATTGCCTGCATGCTCTTATTTGTGTTGATCTTGAGAATAGCTGGAGTGCTAGAAATGACCTGCTAAATATTGTAGATATAATATTCAACTGGTAGCACCCCAACAGAGTTCCAATTTCACTCTGATGCTGTAATTATTTTATTGGTTCACTTGAGGGTTTGGGATCAAATCCTGTGCAATTGGTCATCATCTTACTATAATTTACAATTTATCTATGTGTGTGTATATCACCATCTCCACCCAGACACTTTGGCTTACTGGGCTTGAATTTTCAGGAGGTGATAGGGGTTACAGTGGGGTGGTTTATTGTGAGATTGATGAAGGTCAGAGTAAAATTCTGCCCCTAGAGCTTAAAAGAAGCCAAAAATGATATTTTCACCAGAAAAACTAGTGGAGCTATAGGCCTAAAATTTGGTGTGCATACACAACTTCCCTCTGACAGTAACCCGGGGTGGGTCCCACCTAGCCATACCTCTTCCTCTTGGTGTGTAGGCTATAATGCAAAAAATGGTATTTGATGAAACACTTGGACCTAGGTAGTTATATCCATGAACCCTTATATATTTTATATCAGTGTCTCCAAGGGAACATTTTAAGAACGTCTCTAAGGCAATACCCCTTGCTATGTTCATGTCAGACCAAAAAAAGAGCCAAAAATGGTACTTATGCCACCAAATAAAATTTTTGGTTCGTTTGGTAACAACTCCGAGGCAATTGTGCCTAAGGGCTCAAATTTTCAGAGTTCAATGGAGTCACCCTGGGGACGTTATAACGAAGTTTGGTGAAGATTTTTCTATTTTTCTGTAACTCCCAAACAATTGGGCCTAAAGGGCTCAAATTTTCAGGGTTTGATGTGGGGTCGTGTGAAGATATAGTATAAAACCTTGCCTTCGGTGCTGTTTTTCTTCTAAAAATTTCCTGGCTGTGGTCACAATTCAGGTTTGTAGTAAGTGGGGTTGTGTACTCACACAACCCCACTTACTACAAACCTGAATTGTGTAAACACAGGTCAGCAAAACTGTTGTCTCTATCCCAGGTAGGATTGATACTTTCTAGTGGATTTAAATTACAGTATATTTAATTAGATAAGAAACTCAAAAATTCACCACATCAGCAAAACTCTGACCAAATTGTCCAAACTTTTTGCCAGTATGATTTTTTTGACTTGGATATTTAATCTAGAATTTTAATTTCAGTACCGAAATAAACGTTGTGAACTGATCATTTTCCTCTGCAGCTGCTCAGCACCCAGCACCTGAGGTGTACACACAGCCTCCTCCTCCTCCTTCACTGTCCCAGGACAAGACAGGGCAGCTCAAGGCGTGGCAGGTGGATCAATACTTCAACAAAGGCTTTGTGGTAGTTCCAGAGTTCTTTACCAAAGAGGAAATGCAGGATGTTATTGAGGTAATAACTGACTAACAAATAATGAATTGACTGTTTTGTTTGCCTTTTCTTCAATTCATCTATTCTCTGTAGGCAGTCAGTGAGTGTGTTGATATATTAGCAGACAAACTATACAAGGGAGGGAAAATTACAGACAAATTTGAGAAGGTCGATTTTTATGAGCGACTCATTCACATTGAGCGGCAGTTCAAAGGAGCAGCACTGCTGCTTCACAAGATGGGCTATCTGCCTTCTGGGTTTAGGCAGCTCTGGACCAATGAGCGACTCCTTAATGTGGTGGAGCAGTTCATAGGAGCAGATATAGCAGGCACGTGTATTTGTTACATTACTTCCAACATAAACAAAAATAACATAGAGCAGTAAAAAAAATTTTTTTTTTTTTTAATTTTTTAATATAGGTCATCCGGTGTGGAATCTCCGGCCTAAGACTCCGTACAACCAGCAGGCCACTGTCCCATGGCATCAAGATAATGCTTACTTGGACCCATCTGCCCTGTATACCCATATGCCCACAGCATGGATACCACTCATTGATGCAAACAGGATAAATGGCTGCATGCAAGTGAGGAAATGCATTTACTTGAAGCCCCATAATGATCCCTTTAATAATTTTGGTGTTTATTACCACATCACTACTGTCCTCTTCTCAGATGATTTCTGGCGGGCACAGGCGGGGGATCACAGCCACACACACATGCTGTGCTGGGGGCACATGGTACGTGGAGTTGGAGGAGGAGGAGATGGAGAAGAGTCTGGGAGTCGACATGGAGAGAGATCTTGTGACTTGTGAAGTTCCATTTGGGGGCATGGTATTGTTCAACAACAGTATACCTCACAGGAGCCTGGAGAACCACTCAGACAAGATCCGCTGGAGCTTGGACCTCCGTTGGCAGGACCCTAAGAAGGCCACAGGATTCTATAGCCTCAAAGAGAGTATTCTGATGAGGGTAAAGGATGAACCCAACTATGAGATTGATTGGAAAGGTAAGGGTAGCAATACTTGTTGGCCATCACCTTTCAGAGTATCTGCTTCTGCAATGTTACCAAACAGCTTATATTATGTAACACTGAGCAATTCAGAATACATAACAAGTTTGGTCATATCGATTTTTTTTTTTTGGATCAAAATGGATAGAATAATTTTTGTTCTTTTTTCTCTTCTCCCTGTTCTTGCACACTTGAAATAGCCATAGTCGGCAGTTATTTCTGTTGCTCTGCTTTTGTATATTAATTATTTTGTCTTCATCAATCTATAGATGTAAAACTTAAGAGTAGTGAATTACAATATACATTAAACCAGTAGTTCTTCCATATTTCTTTGTTTCGTAGATTTTGCAGTAATTAACCGGCACGACCTACATCAGCAACAGACATCTACTCCAACGCAGATGCATGTGGATGAGTTTGACACCACCATCCAAGGCCCCTGGATGAATAGGTGGGAGCTTGTCCACCACAACCGACACACAGAAACTCTGGCAGATGGGGGCAGCTCCTGGCACTCACATAAACCTTGACATATACTGCAACAATGAAAAATTATGGACTAACAAATTCATGTGTGTTTGTATGTTGAAATAACTTGGAAGAATATGTAAGATACCTTCGGCCTTTGATTGATTTTTTATGTCGCTTAATTCTGTTATTCTCCAGAGTGTGTTCTTAATGTTCCAAACATGGCATACATAATACTGCACACACCATGTCATACTGCTGTATTTGTAAGCAACTTTTCCTTGTTTGATGTGTAAATTCAGTAGTTGATTGCAGTTGAATCCTCTCTCCTCTGCAACCAATTTTTTCACTCACAACAGCTGGACACACACACACACACACACACACACACACACACACACACACACACACACACACACACACACACACACACACTGCACCTGACCCAGCAAGACAAAGTGAAAAACTGTCTACATCATATTTGTAGCCATGTTTGTAAAGTGTATATCCCACTATGCATAGTTCACAAGTGTCTAACAGTAAGTAATACTACTCCTTGGAAATTCCAGTCTCCAAGAATATTTTTGTCTATTTGGAGAACCACTGTTATTGTATTCAATTTTGAATATTATGAATTCAAATTAGTATAAATAGGTTTTATTCCCATTTACAATGCAAATGTGTATAAAAGTGAAATAATGCTTTAAAAAGGACACTTCCCATTCTAAGAAATAGTATTATATATATATATATATATATATATATATATATATATACACTAAAGAAAACAAAATGTTTTTGCAACACATCAGCTATTGCCCCATCAAATTAAGCAAAAAATTTAAATATAAGGTGCAAGGGGAAAAACACCCCAAAAAAGAGGGAAATATTTAAAACTAAGCTCTACTAGCTTTAATTAAGAGCTTTGCAAGAAAATACACCGGTTAAGGTAAAGGGTCAGTCCCAAGCGAGCTTATGAATGCCCCAGCCTGGAGCCACACCCCCATACTTCCGTTTGTGGGGTGAGTGCTGACTGCTGAGTGTTACCCAATCTGAACTTCCTCCACTGCGGTAGAGGAAGCTGAACTTGCTGAGTTGTGATTTACTGTATTGGTGTAATGAACCCCTGGTAGAACTCATCTGTGCAGCCACAGGTCACTAGTTATTTTGAAGTGAGTAAATAAAGTTAAAGCTTGTTCTGTGAATGTTTTAGCACTTGGGACTTAAATGTGACTTATATGTTCCTAATTATCGCCCATTGCCTAGGCTAGGCCACTAACACTTCCAATTTGGCACCGATCTTTTGTTATATACTAGAATTTACAGAACTCTCAGTTTATACTGATAAAACTGATAATTTGTTCAATTCAAGTCAAATGAAAGGGTTGGTTAAGCCTAATGAATTGTTTTTACTTAATTTTATTTAGGCCAAAGTGTCTATTCCCTGTCTCAAACAAAACTAGCATGAGGTGTTATAAACAAACACTGCTTACACAGCAACCTAACCTTTAAGTTGCTAACTGACTGATTTTGATGTTATAAAATGTTTAATCTCCCACATTCAGCTGACATCATGAGATAAACTGCTTTGTGAGCATGTGCAGAATGTTTTACAATACAGAATCATGCGGTCAGTCAATGTTTACATGCAGTAGTAACAATAACAGTTCAAGTTCTGCAATTGTACCAGTGTTCCATCTTCAGCTTGTCAGGAGACTTCTAGTCTTGCTGCCTGGCATTCCCTTCTCCTTTGCTCGCTGACATTTCCTTTCTCCTTCTCTTGCATGATTGATATGGTCTTCATTCTCCTATGCCTGTCGACTGGGCCCATCAGCTTCCTGGTCAGTTACCACTGTAGATTAATTGGTAAGACTGTAGGACCAGTACCCACCGAGTCAATGTGCTATTTTCGTCCTTCAGCCTGTGCAGGTAGTGGGCACACTTAGTTATGGTTTGTCTGTATCACAAATGGTACACAGTGAGGTAGACTCTGAAGTGGTATGCACTGTTAAAACTTGTACTCCTCAACCACACTGGTTCTGATGCCAGCGCTCTCTTTAGCCCATCAAATGATGTCTGTAAAGCTTCAGTCCGCTGTGTGACCTTTGGTACATTCTTTGGCTGTTTCTACTTGATCCAGTGCTAGGCTAGCAAGTATTATTGAACTGGCAGTAGTATTGCACTAATACCAAAATATGTATATATATATATATATATATATATATATATATATATATATATATATATAAATGTGCTTCTTCTTTGATTGTTCAAAGTTTTTAGATAAATTCAATCTTTGCCAAAATTGCCTTTACTTGTCATTCCCCATTCTGAATCCTAGGAGAGGATCTCTTTCATTCGAAGATGGCACCTGCTGGCTTTATTGTTATTCACGCTTGAGTTGGACTGGAGTTAACTTCACTGGAGTTGACTTCACTGGAGTTGACTTCACTGGAGTTGACTTCGCTGGAGTTGACTTCACTGGAGTTGACTGAAGTGACAAGCCAATAATTTGCCATTGGTTCAAGGGGCTGATCACTTTTGAAAGTGGCCGGCCATTAGGCAATCTTGCAAGGAAAATGGCCACAGTCCAGCAGTTATTTTTAACTCTGAAATGAGGTCACAGATGCTGTCTTTGGCTTGCTCTCTACCATTGGCATCTGCTAATATCCTTTTGGCAGGTCTAGAAAAGTGAAGAACTTAGCGCTGACTAATTGATGCCGTGTGCTCTCCACCCTGGGCATAGAAAATGGGTCAGCCATTGTCACCTTGCTCAGTAGGCAATAGTAGTCCACACAAACCCTCTGTGTGCCATCCATCTCTGCTACAGGAGCCATAGGAGATACCCATGTAGTAGAACATTGCTCGATGACTCCCATCTCTAGCATCTGTTGGATATCACACTGCACCACACCATGTCTTGTCTCGGACAGTCCACAGTATCCCATGTGCACAGGAGCTGCGTTCCTGTGAAGAATGCCATCTTTGCTGCCTCTGTCCGACCTCGAAGGTACGTGAACACTTTTTTTGTGCCTCAACCTTCAGTCTGTTTCCTCTCTGCATACTTGTCAGGTCTGAGTTCACCTGCAGTGATGTTTGCTGATCCTCCAATGTGTGGGGGCAATCCACCTGTAGCTTGCTCTTGCCTGCTGCTGGTGAGACCAAAATCTGATCTCCCTGCTGGAATGGTCTTTCTCTTGCTTCTCTCGCTTCTCTCTTACATCAAACTTTCATCTTCCTTTTCCTCCTCTTGGCATCCACTTATTCTTCATGGTGTACTGCTGGCAGTTGTTTTGCTTTACCTCTGCTTATGAAACCACGCTTTGTTGCTGTGGACTTCTTTGTGTGCCAGCTCTCCTCTAGGATGTCCGATGGAACCCCTTACCAGCCTTCGCTATAACATCTCAAATCAGTGCTGTCAGTTTGTTTGTCACCTCTCTGTATCCTAACAATATGAAGGACAAAGCCTCGCCCCACTGTTGATTAAAACTGTACACTGTCTTCTTTAACTCCTTTTCATAATGGCGTGAAATGTTTCCACCATTAGTGGTGTTTGGGTGGTATGAGGAGTCGTGGAGAGGTTGAGGGAGTGATTTCTCCTTCACTTATCCAACCAGGTTTGCATCTAAGTCCAGGAGCGCTTCATCTGGCCTTCCTTCTCTCATAGAGGCAACCATGAGTTCCCTTGCATTTATCTGGCTGGCTCTGTCTTCTTGAGAGATATTGCACGTCTGTGGCTGTCAGTGTGTGTGTGTGTGTGTGTGTGTGTGTGTGTGTGTGTGTGTGTGTGTGTGTGTATGTGTGTGTGGATAATTATTCTTTGACCTCAGCCAAACAATTCGATGCGATCTTTCAGTGGTTCTCTGTAATGTTCATGACTTCTCTGTTTTTGTCTCTGCTCCAATCTTCTCTGAGTCTATTCTCTGTGTCTGTTACTTCTGGCACTGGTGATAACTGATAATAGCCTCCCTCTTTTCCATTCCAGATACTCTATTGGTCACTCCCTGTTTCTAAGCTGCTTGGTGTAGTTACTCCCACCCTTTTCTTATGGAGGTCAGCTGCTTGCTGTGGTCACTTCCTCCCCTTTTTTTTGCTTATCTGAGAAGTTCTCAACCACGAATTCTGTTCAACACTGCACAAGCACCACACTGCACAAGCACCACACTGCACAAGCACCACACTGCACAGTGCACCTGCAAGGTTGTGGTCTTGTGGTGGTTGTTATGGACTATGGAGCTGCTGCATGGGTGTAGGTCATCAATTTCACAGGTTTTATATAGGTAGTGATAGTCAGTACAGCAAGGCTCCTTCTAAGCTCAGTGTTACCATTTGGCTCTTTCTGGGGCTGATGTCACTTAGAGATGGTTTTTTTTTGGGGGGGGGGGGGTTGTTTTTTTTTACTGTTTATTTGTTTTTTTAAGCATGAAGGACAGTCAGAAAAATGTATGAGGTTACCGTAATTTCTGGTAAAGGTGTCCATAACTTTAACAACATTCATGCTTCAAAGAACTGGTGGCCTAAGCGCTGGACTGCCTGACAATACTGGGCAGTAATACGGTTGTAAAAATAGTGTTCCCTCTGGTCGCCTGCAACAAGGCCACAACCCTCAGTTGCATGACTATTCCTCTGCTGGATTCAATTGATTGCATCACAACAACTCTGGTCACTGAAACTCCTCTTGAATGCATTAGAAGTCCCAGAAGGGATGATGAAGATGAAATGTTCAAGCTCAGGGCTGGGCAGAAGAGATATTTGTCAGAAGTATATGTCATGACTGGCTTTGACTGGCTGACAGATGATGGTCAGCTGCACTGCTAGTAGTCACTCAATCATGGTTGGGTAGAGATTTGTATGCTGCCATGCCACCAATCACTATAGACAAAGGTTGTTTCCGCTACAACTTGGTTTCTTACTTATTGATCAACTGACTGCAAACACCCAATGCATGTTTGAGTATGTACGGTGTTTTCAGTGCAGCTACATGTGGTCAATTTAACTTCATACACCATAGTCTGTGACACTAACAAGGTTCAAAGTCAGCCATTATACTGTGTTATCTTCAGCTTGTCAGGAGATGTCTGTCTAGTCTTGCTGCCTGACATGCATGAATTGATAGACGTACATGTATTTTTCTTTCCACAGATGGCAACAGGAGCCAATACAGCCCCACTTGGGAAGCTCCACCCCATTCTTGCTGCCAAGTTTTCTGAGAAACCCAATAACAATAACGGGACAAGGTAACAACAATATTGGTGTGTTGTTGTTTTTCTTGCAGATGCTGTATTTACACGCTATCTCACAAGAAAGTTTATGTTCCTCTTCTTTTAATTTAATATCAATTTTGTGAGTAGCTAGTGATATATTGATGTAACACTGCATAACTATAGGTGTTATTAAGGTGTGTATATTTGATCATGCTATTATAGGACTAACATAAATAGCTCTGATGTAAGTTGTTGTAGCTGAGGTAATCGATTACGATTTATTGATCTTTGTAAGAGTGATCCCTTGCCCTGTACAAAATATCTTATTTAAGATTCCCACAACCCACCAACATCTGACCTCTTCTATCCTTCATGGTGGACCCTTTGCAATTCTGTTCAGTGACTGTATAAGTGTTGGTGAATCAGCCAACTGATCTGTTCAGTATGTGTATTGGGAAATCTTGACCCTTCTGGTACAGAGATATTATATAAGTGTCTATGTTAAGAAAGATGTGTGGGAGAAAAGAGAAAATGAAGGATGGATGGGTGGATTCTTGGAGAGGAAAGGAGTATTTGTTAATTGTTGTTGTTTTTTACTTAGTGAAGGGCTCAGGCACTCTTAGAGTCTTCATGGGAGGGAGAGCAGTGAAAGGCATGTGTGCACAGCTATAGAACACAGATGTTAGTCTTGGCTGAGATGAAATAGTCTCAAATTTTTTATGCCATTCTGTCTACCATTTTAAAACCATCTTGTTCAAGACAGTGATAATATATATATTTTTTAAGGACAAGCTGTGTGATTTACCTTTCTGACTGAAGAACTTCTAGAGCGAAAGATTTTTTTTTTCCATGGATATGGACAGAATTTATTGAATTTGTTATCTGAAATGTAATTCCCTCCTCCCAGTGACGAAATGAACTTGGCCAGACAGTTTATGGTAAAGGATGGTCCCAGAACCTTCACTGACAAAGAGGAATTGTCTATCCTTCCATTTCATTGGTGGAAAGATATTGTTCCTTTTTATTCAATTTAGCACTTACAGTTTCCTCCATTTGATTTGACTTGTATTAAACCATTAACATAAATTTCCCAATATCTATCCTGTTTTATTTATTTTTTTTTTTTTTTTTTTTTTTTGTGTTATGTGTTTGTTTTTTTTTCTTCCATATTATTAGTAGCGGCAGCAAAGATCCTGAACTTCAGAAGCACTTGGCAGCTGCAAAGAGGGCTGCGTCAACAATATTTCCACGTAAGAGTTCTAATGGCTACTCTTAGTTGAAGCTGTTGCTTGCATTTGGTTCACAGGGAGACATACTTTATCCATCAAAACTGGAACCAAGTAGTTTTCAGTGATGCAAAACAAGAACCAAATAGTGTTCAGTGGGGCAAAAGTGGAACCAAGTAGTGTTCAGTTGGGAAAAACCGGAACCAGTTCTTATCCAGTGGGGCAAACTAGAACCAAGTCTTGTCCACTAGGTCTTTGCACCTGACAATCTACTTTTCTTAAGATGCTTGTTTTATGGTAAGAAGAAGTAGAAGAAAAGACATGCCCAATCATTAGTTGATAGGGCCATACTTTTATCTTGGGTGGAACAGGAACTTTATTTATGAAACCACAGGCCTTGTGCTATACATGCCATGTGTAAGCCTTGCCCTAGCCCTCCAACTTATATGTGCTTACAGGCTTACTACAGCACAGGTGTTTGATTCAGCACCTGAGTGAGTGCTTGCTTCTCTCTGCCAATGCTCTCTCTCTGCACAGCACCAGCTACTGACATATGGAATTACTGGATGCATGTCCTTCAGACCTGCACTGCCTGCTCACTCTCTCTCTCAATGCTGTTCTATGGAGTAGACATCCTATCTCTCTGTCCCTCTCTCTCCGCAGCAGCTGTCCTCTTAAGCCTCATGAAACCCCACGATGATCTTGAAAGAAATGTTAGTCACAGAAATGAGAAATTTAATTCTGAAAAGAACAAATTTCTGAATTTTTCTCATATTCGCTAGATCTATGCATTCTAATTGAAATTTCGTTTTTTTTTTTTATGGCAAGGGGGAAGGAGAGTAAGTTTTTGTTTTTGGGGAGATCTTATGGAGCCATGACCTACATCCATCCATACATGTACTTTATTTTTATTGCTACACTTGACACAGCACATGCATGACCCTAATTGTCAGTTTCGAATTTTGTTTAGATCCTTCAGAAACTCCGAAAAAGAAGCGTAAGAGTCGATGGGCGAATGATGACGGGAAGATAGCCATCTCCGGTCTGCCCACTGCCTTACCTGCCAACATGTCGGAGGAAGACCAGAAACTCTACATCTGTGAGTGCCCTAGACAGCAGCTACCTGTTTACCTTGTCACTGCGCATGTTGTGGGTGTGTCTGTATGCAGTGCACTTGAAAATTGAAGAGAATAGTCGGATGCTGCGGACTGGAGATCTGGGCATACCCAGTAACCCTGGCGACAGGTACTGAGACATTTTGTTGTGGACATTTTGTTTTGGATATTTTGTTGTGGACATTTTGTTGTGCTTCTAATATGAAATACTTTGTAGAAGAAGCATCATCTATACTATAAAATGGGAATAATCTATCCGTCTGGCTGTCTTTCCGTGTATCCTCGATTCACACTTGAATGAGTGAAGTTAGACCCACAAACCCAGATATATTTAGAATCAGTGTCACCAGGGGAACATTTAAGTATATCTATACAGCCACACCCTTTCTGTATTCTGAAAAAAAGAGCAAAAAAAAAATGGTATTTTTGCCAAGAAATAGAATGGAGCTACAGACCTAAAACTTGGCATACATACACAACTTGACACCGGGAGTAGCATGGGATGGGTCCCACCTGGCCACACCTCTCCCTCCATGTGTGTCAGGCTATGAACAGTTTGCACATATGTATGCATGCTTATGTGTATCCACTTCATCACCAAAGCACCATACCTAATAGAACTCACTCTTCAGGGTAGACACATCCTACAGCAAAGGTGTTTGTTTGTTGTTTTTTTAGCCAAAACAGATTTTCAAAAATTCAGATCTCAGAATCCAAAATATGACAAAATGGGATTCCGTGCGTAGCACTGGTACTTCATGTGATAAAACATAGGCAAATCACAGTCCACCAACTTTGACACTTATTGACCTAATCACATGTTCACTTTTGTTTTAAAAGTCCACAGTGTATGTCTTCAAAGTACACACTTGGACTACAGCCCACCAAAGTGGTGAGCCGAAGAACCGTCCTACATTTTTCTCTAGGTCAAACAACTTGTGTATGTAATGTTGATGTTAGAGAGATACCCTGTCAAATATCTGTGGCCAGGAAGTACTATAATGTTCAGTGTGGTGATGGTCAGGTGATCAGGAGTGGTGATTGTGAGGTAATTGGTCGTAGCTTCATAACAAAAGAAATTAATTGAGACATTTCTCTCTTAAGCTTCTCTCCTTGCTAATGGATCCATTCCTGTTTGCCCCTAGTCATATCTCCCTCCCACCCTTCCTCTCTCATCCCTCCTTCCCCCTCATTCTCAAGGTCGCCATCCCCCGAGCCCATCTACAGTCACGATGGCAAGCGGCAGAACACTCGTGAGGTACGTGTCCGCAAGAAGCTTGAAGATGAACGACACGATCTTGTGCAGAAGGCCATTACTCTCAAGGCTGAGTACAAACCTCCTGTAGATTACAGGTCTGTGGATGTGTGGGGGGGGGGGGTGTCTTTGCATAGGGGATGTCCCTAAGTAGGGGGTGTCCCTGGGTAATGATGACTCTGTATGATATGTGTTGTGTCATGCCACCTGTAGGCCTCCCAACCGGAAGTTTGAAGACAAGGTGTTCATTCCTCAGGATCACCATCCAGAAACCAACTTTGTTGGATTGTTGATTGGTCCACGGTGAGGCAGAATACAGTGGGGGGGGGGTTTGTGTGTGTGTGCGTGTATTTTAATAATGTGGATGCCATAATACTTGGTTAAGAAGAGGAAAAAATTGTGTTTAAGTAATGTAAAATATGAAATCGTTTTATTCGGTGGAACCACTTTGGACACTCTTGAAATGGGTTGTTATATATATATAGCTTATTGTTCAACCCCTGAAATATCTACTCCTGATAATCACAGTAACTTTTATTCATTCCTAATATCTGCTATGTCAGAGACATTCATTCAGAAACAATTTTGGTTTACTTCATGAAAGTTTGATACTGATCCCAGACTAAATGTGCATTGACTTGGCTGGCACACAGACCAACACGCACATGCACACTCGCTCACTCGCTCACTCACACTCGTATCTTTAGATTCTAGCAAGCTAGTGCATTCTCTAGTCCTTTGTTATTTTTCACAGGATTCTTTGGGATTTTTTTTTTCTTATTTATTCATTAATTTTTATATTATTGTTACACTTTTATCTTTTTTTCTGTAATAAAATTATATTATTTTTTTTTAAAACACAACAAATATGATATTGATAATAATAATGATGGATGATATAAGACATTTATAAATATCATAGTCATTATGATGACACTTTGTGTTCCCTAGTGGCAACACGCTGAAACAGTTGGAGAGAGATGTAAGTCAATAATGTACTTGTTGCCATAGTTCAATGTGGTTTGAAAGTGCTGTCACATTTCAACAGTCTCAAACTAAGATCATGATCCGAGGGAAAGGTGCCACCAAAGAGGGCAAGCTGGGCAGGGCAGGACTGCCCCAGCCAGGCGAGGACGAGCCGCTACACGCCCTCATCACAGGCAACACTCCGGAGCTTGTCAAAGGAGCTGTGGATAAGGTCAGTCTCACGCACACGCACACACTTCCAGGCAGACATGTTGTTTGACCTGCTGCTGTTTATGTGAAGGATACTGATATTGTTGACTCAAGGTAGATATGCCCTGCAAAGGGAAGTTCATGATAACTTACACCTACACTCCTTGATGGTGGGGTTATGTCAAGACTGGTGATATTGTGAACTAACTTACCGTATTGGTGCCACTCTTTTAGTCTTTGGACAAGTAATTGCTGAACTTGTTATATGTTTACTGATGTGGTTGTTATGTGTTCAAGTGGTCTGTGATGACGTGCATTCTGGTGCAATTAGCAGTGCTCACACCTGGAGGGACTGGGCTGGAGTGGAAATGTACCACAGTTCTGTAGAACACAAAACAACAACTTCAGCAAACTCGCTGTGACTAGACCAATACTTAATAATAGAGAAAAGCATCAAACCAAGGGGGAAAAAATAAAGAGAACATTTTTTATTTCCTTTATCATTATAAAATCAATTTAGGTGGTGGACTTGGTCTGAATACGAATTGAATCATAACAAGACTGTTTGCTGGAAGGAAAATCTTTTGACCGTAATTCAATCTGACGTTGTACTCACTAAATATTTTGTTCTGTGCTAAGAAGATGGTGACAGTTCCAGAGAGTTATTTGTGTTACTGACATTTCTTAGGTACATAGTTGAGAGTTAATGCCCATTCTGAATTCAAATTAGATCATTGACTAATTTATGCAGTGGATACAGCAATTGGTTGCACTTCATTTGAGTTGGTGAAAGTATAATCTAACCTATTTTCATTGATGCAGTCTTGCTTTCCTCACTTTATCATTGGTCAACCTAAGTTATTTCTTTTTAGATTAAAAAAAAAAAAAAAAAAAAAAAAAAAAAAAAAATTAGGTTTCACTGGCGGTCTTCAATGGGACATCCTCATTCTCTTTCCCCTTGTTAACCTTTTGTTTCTGCTTCGCCTTCAACCAGTATCAGCTGCAAGTCAGTGTCGCTTATGGTGCTAGAAATATAATTTCAAACCACCTCAGGGGGTGTGGTTAGTAGTGCTGATGACAATAGGATGTGAAGTTGTTTTGAGATCAGAAACTTAAGCTTCTGTAGGTGAAGACTGCTAATGGACAACAACACAAAGGGAAAGAGATAGGCCACAGCCAGCACTGCAGAAAAGTGTGGCATATATGATAGAATATCACTTTTTGAAGATATTTCTTTTTTTATTATTCACTTAATTTTTTTGTGTTGTTTTTCTGTTGATGTTGTTGATGTATTATTATCATCCCCCCCATCCCTCCAGATCAAGTCAATTATCCAGAGTGGCATAGATGTCCCTGGCAACGAAAACGAAATCAAGAAGATGCAGCTGCAGCAGTTGGCAGAGCTGAATGGCACCTTCAAGCCCTTGGACATTCTCAAGTGAGTCAACACTAGCATGGCATGGCAATGGCTGCACTTATCCCCCTCCTCTTCTTCCTCTGTGGTCCACCAGGTGTCGTAACTGCGGCTCCACCACCCATAAGACGTGGGAGTGTTCGGAGAACCAGAACATCACGTCCGCCATTGTGTGCACTCGCTGTGGAGGTGGTGGACACATTGCCTCGGACTGCAAGGCTGACTCGTAAGTGCATGTAATAAACACTCCATGTCTAATGGGGGGGGGGAGAGCAATTGGTAACGAGTAATTCCCTCTTGCTTTATCAATATTGTTAATGGACTGTATTTTGTTCTGTAGGATAATGGTGTTACACGAGACAGGTGGTTGTATATTTATATTGCGTGCTATGTGCAGTGGTGGGTACACACTTTACAAACAGTATGTTTCTGCTTTCTCCATTTCAGAGCTCATGTCCTAATCTGAGCGAAGACGTGGTCAGTTTCCAAGTGATTGAGACAGTATTAAAGGCAGATCCTTTCACTGACATTAAAATTGAATTTCCTTTCTTGGTTTTTAGCTGATGGTGAAGAGCAACAGTGACAACTCTCTCCAACTCTCCATCAACTGGAGAGCAAGTTAGGTCTTTCAAATTAATTTTTTTTTAAAATCATAATTAGAGCACATTCAGGTGCAATTCACAACTGCTGCTCTTATCTGGTGTGTATCATTTGGAATATTTAATTTTGTGAATGGAGTGCTTTCTACAGGCAAGCTGGTTTTCACATACTTGTATTTTGTGGTTGAATGCTCACAAACTGTGTTCTTCAGTGTGCTTTCATTTATTGGACTTTGAAGGCTATTAATCTACTAAAACCCGTTTTATGTGATGGACACTTATGGTGTAATTTACATTTACAGGGCTTCTTCAATTTGTGTACTTTTCATTACAGGAGTAAATTGTATAGAAGGAAATTGTTTAATTGTAACTTTCAGGTACGGAGGCAGCCGAGCATGTCGTGAAGGTGAAGTGGAACCTTGCATACAAACTGAGAATATTCTATTTCAATGATAACCATGATGTGTTTGTATGTTTGACGTCCATTTCCTTTTGGTGTTTATCAGCTCAAACTAGCTTAATACTTGGGTGGATGTTGACAGTAAGAGTCTACCCTTGGACCGATTTATGTGAGTCTTTGGAATTATGTCGGTAGAGGATAGTCACAGACTGCAGAGGAGATATACCTTGGGAGGGAGTGAGGGGGTTAAGGAGTGCGTGAACTTGATAAGTGGTGCTCCTCTTTGTGGTATTGGGGAGTATTGAGTGTGGAGTCAGTCAACCTTGGGGAATAATGTCTTTGTTTAAGCAGAGTTGACTACTGTGTGTTCTCTCTTTGTTTGACGGTGTGCAGTACATAAATAACCACTTTAGGCTGAGATTTGGTTAAGTTCTGGAGAGGAATTTTTTTCCTCTGTAACTACTTCACTACGATTGTTGTATTCTCTAATTTCTTGTTCTCCAATTGATTGTGCTCTTGTTTACTTATTGATTGTAACTCTTATTCCTTGTGCTACAATACACTGCTTTGTATTTACTTGTGCTCTAATTATCTTGCTTATGTTGAAATTTTTACTTCAATATGGATTGTGGTGACACTTCACCAGAGTGCCATCAAGTGTAAACAGGTTAAACATGTCAATCGGCAAATAACACTTAAAACCACTTGTTCCATGATCTTCTAACCTTCATGTCACAATCCTAGCATGACATCATCATGATGACATCATCGTCAATACTGTCTGGGGCCAGGCTTAACCCAGTATTGATGACATCATTATTGATGATGTCATTATGCAGATTGTTGACACATGAGGTCTCACCGTCGACCACCAATTGCTGGGTCAGCATTGGCATCTGGACCAGTGGCAGAATGTGGTCTTACTGATTAGTAAGTCTCTGGGGCATCTTGAAAAATCTGGCCGTTTTTTTCTTTTCTTTTCTTTACTTTTTTTCAAATGACACTGTTCATCTTCAACAAATGTCCTTCCTGACGAATACAAGCCAATAGCTGAGTTGGGTGGCCTGTGTTTCTGCTGTAAGTAACCCAAAAATGAATTAGTGAAGTCCTCAGATTTTATCTGCAGTTGACTTGATCTAATCAATGCCCACATCAAAACATCCCTAGTCTGTACACATCCACCCAAAGTCTGATCCTATTTGATGGTTTAACCTTTGCTTGACACAAGCTCTGTGTGTGTGTGTGAGAGAGAGAGAGAGAGAGAGAGAGAGAGAGAGATAACCCTTAAGCCCCACACATTTTATTCAGTGATTGAACCTTGGTGTCTATCCTTACAGGAAGGCCATTGTTCCTCCAGCAGACAAGGCAAAGATGGATAGTGAGGTAAGTGGGCATCATTAAGATTATCGAGACTTCCTCAAATTTAAAAATAAAAAAAAGGCTTCCAGTGAATGATGTTTCTGTCTGCTGCAGTATTTGTCGCTGATGAAAGAACTCGGGGAGTCCGTACCTGACACGCCTAAAGCAGTGCCTCCTCCATCAAGCCTGGTAAGGGCTAACTTTTAAAAAATTGGGTAGGTGTGGGAAGGGAAAGGAGTGTGGGAGAACGGAAATGAGACAACTTTCGTGTTCTGATAGGCATGGGATTGAGGGTAGGCATAGTTAGAACGATGTGCTTTACAAGCACATACCACATCATAGAAAACACACCTGTATGCATGACCTTACTTTATTTAAGACCAGTTTTCTCTTCTGCTTTATTTTGTGTAGAGCTCTGTGGCTTGTGAGTATAAATGCTTACTAGTCTGATAAATGTGAAACTAGGATCTCTTGTATGTGCAAGAATTTTTGTTTTGCATGTCTCTATTCTTGTGTGTTGTCCATTGACCCCTCCCTCCCTCCCCTTATGCAGTGTGGACCAAAGCCAGCAGAGGTCATGCACCCACAGGGAGGGATGCAGGTCCCCCCACCCTGGGCCCAGCCCCTCATCCCAGGAAACCCCCCTCTCATTCCCGGACCACCCATGATGATGGCTCCCAGACCTGGCCTGCTTGGTGTCGTACCCCCATGGGGGGTCTCACCGCCTCCTGTGGGCTCTGCCCCGCTGATTGCCAACCCACCCCTGCCAATACCCTATATGCCATCTGGTACGTTGGCAACTATGACAACAATGAATTTCCTCCATTTAGTTGATTTTTCACCTTTAAATTGAAAAACTGTAGGTGTTGGTAAGATGGTAATAGGCGGGGGGCAGGTATCTGCTGCTTTAGTGTAATTATTTGCAATGTTTTGTAAGTTACTGGTGGTTTTGTCCAAGTCGGTAAGGTGATAAGTGCTGTGATTCCTTGACTACTGTTCACCCTTGAGTAGACTGCACTATTTCTTTTTTTTCTTCTTTTTTTTTTTTCTTTTTTCTTTCTTCTTTTTTCTTTCTTTTTTTTTCTTTTTTTTTTTTTTTTTTTTTTTTTTTTTTTTTTTTTATGGGAGGACAGTCACACTGTGTAATTGTCTGTGCTATTTTGAATTTTTTTTATCGCATACATTCTCCTCCATCCATTACATCAGTTTGTTCTTCTCTTTCTTCCCTAGTTTACCCCCAGCAGGCATCACAAGTGGTGCCAGACATCCATGGTTCCTCTGAGTCCATGCAGGCTGCTGGCCATCCTGCTGCTCCTCTCTTGTCCATGGCCTCCAGTGCTAGTTCCACCATGAACAAGTCTTCTGTGCCTCTCACCACCTCTACTCAGGTGACGGCGACAGCCACCCAGCCCCCGCTCCCTAACCAGCCGCCATGGCAACAGACCTCTCATGTGAGACAGCCATTTCCTGTGTGGCCACAAGCCCCCCAACAGATGATGTATGGAGGAGCTATTCCCCCTCTGCCTCATGGGGTGCCCGTTCCTCCTAACTCCGCAGGAGGCAACATGGCCCCTCCCCTTCCTCCTGACCAGCCCTGGGTGAGGAGGAAAGATAGTGACAATCAGTGTGGCTTTTATGCAAGTTTCCATATCTAATGTTTAAATCGAGTGTCCTTTAAGCTGAATAAGATGATGTGGTTGAGATTGTTTTGGAGGGAGGGGGGGGGGGGAACATTTGCAAATCTAACCATTTCCTGTGGATGCCTACTCCTAGTGTATTATATAGAGCAATGTGTAGATTGTATTGAGAAGTGAGATATTTTTTTTTATGATTTGTATTGTGTGTTATTGCTGTAGCCCGGCGCTGCTGCTCCTCCTCTTCCTCCACCATCTTAGCTTGCTAGCGGACTATTAAAGATAGAATTTCTAAACTGAACTGTATATATACATACACATGCACACATATTTAATAGCTTCCCTTGTTATGCTGTGTTAAGCCTCAAAGCTATGAAAGCCTCACCTGGGGAGATTAACTTTGAAATGAGTGATGTCACGAATATTTTAAATATCATTCCAGAGTGTTGTGAGATTATTCAACTGGAGTTTGGTACTGTCGGTGGCTGGGGATGGCTGAGGATGGCTGAGGATGGCTGGGGTCAAAAGTTATTTCAAGATCTATGACGGAAACTGTCCTGGACTGCAAGACTCCACCACTTACTATATCAAAAAAATAATAATAAAAGATTAAATAATAATAATAATATTTTATTATATTAACCTAGAAGGTTTAACCAATACCATTCATTCTTAATATTTATTTACGGAATGATTTCGTATTAGTTTAGCTTGCCACTGTTGCCGCACACTCGGCAGCTGCATTTAGTTGTCTAGGCTTGTCTATTTCCTTTCAAAGTCTTACTGATTAAAATTGTAGAAGACAGCGAACATTTGAACAGCCATGTTGTCCTATGATGCATGAATTACACCTTTATAGCAGTGTGTGTGTGTAACACCTTTTTTATATGTCTGGACAATTTAGAGAAGAACAGATGGTGCCCAATCTCCTTATATCAGTTTCAAAATAGAACTCCAGCTGTATTGTTATTATTATGGAACTTAAGATTATTTCTTGTTATTTTGGAATTTTTAAAATCAATGAGACCTGCTACTATTGACTACTCACCACCACCCAGTGTCGCATACAATAAGACTTCTTTCTCCAACCCACATCCCCAACTAATTACAAATACAGTCAGTCTAAAATTTTAAAAAATAATAATAAAAATACATTTGAAAAAATGGTGGGAAATACCCTCTGATAATAGTTTGTGGTATTATTTGGTGTTACCAACCAACACCAACTAATTCATTGTCAGCAAAACCTTCCATATGTAAGCAATACTTTAATTATGGTCCAATTTTCTTGAGGTGACATTCTGTGTAACTTAGTAGGCACTACACACAACTACCAGACTAATCTTGGGGGGGGGGGGGGGGGGTGAAAAAAAACCTATTCAACCAGTCTCAGCTTATTTAAAAGTAGCAGCATTTTTGTGAATAAGTATATATATATATATATATATATTTTTTTTTTTTTTTTTTTTTTTTTTTTAATTAATTTTAAATAGTTAACAAGTTTCTGAATTGGACCCTGGCTAATGATGGACTGAACTATGATGCCTGTGTACCATACATCAGACTGGTGAATGTTGGATGTACATACATAGCAAAGGAATCTGGGTGTACATAGCAAAGGAATCTGGGTGATTAATTTCCACAAACCACTCTGGAGCCAGCTAGATCTTCTTGGCTGGTGCTGTGCATGACAAGTACCCCATGATGATGATGATGGATTAAAGGTGACTTCACAATGTACCACAGATAAAGATGGTGGAAGTGAGCAGAGTCCACTCTCACAATAACAATGCCGTACCAAATAAGAGTTATCCTGCTGCAAATCTGCACTGTCTAGTGAACCTCCCCCCCCCCCACCACCACACACTTGGTTGGGCTCACACCAATTCGAACACCTTGTAAACAATTGATACTTTGTCTCAAGATACCTCCATTTTGTGCAGAACATATTCCAAACAGTGCCTACCTTTGTATTCTAAAGGTATTATATGTACAAAAGAAAACATTAAAAGGTGATGTTAATTACATGTACAATTGATAAAGGGAAACAAAAAGGATGGTATCAAAAGCATCTACAACAATAATTATAATCATTTAGTTTGTGGGATGATAGCCAAAGAATTCTCAGCGATCATGCTAATCTTCCACCTTTGTGTCAGGTGAACTCCTGTGTGTCACTACCCCTTCCTTCTTTTTAGCTTTGTCCTTAGCCACCACCGGGCCCATCTCCACCCACTTACAGCTCACTATCAATACACCAACCAGAATTACTAATAAACTTATATTTAACATTTGGGCCAGATTGATTATGTTCAACCGAGGAAGTTCTCCAGTGAGAGCCGAAATGTAGCCATTAGCCCATATGACGATGACAGCGATCACTCCTACGAGTAAGAATATGCCAGCAAATATGAAAAAATAGCCCCACAAATTGCTGTGGTAGAGGTGAAGGAAAATCTTCATGGCCAAGAAGATGTTGGAAATGGTCGTAACGGCCACCAGATAGAAAGCAAAAGAAGCCGCGATTGAGGTAACAATGTCCACGTCGACCCCAAACTCGTAGAACTTGAAGCAATGAAGGAGTTCACTATCCACGTCATTCACACAGTCCACGAACACAAGAGTGCTCGCATTGAAGCAGCTGAAATCGCGATCAATTCTTGTATCGTTACAGGCATTGACGGTGACCTGTGTGTCCAAGGTAATATCAACAAAGTAAGACACAGCCAACGAGATAGACATGCCTGATATGATGATGAGTAGCCATGTGGCACGATTACTGTAGCAAGAGTGGCAAGCACCACTCGGCTTCTTCGGCATCTGTTCTGGTTCTGGACAACTGCCCGTGTCTGTATTCTCACACTTGGGAAGTTCAAAATAGAAGCTATTAACAATGATCCAGAAATCAGATTTTGCCCCCTTCTCCAACTTGACATTGCGAAGGATGCGGGGTAAGGCCTCACGCCCATCCAGGGCACCATACGTGATGTAATCCAGCACTATAGCCATGAGAATACCAGATATGTAGAGAAGAATTGGGAAGATGACAGCAACAAGAAGTTCCACTACCACGAATGGTGTCACGCTGACATTAACTCGCCTGGAACGGTTGTAGCCGACTGCTATGGCCCACAACACTGCAGAATACAATGGATAATAGGAAACATTGACATTACATTATTTCAACCACCATCCACTGACAACATTATTGTGTGCGTGCGTGCGTGTGTGTGTGTGTGATGGACTAATCACAGACACCTCCTCTATGCCTCAGTTGACACTGCACAAAAGAAAAATGAACAAACCTACAAAAAAAAATAAAAGTATGTTTGTGGTTAAATGGAACTAAATACAGTGATATGTTTTGACAACAAACTAGAAGCCATCTAAGGATGGAATCCCACAAGCAGCCCTGTACATTCTCACTTTTGCTGTTGTTTAGGATTCATAGGGTTAACAGTTTGGCTGACTTCATTTAGGGTTGCTCAGAGAGACTGGGTGATGTCTACAGAGTGGTTTGTAGGGTAAGTGTACCACTCAAACTTATCTATGGCTGAACTACCTCGATGTGAGACAGAGAAGATGGAAAAAAAAGAAAAGCTTAAAGACCATGATCTGCCAAAAGAATACTGTGCAACCCCATCAATTTTCAGACAGAGCTCCTTGTACAGAGGAACATGAGCCTATTTTTGGAGTTAAGTTGGGAAGGACCAATGGAATGGAACTGTGACAGGATATTGGAAGATTATTTTTTTAAATTGCTATGAGCGGCATTAGTTTTGGAGCCACGAGATTCAGCAGCTTTCACGCCAAGAGACGCGCATCAAGGCCGATGAGATCAAGAGTTGTTGCAATGAAGCCTTCCACTTTGCAATACTTGCATCTGTGCTGGTGACTTCAACTGCCACAGCACCACCAGGGGATACAATACCACCAACCCTGACAGCACTGTTCTTGAAGATTGGGTATCTGCATTGGACCTGGCCTTGCTCCACGAACCTAAGCAACCACGCAGCTTCTGCTCATCACATTGAGGCACAACATCTAACCCTGACCTAACTTTCACCTGTCTTAGAGCTCTCTCCATCAGCTGCTGAGTTTTCGGTCTTTTCCCAAAGTCTCAACACTGACTGTCCATCATTGTGACATTGGCACCCATCAATCCTGTACCAACCAGAGAAGTCAATGGTGGAATTTCCAAAAGGTGAACTGGGCAAATGTCACAGAGACACTGAATGCTGCAGCCAAACAGCTCCCCAACCCGACCTCTGATCCGGACACAGCGTACACAAGGAATACTTCACAACACAAAACGAATAAGGTACTTTTTGTTTGATAATCACAAGAAAGATTTGTGGCCATATAACTCCCACATAATTATAAAAAAATTAATTTTTTTTTTCTATACAATCTTTCATATTTTTTTTTGTTATATTTATTGTTATTTTTTTTTTTGTAACTATATATTGGGGGAGGGGCTTACCCTGTCATAACTATATATTGGGAGAGGGGCTTACCCTGTCATAAGGGGAGGGGTTTACCCTGTCATAACTATATATTGGGGGAGGGGCTTACCCTGTCATAACTTGTTTCGATTCAGAAGTGGCAGATTAATAAAATAAAACTCCAACTCAAACACACTGTGTGTGTCATATTTGACATGGTTAGGTCGATGGCTGGGATTAGAGTTACCGAACAATCCACCCTGTACATTATATCCGTACTGTTTGAACAGTTATTCAATTATATCAAATCTCGTGTTGTTCTAGGGAAGCCAGTTTGGGTATAAAACTGAGTTTGGCTTGGGTGAAGAAAGACCCAGGTGTCAGGTGGAATTATGGACCACTTCAGAGATGCAGACATTACGTCTATGATATCAAAATCTGCTGACAAACATTACTTATCCCACAACTGCGAAACACTCCTAAATTATCTCTATTTAACATTCAAAAAGTTTGACCGTCTTTTAACATTTTATGGGGATCTGTCACTACCACACCCAAACCTTACTGAACACGCATGCACGCACACACACACACACACACACACAAGAGCACGCACACACACACACACACAAGAGCACGCACGCACACACACACACACACACACACACACACACACACACACACACACACACACACACACACACACACACACACACACACACACACGAGAGCGCACACACACATGCGAGAGCGCACGCACACACACACACACACACACACACACACACACACACACGAGAGCGCACACACACATGCGAGAGCGCACACACACACATGCACACACAAGTGGACACAAACAACTACTCACAACAGAGAATAGCCAGAATGAAACAGAGACAGCTGAAGAAGAGCATGACCAGACCACCAAACCCTTTCCTGTCAGTGAGCTTCTTCAACTTCTTGCTACCCTTCTTCGGCTCATATAGTCCCACATCTCCTTGCTTAACTAAAGTGTTGAGGTGGATATGCTGGGGGAAGGGAGGGGGGAGAGGGGGGAGGGGAGGGAATGACAAATACAGTAACCAACTGGTAAGGTTATAACCAACTGTTAAAGTAATGACTTACTGTTAAGGTGATAACTTACTGGTAAGGTTACAACCAACTGGTAAGGTTACAAATAACTGGTAAGTTTACAAATAACTGGTAAGGTGAAAACTAACTGGTAAGGTGAAAACTAACTGGTAAGGTGAAAACTAACTGGTAAGGTACTATTAGCCATAGAACTGATTCATATGCATTTGGCATTGTCAACATGAAATATAAGCTTAAAAATAGGAATAGCAGCAGCCCCCTCCCCCTCCCCCTCATTAAAGCTATGGGGTCTTAGATGCTCTCTTTGAAATACTTTCACTTCTCTCCAACATCAGAAAAAGTAGAGCAGCTGCAAGAGAAAATTGTCTCACTCATATTGTACGTTCTAGATATTGCCCACTATATAGTACTACACACCCCTCCCCCACCCCTCACTATCTCTTTGTTCAGTGCTAAGCCCTAAGTACATCACAAAGAGAAGTAAGTCCAGTGCATAGCTTCAGGTTACAGGAATTTAAGCTTATGCATAGCAAATATCTAGCACAACGGTCAAAACTGGGATTAATGTCACCAAACAAATAAACCAGCTACTCCTCCACATATAGCCTGATCAACAACCACAGGATGGATGGATGGATGCAACACAGAGTGGACAAGCTCTCCTAATCAAGGTCAGCAGGTGCCATCTTGCATAACATGACAGGATTTGACTGGAGAGTAATGACCTCACACGCACGCGCGCGCACACACACACACACACACACACACACACACACACACACACACACACACACACACACACACACACACACACACACACACACACACACACGCATACAGAGAGAGAGAGAACACATGTAGTGATCTAGCGTACAACATGTATCATTAACTTTACCAATGCAATTAACTGCTTGGAAAATAAAGAATAATGGACAAGATGAAAACACTATTACAGAAGACTTATGGTAATCATTTGAAGAACTCTTACGTCACAATATTTATCCTTCAGATGGGCTGGTGTGGGGGTGGGTGTGGTCGGAGAGGCAGGAGTGATACCTCCACTGCCTCCACTGTCACCAGCTGCACTCCTGCCAGGACTGAGGTCCTGCATCATCAGTGCCTCTCCGTCAATCTCATCACTGCAGGAGGCAGAGCAGGGAACATGAGACTATAACAACAGGTTACCAATGATGAACCATTGTATGCAATACACTCACATTTTTACAATTACTAATATTGGCAATTAAGGATAATAGAAATTTAAGTGCAGCCTTAACTATGGCACGTTCACTTTTCATGGAATATACTGGGTGTCCGTCTGTTCATACCCTAAAACAGACTGGAGTTTTATTAGTGTATACCCTGGAACTGATTACATTACATTACCACTCAACCTAAATTGAGCACGCTGTAATGTACTGTCTTTGTTCAACTTCAGGATAGTATTGTATCCCTGTGAGCCACCTTGATACTCACAAGGATGTAGAGAAGACCTGTCACACAATAAATCATTGTCACACCACCCTAATGGAGTGGTACCTCACATGTCCACAACATGCATACTAAATCTCCTCAACACGTCCACTGTTGTATGTATTAACATCTATTTCTCTTTGTTATGACAGACATTATATATTATCACTTGATTTACATACATTCCCTGGAAGAAGAAAAATACATATGGTGCAGCATAAGAGTATAACCTGACATGTATTTTACTTGATGGATAAAATGATCATGGCACACCTGAATTGAAATTTGTGGTACCATTACGTCCCATCCTGTTTGTAGATTCTTCAGGAACACAATTTTTTTTTAACTTGAAGAGGGAATGTCAGTCTTCATAGATACTTTAAATTGTAAATTGGTTTCTAATTAATTAATACATTGCATCTTGCATATGAGGACAAAACGAGTGAAAATGGTCTTTCCTATTGGACATATCTCTATTATCTCGAAATATTTCTCTGCCATGTGCTCACCCCCCCCCCCCCCCCCCCCAATCAAATCCTGGCTATGCCCATGTCTTCTGCCAGTAGCGTGAAAGTAACTGGACTCTAATTAGGGACACACTTTGGAAAAGTTATCTTCTAGTGCTATTAGCTGAAACTACCATATGTGCAGCAAACAAGCTTATAGCATAAGATGTAGCTGAGATAGATAATAAGTTCCTATTTTTAGGCTTTTCAGTGGATTCAATATTTTAAAAACATGGGCCATGTCAATATTGACTGTACTATTATCCATCTCACCCCACCCCTTTCCCGGTATAATAACATGAACGAGCATTCATAGAGCCACAGAGCATCAAGGGCATGTACACTCACATTCCAAAGAACTTAGTAATACTTGAATCTATGCAGTGTAGTCGGTCAGTCAGCTCTTCCCATGCAACATCCCACAATATAACCAAGCAGTCTAGGAAGTGTGTCACATAAGACATACCTGGGTAATCCCAGGGTAATCCCAGGTATCTGAGCATCCCTGGGTATTCCCAGGATAATCCCAGGGTAATCCCAGGTATCTGAGAATCCCTGGGTATTCCCAGGATAATCCCAGATATCTAAGATAACCCTGAGTAATCCCCAGTATTTAAACATATCCCTACGTAATCCAAGGTATCTAAGATATCCCTCAGAAATCCCCAGTATCCAAGGCATCCCCGGGTAATCCTAGATATCTATAGCCCTGGGTAATCCCAGGTGTTTAAAAATATATTCCTGGATAGTCCCAGGTATCTAAGATATCTCTGGGTACTCCAAAGATATTGAGAGCAAAAACTCAAGGCTGACTGACCAAGTAGGGTCAGTAGGAGTCAAGAGTAACACATAGCTAATATCAGAATTGCTCTTCGTATTTGTACTAACCATCTGACCTTTGAGCCCTACGACAGAGCAACCTATTGCAAATGACTATCACATGCAAGGAAAACAAATTTTAACAAAAATAATAAAATAAAATATAAAATAAGATAATAAAAATTATAAAATGTGGCTTCTTTGAAATTTTCATTGAACAAAAATGTTTTTCTCTGTATTGTGTTGTTTAAGATTGTCCATAGCAAGAGTATTGGCTGGAGAACACATGACCCACTGACTGGAGCTACACTGACGACTGTTCAATAAATTGCAGCAGATGAAAACATTGAGCGACAAAGAACTGAGAGAAAGAGAAGGAGCCTCAGCAGCTTTCAAACTAAAAGTTACTGTTCTTGCAGAAATTACAATGACCATTGTATTGCACAGTGCTAGTAATGCTAGCACAACACCACAAGAATAAAAAGTATGTTCTAAACTGTCATTCTGAACCTTGGCACCTTTCTAGTGTCAATGCATATCAACCAAAACTTCTACATTACATAAATATATTGCAATAATACATCATCAAGGATATCTGAAGCTCACAAATGACCCCTTGCTATACATTGTACAGTACCACACACAGCAATCTACGCACACCTGACATCCCTCCCTCCCTCCTTCCCTCCCTCCTTCCCTCCCTCCACACTACGACTTACTACACCACTCATCACAGACGTAACCTTGTCCACTATCAACTGGTTGAGGTTACTCACCCCGTAGCTTCATGTTTCTTGAGGCGGTACACTGCATACTCCAGCATGCACAGACCCAGCGTAGCAGCAAAGGCAAACACTATCCCAGAGGCAGTGGCACCAAGCAGCCAGTAGATGAACTCGTTCTCATCCACCATTTCCTCAAGTTCCTCTTGAGGCGACATGCCTGCTGGCGACAGGACGGCCAGACTGAAGACACAGCTCATGGAGCCATTGGTCTGCAAGCACGAGTTAGCTTCAGTGGCACGTGCAATCCCAATACCACCTGTAATTGCCATGGTAACAATATTAATAGCACCTGTGGTTTCCATGGAAACAATAACAACTGTAGTTAAACATGTGAATTACCTACCACAGATTGCAACAAGCTCCAACCAACACTCTTGTCTTATGTCTAGGTTGGTGGCTGTGAAGCATGTACAGCTTAGCAACCTATGTGTATCCTTAATAATCACTTCACACCTTCAAAATGCCTGATAAGCAATACTTAATAGTTGACACAGATCTAACTCCAGCTTGTACACTGACACAGACCAAAGAGTCCTGACACATGTACAGTCAGCCTGGATGCAGAACAGTGTGACTCTGGGATACCACACTATGCTCTACATTTGTACAATAGAGTTTCTTTCAGTATCCTGGTTGAGATTGAGAAAGGCTAACTCAGATAACATCATTATACACTCACCCAATCCAAGAGTTACCAGAAATATCAGCATCAAGAGAACGACTAGCGGGATGGCACACATCCATACTACAGCAGTTCTAATATTGGAAGATAACGCCATTGTAACGGTACTTCAGCTGTGGCGCCTACAATCTGAGATACCAATCCAATACTGGAACTGCTTAACTCCAGAGCACCCCAAACCACACCCAAATTGAATCCTCCCAACTCAAACGCATGCTGGAATGTTCATCTAGAAAGACTAGAAGACCATTTGCCACTTTGCCTGCAAGGTTGGAATGTTCATCTAATTTTTTTTTTTTTTTGGTCCTAGATTTTCCATTACTTAAATCAAGATTCAATCAGGTATTTAGAGTTTCAAGTGCACTGACTTTTGTGTCTTTTAATCAGAGGATCTGTTGACGGTTGGTGGAGATGAGGTGGAATACAGAGGAGGAGAAAACAGGGGGCAGGGGTGGCTTCAGCCTCCTCCCCCCCCCCCAATTTATCACAGGGGGCTGCCCCTTCCCCCCCCCCCCCATTTATCACAGGGGGCTGCCCCTTCCCCCCCCCCCCCCCCTCGAAGCACCTATTTGTTTTTTCAAATGCTTTGAATTAGCACCATGACTGTACATCACATGTATTGTTGGTGTCCAAGATCAATTATTAGGAAAATCCCTAGTTAGTATGGAAAATAGTATATAGGTAAGTACAGAGGCACAAATATTCCTTCATTCATACAGAGAATCACGCTAATAATAAACTTATAGCTATACAACAAGTTTGGTAACTTTGCAGCTGCAACATGTTACTCATTGAAGGCAACAATACCTTCTAGGTTTTCAATCATTGCTGATGAGGCATTAGATATAATCAGTAGCAACCAATGATAAACAGTTAAATTTGTCCTATTGGGTGAATTGAAATTACAGTGTCAAATGGATTCTGTTGGTTTTCTTAAGCTTCCTGAAACAAGAGTAGCCTCCAAGATTTTGAAAAGATAATTCGATTACAGTAACTGTGCATTCTTGTGCACATTCACTCAATCTTTGCTTTAAGATATTGGAAGACAACTTCCATGCATTCAGGATGCTCTTAAAATAGTTAAACAAATAAGTAAGCTAATTTTATTCTCCTCCAATATATCTGCATCTTTTTTCCTTTTTTTTCAATAAGTAGCAAGAGGTTGGTAAGGGTGTAACTAAACTGGAATCATTATGTCCCACCAGATGGACTCCAAGAATGGTTGCCATGGAAGATATTCTTTTAGAGGCTTTGAAGGAATCTATTCAACAGAATGATGAATAGATTTGCAATCATTGGAGAAGTTTATCACCTTGTTTGGAATGAGACTAGTCACCCTTTTTTTTTTTTTTAGTGCAGCAGAGCAAATTCCCTTTATCACAAACCAAAAAAAAAAAAAAATATATATATATATATATATATATATGGTTTTGCAAGATGTTCTTTCTGCTGTTGATGCTGCCAAACAATTTTATAAAATAATATGATCTGAAAATAATTTCAACAGATTTAATGATAAGACTGTAACCACTACTGAGGACCACAATATTGACCTTCCAAAATTGCCTGGATACCTAAGACTTCAGATCGAATATGGAAGTTAGCCAAACGTATTTACATCTGCAAAGCATACTTCCTGGAAATTTAACTTGAAGCATGTGATCTATTCCATTGTGAGCTAAAAGATTGATTTAATGAGCACATTCCCTCAGTTCTGGTGATTGAAAAACCATGATAAATGCAGCAAATGGTCATAAATGTAAAAGTTAAATAAATCCTGCTACAAAGATGTTGACATGCTAGCATCAGCAAAATATTTTTAACTTCACAGAACATAATCTAGCAGTGTAACTTTGAAAAAAGAAAATGAGTTCAATAAAAAAAAATTCTGTCTAGCAATAAAAAAAATTTCAAACAAATGCTACCAATGGTAGGCACATCAGCTCTCTCATCTACATTTAACAATCCTAGTTACCTCTGCAGCATAAAAAATAGGCCCTTCTCTGGGAAAAAGTGTCCTAACTTCTCTACAATGACAGAGATGAAGCATAATTATTGAGTGCTTCTATATATTCACAAAGATTTTACAGAAAATTTTTGACTTTAGGTATAGTTTTGATGTTAAAAACTTTTATCATTGATGAGAGGGAAGGGCTATTAAATAGTTATAGCTTGTAAATTTTCCTTTTTTATTTATTTTTCTATATTGAGTACATTTATTCCAATTTAAAGTGATTCCCCACCCTGTTAAGCTTTGATAAATATCAATCCTCAAAAATAACATAAACTCTAGCCCCACCCCCACTTTTAATGTGCTGTCTCCTCCCTTGGAATAACAATTCTTGATGCAGCCACAGTTGTCAAATGAAAACTAATTCATCCAATTAAGATACCACTTCCTCTAATACCCCCTCCCCCTTTTTCTGTGCCAAATAATTGCTCATTTGGCATGCAAAACCAAGGTCCCTCCTATTCTATGTTCCTTAGTTTATTTGTATTCTGTAGCCATTCTTCTCAGAGAATGAACTTGTGTTTGTGCCACCAATACATAATCACCTATTCACTCTTGAAAACCTCTAAACAGTATTTCCAAAACCAATACCAAAATAATTTTATTCATCAAAATTTTAGTTTCTTTCCAAATGAATTTCCTGACACCATAGATAAAGTTTCCAAGAGCAGCAACCCAACCTGTTCTTTCCTTTGGGCTATGCATTGCAGCTGCTCCAACCCCCCCCCCCCCCCCCCCCCTTCTAATGCATAAAAACTCTGCTCTAATACAGCTGCTTCATTAGTCAGCTGAAATAGCTATTTTTGCTTTTTCTAGCAATATCCAGAATAAGTCTTATCAGAAATATACATGATAATTTTGATAAATGGTGAACATGGAAGCTATTAGTGACAACTGCTTGTTTCAAATGTTCATTTGCCATCTGATGTAGGGGATTTTTTAATATATTTTTTTTAATAACTAAGAAAGACCTTTCCACATTAACACTAATCATTGGGAAAAATTGAAAGTTTGCAATGTCTCTCAGGACTCTTCCCAGCATTCTCCTTGTTCATGAAACATGTAGATCTCTTCTAGTACAGGGATCTCTGGACTTCTGTGCAGAACCCTTGTCTACTTGGAAGCTAGTGAGCATCTATAATCACCTGCTACTTTTTCAAGTTCAGTCTTCACTCCTTTAGGAAGGCCCTGCTTCAATCTGATAAGATGACACCCTCAATCCAAATGCTCCAGTCCTTTGTTATGGGAAGGTTGGGTTAGGTTTGTTTCAACAGCAATATATGAGAATGGGCCTTCTTAAAAATCTTTTCAGAAGGGAGGGATCATAGTGAAACAAATTATTCCATATTTAGGTCAGAAAAGGTGAAATAGATTTTAAATAACAGAAAAAGGGTATTTTAGATCAAAAATCTAGGTTTCAGGTGAAAACCTAAAAAATCCCAACTCCAATAAGATAACATTGAATTTCAAGTTTTCCTCATATTGGGAGATGAATTATGAAAATATTGTTCTTTGAATCACTCTAGTTGCCCCCTACATAATATACCACTAATATATGCAAGTGAAAATAAAAAACATTTCTTTGAAATAAAAACAGTAAGTAGGGATGATGTGTCAGCAAAAAGTGCAGAAACAAGAATTCTGTGAGTGTGTATTACAAAATTCCCTACTTCACCGATTCCACATTCTCACATAATGTAAGATGTGATGCCAAAAGACTGCCACCTCTTCAATTAGCTTGTAGCCAGCTCATGTAGAATAATTATTCCAAGTTCACAGGAATTTTGCCACACAGGCTGTCACACTATCATGTAGAATTCTAAGTTCACAGGAATCAGTGAAGTAGGGAATTTTGTAACACAGAATTCTTATTTCTGCACTTTTTGCTGACACATCATCCCTACTTATTGTTTTATTTCAAAGAAATGTTTTTTTATTTTCGCTTGTTTCCTTTAGTTTTTGCACTGTCAGATAGCTGGCTACAGTACTGGATTGGCATTTTGTATACATCTGATTGGCATCCACAAGTGTGCACTCTACCTGCACCTCTCCAGGCACTCTACCTGCATCTCTCCAGGCACTCTACCTGCACCTCTCCAGAGGGAGTGCATTCTCCCAGTACAGTACTCGATTACTCTTAATTATCAGGAAGTAATAGTTAGCTAGCTATAGCAATTCTAAGGCTAGCTGTAACAAATTTAGCTACTGAATTTGACTTACATTCTTTGGAAGCATAGCTCTGGTTAACCTGGGATATACTTTGGTAGTTTCTTAGGAAGCAAATAAAGAGGTCGTGGACCTGGTCCAAGGAAATAGTAAGCTGTTAGTATAACTATTGCAAGATTTGCTGTAGCCAGCTAGGCTGTAGGCCTGGAAATTAAGAATAAAAAGAATGAGATAAAAGATGGTGAACATTTGGTGATTTTGACAAGTCTGGGCTTGCTACTTTAGCTATTGATTTGGAGGACAGAAACTATCTTGGTAGTTTGTGTTGCAGCTTATATGGGCTGCAGGTGAGTTTTGTAGCCCAGGTTTGAGCCATAGCAGAGAAAAAGAAGCTTTCATTTTGTATTAGTCCATGAGGCCGCCATTTTTTTGTGATCTTCCCTACTTAGAGAGTACTACTGTACTCTGATATTCCTTACAATAGTTTTCTGAGGTTATCTGCTGTGGTTAGAGGAACACGTCATAAAGTTTTACATGACCACTTTTCCCATCCCCTCTCAAGTATCTTCCAAAAGGAATGACAGATGTGCCAATAATGGCTATTTCACTGATATGGAAATTAACTAAACTATTCCCAAACATGCGATACACCACACTGAACCCCTGAACTTTTTTAGGACAGTGACTCCAATGATTTGGGAAATTAATTTCACAGACACACAAACAGACAGAAAGACAGATAAATATTCTGTGGACTATTATATCCAGTTGTTCTAATGGTATCTGCTTGCATACAAGTATCCTGCATTCACACAATAATATAAATGCATGTGTACATCACTAGTAGTCTAAGTGAGTGTTTAAAATTACACCAATTACAAGAAGTGACCAGAGTCCAACAGACAAATTGGCTCCATTACTGCGCCCACAGTGTAGAGCGGTTCAGTTACTATCCTGAGGAGACATGACTAGATATTCTCCATTTTCTTGGCTCTCCACCAGCGACACAATGTTGCATGTCACTTCAGTTGGTGGAGTGCTGCAGGAGACGTACTTAGCTGATGAGTAGGAAGTGGAAATGTCATTACTATCTTCCAAATGAAAAGATCCTCTTTTGCTGCTGCATTTCATTCTGCATGTAGAAATAATCAAGTTAAACGTCGTAACTTGAATTTCTATAAACCTTTACAGTTAGAGAACATGTCTTGTAATAGTGACATTTGATTCTCACAAATGTGCAAACATAATAAACATTGTGCGTGCTACAGTATGTTCTGTGCAAAATAACCTTGCCTGTTGGCGTCAGTAACTCCAAACCCATTAGTCAGGTGATCACATCAGTCACTGAAATATCTGAATGGAATTCTAAATGAATCATTTGTTCATTTATTAACTAGTTCGTGTGCATGCATGTATTTTTCCCACTACATGTTTCAGGAGTGTATATTAACAAGCATAGCATTCCTGTAGTTTTCCCTGTGAAAAACTATCATACATAGTCTATAGAAGTACCACTACAGCAAGACAACAAAATGAAAGAACTGACTCTCATTATTATAGCCAGCAGACGCTTGTTTCTCCTGTAGGAGGCAAGCAAAGCTGTTATTCCTAGGCATGTACCACAGTCCATATGGCAAGAGTACGCTATTTAGGCAGACACCCACCATGTTGATCTAACCAACTGTCAGATGATGCATGAGTATGCAAGACAACACAGCCACACCACATCTAACTGGATTCAAACCACTCCCACCCCATCCCACCACATCACATAAAAAAAAAAAGAAAATTCATTGAGAAATCCTTGTCCCAACAACTCACTTGCTAGAGAAGCATTTTATTTAAAAATTTTTAATTCATTTTGTTAGGGTGGAGTTGGTTCTTAGAGTATTCATACACATTGCTTCAATGCTTTTCTCACACTGTCACACACTGACATGTAAACATACAAATTAGCCTAAATGCACTAACACAAAATACACATAAAGATATGTCAACACATTACACATGTAAAAACAATTAACAACACACTTAATAAAAAGAAATACATATAATTACACAATAAAAACAACAGGACCAAACACGGAGTAACACACGTACACACAAACTTACCTGCACATTCTGACAGAGTACACGAGGCACACAACAGCTAACAACAGAAGTGGGAAGTAATACAAAGGCAACAGGATCCAAGTAGATATAGTGACCTCATTCTTCTGGAGCCCATCACATGCACCAGCATCAGCAGCCACGTCAAATGTGAATCTATTGAGTGGCTCCATGATCCTCGATGAGATGAGAAGCAGTAAGAACACAAAATTGAGTAGCACTGTCATCTCCAACACATTCACTACAGGGTTCTTGTAGGGCTGGCAGTAGCCATGGAGGGCCACCACCACACAGAGCAGCAACAACAAAATAACCTGCACAGGGAGCACAAACCACCACAGAGAGCATTTCATTCACAGCCGGCCATTTTCTTTGCATGTACAACGAACTTGCTCTTTGGGAAACAATATGGCAAGAAGAATGAAGAGAAACCTCCTGCTCAGTTCCACAGTTGCCCACCACTTGTACTGCTCCTTGAACCCATGCACCATGGAGCGCTGGAGGGCGGCAGCACACTCAAATCTCTGTATCAGGGATGATGACATAGCAATACACACTCAAGTGCTGACTCATCACAATGTCTTGGCAGTATTACAACCATGGGAGGGAGAACATACTTTAGAAAGTTTCCCCAGCACTATGGCAACGGAGAGAGGGATTAGCCCGACAGCTAACACCAGGATGACGATAGAGAGCAGCGCAAGAGGAATGTGTCCACCAGTAAAACAAACAATGTTCCCACTTGGAAACCACCTCTGTTGATGGGGAGATAAGGGGATTACTGCAAGTTCATGATATCCACCATGTGCTCTTTGGTATGGTGTGACCTCGTGCATAACTGGCACCAGTGGGGCTCAATTACATTTTATGTGGCAAGTTAACTAATCAATTCAAATAGATTTTAAAAGACAAATTAACTAAATTATTCAACTAGATTTGATGTTAGTACATTAAAATGAACTAATTATGAATTAAATAAAAAGAGAATTTAAGACATTCCTTTTTAAGGCACTTTCGTTCATTTTGTTTTTGTTACTGTATTTTGTTGTTCTGAAATATTTTATCATCAAAATGACAAGGAGTTTCAACGAGTCGCTGGTCAACCCAGGTCTTCCAGACACCACGACAAGAATCCCTTTGGAGTGCATATATAGAATGAGCAATCTTTCTAAACCAAATCCATTCCAAATGGATGAAGCATTAAAAAAATTGGTATCATCATTTTAAATTTGACCACAAATATGGTTGTGTCCCATTTAATTCTATTTTTAATTCCATTTACTGACCTAAAAAAATTTTTTTAAAACAGTTATATATATCAATTAACTATGATAACGAACACACACCACCCACCAACACTATTTCAGGATAATCTTTAGCACTCTTACTGATGAGGGGAGACCAGTTTTGCTGACTATCTGAGGGCAGTTCAGAATGGACATGCAGGAATGCACTGTGTGGCTGTACACAAGAAGAAGAATGACCCACACTCCATTGTAGTTGAACCGCCGCTTCCATTTCAATGCTCTACACCACAACAATAATAACAACAATAACAACAACATAATAACAATGTGTGACAGAACCATCCATTGGGTCACACCTCAGTATAATGGTGAGGGGCACTGTCACTAGAGCTACCAGGAAGGGGAGTAGCCGGAGAAAGTAGGAGACGAAGGGACTCATACTGTCGTAGAGGCAGAAGTCATAGGGGAAGTAGAATCCCAAGACACTGCTCAGGAAGTGGAGCTACAGAACACACACAGTGGACATAGCCAATCAAATGCAGTGCTTCACTTCTGGGCAGCCAGGCATGGCCAGTAGTTGCAACTACTCCCACACTGCAGTGCTGTATAATAACTACACTGCCTTCTGATACACTGGCAGGTTCTCATAATGCTTTATTACATTTAACTCAAGGCATTTTCTCACAATGCTTTATTAGATTTAACTCAAGGTATTTAAACATTTCACTTGAAAAATGATACATCCAATTCATGTATTGATAAATTTAATTAGCAAAACAATGGACTTATCTCACATATTGATGGATTCAACTCTAACATTGATACACTTAATTCACTCACATACTGTCCAACTACGAGGAAAGTTTCATTGAAGTATAATGCAGTGTAAGGAATGACCTATAATAGATTTAATAAGGAAGAGGCATCAGCACACATACTGAAGCAAGTTACAATGCACTATACTGTACTATATTATACTGTACTATATTATACTGTGCTGCACTATCTTAGTGAGAGTGTAAAGAGAATAAATGACCCTGTGCACTTTGCTGTACATGTGTGTGTGTGTACCTGTATGTAGAAGGTGAAGGAATAGAGCAGAGCTATGAACTGCTTGTCCAGCACTGTGAGTAGCACATACAGAGCCACCTGCACCAACACTACAGGCAACACACACACACACACACACACACACACACACACACACACACACACACACACACACACACACACACACACACACACACACACACAACAGCAGAGGCTTCGCTGGACCACTTCAACTATGTCCAATCAAATTAACAAACTCTATTTTCCATTGACCTTCTATGTAACAATTGGTTGATTGGCTCACCAAGAAGAGGTATTGATTGGCTTACCAAGGAGAGGCATTGATTGGCTTGCCAAGGAGAGGCATGGATTGGCTTACCAAGGAGAGACATTGATTGGCTCACCTAGAAGAGGTATCAGGAGACTGTGATAGTTGCTGCAGCTGACACACTTGTCCAAGAGAACACTCAACCCTTGACCTCCACCACACTCACTGCACAATACTCCTGCGGTGAGGAGGAGGAGGAAGAAGGAACATTTCAATCAACATCATAAGTTGTGTTTGCCTTCAGAAATAATTACAATTATTAAAGTCACAATTAACAAAACTAAACATCATTTTCTTCCTCTCTCTACTCTTCTCCATTTTTCTCCTCTCTCTCTCCTTCTTTCTCCCTTTCTTTCTCCTCCACCTTTCTCCTCTCTTCCTCCCTCCCTCCCTCCTTCCTCTTTCTCCTAGTCTTTCCCTCCTTCCTTTCTTTCCCTTCCTTTCCTCCCACTTCTCCCTTCAACCCTCCTCTCCCTTCAACCCTCCTCTCCCTCCCTCCCTCCCTCCCTCCCTCCCTCACTCACCATGTCTGTTGCAACTGCACTGAGCATCTGGGTTGCTGTTGGTGTACATGTAGACACAATTCTGCTTCCCTAAACTGCTAGTCCGCACGCACCGGCAATAGCCCGCCGGGCATGTGTAGAAATGCATGATAAGGCTGTGAGATCTGTTGGATGCGACAACAGCTACCCAATTGCAACTCTGCACAGGAGATACTAAGGTCACACAATTACCAGTTTACCTGATTAATGCTGAGAGAATTTTCATGTTGCACAAGGGAAAATGTCACATGACATCCTTCCCATTAGGACGGAGGATTAAGCATAACAGACTTCCCTATTGTAAGGGACACACTCACTCTCCTATTATCAATGTGGTAAGGGTCTCACAGTTATGATGATAGAGTCCTGGTCTTGTTCGCAGTTCACCACCTCCTTGGACTGGTGCCTGCACATGCACTGCAGGGCGGAGTCAGGGGTGGGGGTCAACGCATAGCCCCCAGGACAGAGATTACCATACAGCTGGAAGCCGTCCCCTGCCACCTACGCGCGCGCGCACACACACACACACACACACACACACACACACACACACACACACACACACACACACACACACACACACACACACACACACACACACACACACACACACACACACATACACACACAGACAGGTCACAACAACACTGTGTAGATGTTTGATCAACTATGCTAGGATATATCTTATTGGAGGAAATGTTTTATGGGAGGACATGTCTTTCTGGATGACATGTCTTATGAGAGTATGTCTTATGGGAGGTCATATTTTATAGGATATATCTTATGTGAGGACATGTCTTGCAGGAGTGCTTGTCTTCAGGATGGCATAACTTACAGGATGATGTGTTTTACTGGAGGACATGTCTTATATGAGGACAGGTTTTACTTGAGGATGTCTTTTAGGAGGGCATGTCTTACAGGCAGACATGTCTTACAGGAGTACATGTTTTACAGGATAGCATATCTGACAGGAGAATGTGTCTTACAGGAGGATGAGTCATACTGGAGGGTATGTCTTACAGGAGGGCATGTATTACATAAGGGCATGTCTTTGTATTATGAGAGGACATGTAATACAGAAAGACATGATTTAAAGTAGGTTATGTTTTTTTCCCAAGGACTTTTTATCTCACTTATCTGCATAGTAGAACAAGAAATGTGCCTATTCCTCTATTAAGTATGCCATCACTGAAGGAGTGGTAAGATGTCTGCTCTGACAAGAGACACCAAACTTCTCCTGATATGGATAGTTGCCACAACCCATAATGAACTTAATCTGCAAACAATAAATATCTTTATTATTATCCAATGATGCAGGAAGCAGTAAAAGTACATTGTATATGAATTATTTATTGTTTTTCCAGGAAATGTAATTAGGGGTTGTTTTTGTTGTTGTTTTTAATTTTTATTCCTTATCAATGTAAATGAGTTTTGTATGTGTATATGTATGCACAAATTTTTTCGTCCTGTTTATTTGTACCTAATTTTTAATTTTCTTTTTATTCTTCCCTCAATTATGGTGTGCATGCACCTGCTTTAAAATTGTAGCTGGAATGAGCCAAACAATTATGAGGGCAGATCCAGCTGTTACCACACACCACTAACATTGGTTTGAAATCTTTAGTGAAATAATAATCTTATTAATACTTTGCCTGTGGCTATTTTAGAAGTAAGCTCTTATGGCACAGTATTTTGGCGTCCTTCAAACACTGTTCTCCCTTTGAAATATTTAATAGCTCTTAATTTGTTGTACAGGAATAGTGATGGATGGAGGGGGGGAGGGGAGAGGGGGGAGGGGGGAGGGGGGAAAGTGGGAGCAGAGAATTCCAAATTTTCAGCTGCCCCCCCCCCCCCCAAAGCAGCCTTTTTTTTGTTATTTTTTTTATGCCACAGTCAAAATTGTCTGGAGTGAATTTATTTCATCTGAAATTTAGTGCCTGTGTCTCTTTCAGCAATAGGTTTTAATGGCATGCTATTCAAGAGTTCTTCAAACTCTATTCCCCCTTTGAAATAGCTCAGAGGTTTTATTCTTCTCAATAGGGCGTGCAATGTTAAAATGCATTAACGTACATTTGAAATGGTAGTATATAAATGCCTAAGAATTCTCTTTGATAAAAAAAAAAAGGTAGATCAAGAAGAGCCTTTTTGGGGGGCTTCTTTTAGTTCCTCCACTTGAAAAATGGGGTGTGCACAAATAGGACCTAGCCAGGTTACTTTCCCTTACCTGAATATCATATCTGCCAATTTTCAACTGAATCCTTGCAGCCATTTGGCAGGTTATCATACACATATATACATATAAATATATATACATATTAATATTTCCAGCTCTATTATTCCAAGATGCATGGTGAGGAGTCTTGGACCTCACCAAGGAGTGGTGTAAAAACACTAAACACATGCATCATTTAGTAAGTACAATGGAGTCTTCCCAGATTTAGGGGGAGGGGAGGAGAGAGAGGAAAGGACTGGAGAGGAAGGAAACAGGTAGCAGTCGTATAATGGGAGTCTGTAATAGATTAACATATGAAAATGGCATCAAAGTAAGAAACTATGTTTTAAAGCCCACACATTACAAACTCATTACCTCTAAACCGAATGGAGCGCTTATATTGACCTTTCCAATAAGCTCGTTCCCGACAATGGCATCGGTGTTGGACAGAGTATACTTCATTGAGAACTTGGAGATGAGAGTGGAGTTTGCCCGGCCAGAGTCAATGACAACCACTTCCGGTGCAAATATGGCAGATGTCTTAAACAAGAAGGGGAAGAAAAATACATGCAGAATATATCAACAAGCAACCAACATGTGAATAGTGTTGTTATCATCTCATTCTTCTCACATTCCCGACAATTGTAAATCTTGCTGACACAGCTGTAGGGTTTTTCAACTCATCCAAGCCTTTCAGCGGCAAATCAAAGTTGCGTCCTGGCCACGCCTCCACCTGTGCAGGAACACCCACACAAACATTCATCAGGTCAACGTTGACGGCAGGGGTGAAGTATCCCGGCAGTATCAACATCATGGAATTACCTGACCAGTCATATCAATTCAACATCATTACAACTGGCTCTTCCCATGTTCCTGGATGGCACATGTACTTGACTCTGCTACTTCATGGACCTAGCCAAATATCTCACATGCATGTTAATTAGATTAAGGCACACAATTAATAGTAATGAATTATTTTTAAAAATATATAAATAAATAAATTAATAATAATAATAATAATAATAATAATAATAATAATAATAATAATAATAATAATAATAATAATAAGGTAAAGGGTCTGCAATACCACAATCCCATTTTAAAAACTGTGGATAGAAAATCTAATCAATAGCAGTTCTGTGACATACCACCAAGAAGAGCAAATAAGGAACTAGAAGGCTACTGTGAATTGGTCCAGCATGAAATCAAGGAGCACTTCTTTGTTATGAAGGAAGTTATCAGCTAATGATTTAGATTACCCATAGCTAAACTTGAACCAATGTTTAATTTTCAAGGTAGAGCTCGGTAAATGATCCACTACTAAAGCTGGGTTATTACCAGGAAGCCGGCTATGATATCAGCTTGGATATTTGGCTCATAAAGTTATAAATGCTGAACTACCTTCATTAACCAGGCTGAGTTATTCACTTGTGTCAGGCAACCTCTTAAGTATGGCACCTGGTAAAGTTAAAATTACAAAACATGTGCAGTTTGACGTGGGAGTGTAATATGTAAAAAAAAAATCCCCCCCCCCCCCCAGAAGTGGCACCATGATAGGGGGGGAAAATTCACACAAAAAGCCTACAAAGCCCAATGGTCTACCATTCAGATAATCCTTGACTCAAATTCAGGCCTTCAATCTTTTCCTTTCTCCCACCACGCCTTTCTTTCCTTACTTCTTTTCTTCTCCCACCCCTCCTAATTTTTTTCCCTTCCTTAATTTTCTTTCCCCCCCCCCCCCCGCCCTCCGACAACATAGCATCTCCACTTCACATAGCAGTCTGCTTGATGACACTATTGAGGCTGCTTAGCTAAGAAACCAAGTAGCTTTAAAAAATGAGTAAAAGTATTTCCCCCCACCCACCCACCCACCCTGTTCTGTCACCACATCCATTGTGATATAGTGTTGTACCATATGAACTGTTGGGTCAAACAATTCTTTTTTTAAACATGAAATATATGTAATTCATAATTAGTAGCATAAAGCTAAGTATGAGTATAACAAACGATGTTAGGATTGATTAAGGTAGTTTGCTCAAGTGTATAATGGTGCTAGATTGAGATGGTCAAAATAGAGGCAGATGTTTCACAGGGAATTTAGTCATTTTATGTCAACCAAAAACATTGCAAATCTATATATATATTATTAGAAGACATATGTAACTATGTAACTATGTAACTATGTTATTCTGTTTCTCAAAATCCCTCTGTTAGATTTTGACCAAACTTTTAGGGATGGAGGAGACCCACCCTGAGATGGTTTTATGTCAGGTGGCATGTCTGGGAAAATAGAGAATTTGTCTGTCTGTCTGTCTGTCTGTCTGTCTGTCTGTCTGTCTGTCTGTCTGTCTGTCTGTCTGTCTGTCTGTCTGTCTGTCTGTCTGTCTGTCTGTATGTTTGTACTATCATTCCGGCCAAACCGGTAGGTGGATTTCTCTGAAACTCGGCATGATGATAGGTTTTGACCAACTTAAAACATGGGCTAAAATTTTCGCAAAATGGTTACCATGGTAATGAGATAAAGCCAAAAATGGTATTTTGTCCAGAAAAACTCTAGGACTAACAGACCACCACCACTGAGAAATAGGAACCACCACCACTACCACATATTGGCCGGGCAATGCCGGGTATATGCTGCTAGTTTTAGATAGCAGTAAATATGTTTGCATTCACCCTATACCTACATAATATTAATGGTGATGTGTGACTGCCATATTACAATGCAGCCATGGCAGGTCACTGACAATAGGGACATATATAAGGTACCCAGTGAAATAGAAAATACATAATCATAACCCAAATTATGTGATGGGAAAATGCGTGATTAATTGTACAAACTTTACCTGCATACAACACAAATTTACTTCTTTTTAACCCCTCCCCCTAACAAAACCTGCATCCATCCCTGCAGTAACGGCAATAAAAAACCAATAAAGCTTACAATACTGGTTCAGTGGGGAGTGAAAATATCACTAAGAATATCTTCTCGAGTAAACTCAAACCCTTGCTCCTAGATACACAAAACTTGGCATGTGTACACTATTTAATTCCGGGATTAACATGGGCTGGGTCCCACCTGGCCACACCTCAACCTGTGGGCAAGTCCACACATGTTTCTGCTTTATGGATAATCTGTGATTTGACTATTGCAAGCAAGTTGCAACAGGACTCAAGCTTTGGTAGATTTTATGGACTTGTTCTGTAAGACACAGGAATGATGGCCAGATAATAATGCCACACCCACATGTACATAACACTGCAACGTTTCAGAATTCATGAGGTCAGACAGCCTGGTATAGGTTTCTGACGCTATGGTGACTGTTGCAGCACAGCCTGCTGTGTGCCATGTGTCTGCTTCTACACACACACACACACACACACACACACACACACACACACACACACACACACACACACACACACACACACACACACACACACACACACACACACACACACACACACACACACACACACACACACACAGATTATTGTGATCAGTGGAAACTTACGATTTGTTTATCTGTTTCCATGGTATTAGCAGATGTGCCAAAGTGGTACTGTTTAGCATAGACATCGGCATAGCCAGTGTTCTTGCTGTCGTTCCTTGAACAGCAAAGACAATTATAGACTGGTAAGGGTTGACACACACACACACACACACACACACACACACACACACACACACACACACACACACACACACACACACACACACACACACACACACACACACACACACACACACACACACACACACACACACACACACACACACACACACACACACACACACACACACACATACACACACACACTAATGCAAATTGTGTAGCTGCCATGAACATGGTCACATGCACCTGACATAGTCAGGGTGCCTGTGCACTAAGCAGGCACTATGAGCAGTGCAAGCAAACTCCTGGAGCCGGGCTAGGAACTCGCAGGAGGACTGACCAAGGCTCTCAGCTTATGGGTGTGGGCACCTGAAGTCCCATCTGGATCTTTAGCTGATAGACAAGGAATGGCCAGTGAAATTGAACCCCAGAAAATTCCAGGTCCCCATCACAGCTGGGTGGACTGGTGTGGGAAGATGTTCAAGGACAGGAGAATTTTCCTGTCAGTGTTGGGTTTGAACTCGCAACCCTGGAGTTGTGAGTCCAAGGGCATAACTACTTGGCCATTCTGCCACGCACGCACGCACACGCACGCATGCACACGCACGCACGCACACGCACACACACTAAAATGTATATATAGATAAGGTTAGTAAATAGTGGTATAGTTTTGATATGCATGAAGCTACCAACTGTCATTAAAAGTATAAATATTTATATTGAAAGTGAAATGGGTAAATCTAGATGCAGAACAAATACCCTGTCTGCACTCTACAGTGAGCAGTGAAAATGCATGTACACAGAAAGTTTGTTCTGCCTCTCCCCAAATATTGTAATACCCCTTATCATTGTACAATCACATGTGACAACAACAACTTGTAATTATAATGGACCACTACCAACCACTCTTGCACAACCACAGCTGCACAACCTCCTACACATCATGCAAGTACATGGGAAGAAACAGCTGCTCTATCTAGTTGTGTACACATGGTGCACGATTTCTCCAAGGCTGATGGTTGAACCCTCCACTCTGCAGTCTTCCCCAGTGCATGGGAAGGTGTACACATGGCTCCTGATCAACTGATGGACAACTATGGATGGACCACATCTTCAAGTATTTGAACTGACCACAAGTGCAAATGCACCGTGACTAATAAAGCTATCCCTCCACTGTGTGGCCACTATGGCCCAGCAGAGCAGTACTATACATGCATCCAGGGCTACAACAATCATTAATTCACATCATTAGTCCTGCAGTCCATCCCTTCTTCATAACCCTCCTATACCTGGAGTCTCTCTTCCTACTGCACAATAGTGCTGCTTTCCTAGCACTCCTTACCTCCCTCTCTCCCCCTCCCAACTCCTGACTCTGCAGCTCCCCCCCCACTCCACACCCCCTCCCAACTTTTGAAAGAAATCAGTTTTGGTAAATATTAAATTTGGTAAATATTAAATTTAGCACATATTAAACGGTCAATTCCCACCTTCTTCCAGTTAGAGTAGAAGAGATCAAAGGTGTAATTACCTAATCTCCCCCTCCCCTCCCTCCCTCTCCCTTGGCTTACATTCCATTTACAGCACATATTTGAGTGTATATTATCATTGCAAGAGGGGGGTGAATCCCAAACAAATAACTAGTGTTAACCTTTTATCACGCTAGAAAGAGTATCTCTGTCTGCATTAGCTGCCTCTAATAGCTTTATACAGATGTTGTGGGTGTATAACAAGCAAGATAAGCATTTTCAAGGAAGTCACGCATTTATGTGTGTTCAAGGTTTAGTACACAGTGGAAACTCCCCAGGCTTTGGGAAAAGCGAAATCTCAGAAAACTGATTTAGGAAGTGGCTCCAACTTGTCAACACACATGTAGGCCAACAATACAGGTTTGACAAGACTTTGTCAGATTCCCCTCCATTTATCACTTGTAGTTTGTGCAACGCCAACAACTACACTGCGGGCTATTGGTAAACATGTAATCAGGGCCTTCCTCAGTACTGGTACTAGCTAGTATCTTCATCCAATAGTCAGCTGGATGCAAGTACTTTGATTGCCCAAACGTTGGTCCAGTACCTCTAACCACAAACATTTCCCCGTAATTTTACGGAAGAAATCAAGGGAGTTTGTACAGATTGTCTGGCTTTGTCACCTTTTGCCAAATTCAGTTGCATTCCCCAGTCTCGCAAGCCAAACCCCCAGACTGTGAGTCATTTCTTCAGAACATTAACTCATTCCTTGCAATTGTGCACAGCGCAAGTTCCTATTAATTTGATGATTGTGCAAAACAACTTGAGTATTGAGTTTGCCGAGATCCAATACTTTTGGGAAAGGATATGAATAATTTTAATATACTTGTAATAGCAGTGGTAGTCCAGATGATACTGGAGATTTTGAATTTCAATCTCATTGCTACAGTGTTTCTGCTCCTAGCACTTCAAGTTCCACTCTAGACACTGCTGATCTGGAAGGTATAGACAGCTAGATGTGAGTTCTCTTAGCCCTGGCAGGAAGAGAAAAATAAGATGAACCCAAGAGATTAAAGGATGCTTAGTCTCTACCTAAGGTAATCTATTGCGAGACAACCAAGTTTGAAGAGTCATTACTTTCAAAGCAAAGATTTGCATATGTCAAAGGAATCTCCTACATTAGAAAATAGTTTCCTATATTGCTAAAAAAAAAATATATATATATATATATATATATATATTTTTTTTATCATATCATCACTATGTCAATTAAAATGTGACTATTTCATAAGGAAAAAATAATAACAAAAATATGGAAAATTCATTTTAAAAAAGAACTGAAAAAAAAATTGTATTGAAACTTTGAACTCCTGGTTGGAGGCACTGCTGGTCTGAGAGGAGTCTTCCCCCAGCTCCAGCAGATCACCAGGTGATAACTGCCTTCTTTGTTAAGGGAGTCCACAATCATTGTCCAGAACATGAGCAAGCACACACCCTCCAAGGCCAGCAAACTGGATTGCCTCAAAGGAATCCAGCGCTTGGATAGTGTTTTCAATATTATTTTCCTAATTTGACCTATGACCTTTATGGTCTCAGGTACACGTGACTCACACAGTTTGATTTGTTTTTAACTGATTGTTGAATGATTTTACACACACCCGAGCACATACATGTTTGCACATGCACACACAACCAAATATTGGAAAGAGATTGAGATATACGTCTAATTTCTAATGAACATCATTATGGTGTATATCTCAGGGAACTCATATTGGTACATGTGCATTCATTATTTAAATATAAAGGAGTATAAATTGCCAGCACACTGGAAATAAAGCACTCTCACTCACTTTTGATCCCACAGGGGCCAGTGAAGGATAGAGAGGTTGTGGAAGTAGGGGTAGTGCAGGGAGAACCAGGAGCAGTCTCTGAAGGTGGTGGCATACAGCGACGAGGCCAATACTGCCTCATTGCCTTGGAATGTGACAGACACCTGCATGTGGCACAGGTCACCTTCAACACATGCAACATGTTGCACCCATGACCTATCGATATGTGCAACATGATGCACCTATGACCTGTTAACACATGCGACATGTTGCAAGCATGACCTGTCAACATGTGAAACATATTGCACCCATGACCTGTCCATATGTGCAACATGTTGTACCCATGACCTGTCAACACATGCAACATGTTGCACCCATGACCTGTCAACACATGTAACATGTTGCACCCATGGTCTTCCAACACATGCATCATGTTGCATCTATGACCTGTCAAGATGTTGCACCCTTGATCTGCCAATATGTGCAGTATGTTGTACCCACAACCTGTCAAAATGTGCAACATGTTGCACTCATAAAATATCAATATGCACTACACGTCACACCCATGACCTGTTAACACATGTAACATGTTGTACCCAAGGCTTGTCAACACATACAACCTATATCCACTATATATCAATACCATACAACATTTCACATCCACTAATTGTCCCTACTATGGTGTATGTGTGCGGACTATGGCAGTTGTGTTCTCACGTTCATCCACTCGGAGGGCGGCAACCTGTTCTCCTCATATTGCATGAAGCATTGTGGGTTATAGGCCAGCTGGGTGAAGATTCGGCTAATTATTCTCCTCCCGCGTTTGGAGGATATGCTGGCTCCAAACCTTCACATCAACACAGACACAGGAACACCAAACACACATGCAATCTGAGCACAGCTCTCTCACTCGCAATAACTAGAAGGGTTAAGGAGCTCTAAATTGGAAGTCATTATTGGTATGTAGATTGACTTGTGAAAACATATAATAAAGCAAGCAGGACTGTTCCCATGTGACTCTAAATTAGTTAGACCTTTACCAATTCAGATCAGAAGCATCAATCGTTAAACTGCACAAAATCAATAATAAAAATTTAAAAAAACACTTACAAAAACAACAAAAACGAAAAATAGAATGATTTCTGGTGAAACTTGGAATGTAGAACTACAGCAATAGAAGGCACATCTTAGTCAGTTTGCTGTGGGGCTCTTCCTACTTCTCAGCATCCACAAAAGACAAAAGTATATACAACACTTCACCACAATACACTTCCACACTCACACACACACGCACACGCACGCACGCACACACACACACACACACGCGCGCGCGCACACACGCACACACACGCACATGCACACACACACACACACACACACACACACACACACACACACACACACACACACACACACACACACACACACACACACACACACACTACAATACACGTCATAAAAATAGGATTCATTTCTTGATTAAGATTCTAGTTGATGGAACAATACACAAGTGTAACTTGCGTTTATGCTACAGAAGAAGTTAACTTACACAATTTACACAATGACAAACGAACCTTCCTATATTTCTGCTGAAATTCATTCGCAGACCAGATTGTAGACGAACCTGTGCGAAGGAGAGCAACTCCAGAGCAGCAGTTGAGCCGCCTGACTGATTATCAGAGAACTCCATGTAGCCATGGATATCCACAAGAGTGCCAGTGACCTTATAGTAGAGTTTTAAGATAAAAGAGGTTCAATTCCCAATGGTAATGACAAGTTATAAACTGTGGCTGAGACTATGTCCGGCCAATTACCCGAAGTGAGCTGGTGCCTTTGTTTCTGGTGAATATGTTTCTTCCATAGAATGTAAAGTACGCATAGCCAATACTGACTATTCCATTGTTGCCAGCGTTGTCCTCAAATGTACTTGAAAATAAACAAGGCATCATCAGTTAAACAAAAATTTGAGAGCCATAATTTTTTTAATTAAAAAAAATTAAATAAAAAAATTGAAAAAATTGAAAAAAAGTCAGAAAAAATATAATAAAATTAATATGAAACATTAAGTTTTGTTTAAAAAAATGGCCATAATGCCAATACAATGTCAATTACAAATAACTGACTGATGTTTTTTTTTTTTTTTTTAATATTATTTTTAAAGGTAGTGTTCCATTCTTGACGCACCACATCCTGCCAGTCCATGTTCCATATTCATTAGCTATTAGCATCTTTGACAAAACACATTTAATACCTACCACATGATATCACAACTCATGGTCAAACAATATCCATTACCAGTCTCTGATGTAGTAATCACGCTGCAACTCCTTCTCTCCCAGGATGCCCACAAACCAAACAACAAGCGCAGCCCCATAATCATTGATGGACCCTACACCTCTGTTGCTGGTGAAGTGGCAATGATCCATTATAAAATAACTGTTCACTACAAAATAAAATGCATTGGAGAATGGAAACAAACTAATGACAAATAATTATCATCAGCTCAGGGGAAGTCAAATCTTGCTAATTTATGAACTTACCTCCACCTGGAATGTAGATTGAGATCGCACCTCCAGACTCTCCAGAGTTCCCCAAGAAGGAAGAGTTTGTTATATTTATTGTGTGAGGGTTGTCTAGGTCACCAGAAGAGAAGAAGGACATGATCAGTGCTCCTCCACCCAGCAAGGCCTGATTCTCTTCAAACACATTATTCCTCAGCAGAAAAGTATTTTGTGCTCCTTCACCAAATATGACCATATACAGGCCACCCCCAAATGACCGGCCATAGTTACCAACAAAAATATTATCATAAACCATGGCGGTGATATCAAGGCGAGACTCATTTATGAAAAAGCCAAGACCACCTCCTCTTCCTGTGAATATTTGATCATTGAATGCACTGTGCGTTGTTCTGAAGGAATACTTGGCAGTGGCCCGGTTTTTGGTGAAGTTGCAGTGTGATATTAATATTTGTGGCCCCAGCCATCTGTTTGAAACAATGTTATTGAAACCGATGGCAACAGCACCTGTGTTGGCTCGAAATGAATACCTTGAAATGCCATTGCCACTATTATTGGAAAAGGTAGACCTAGTGATCATTACATCCTGGGTGTTAAAAATGTCCAAAACCGCCTCTGTGAAAGACCTGATGAATATGATAAGTGGAGGTTAATTGAGAGGTCAATGATGCACATGTTAATAAATATAATGTTCTTACTGGAATGAACTGTTAGCAATCCTCACTCTTGCAATGGTGTCCAGGCGAATGGGAAACTGACATCCAAGCATGTCAAGGTTGAAGATGGACACTGATTCAGAGCCCTCAAAATAAAGTGTGTAGTCAATGAAAACATAATTGAGATCAAACAGTCGATCCACATTCACATCCACTTTGTACGTACAGTGAATAGTAGGTAATTCTGAGCCATATTTTAGACCTATGAACTGCACGCTTGTGTTACCAAAATGGACAGGTAAGTCTATAAAATGTAGGCCAGTTGGAATGAGAATGGAGACACAAGTGAATGAACTGTCAGAGGTATTCAGTTGCATAACAAACTCAAGGGAAGATTGAAGATTACAACAGCACCATTCCGAGTTAATTACTCCATCAGTAACCTTTTCCACACAAGGACTGGTAGTTTCTTCATCCCATAACTTCTCATTAATACTAACTACATGACTACAGTCGAATTCTTCATACAATTCATCTTGAAGAAACCCCAGAGCTAAAAAACTGGAAAGAAACACCATACAAAGCAAAACTGTTTCTGCCCTGCAAAAGTGCAGAAATTTCATATTTGGATGGCAACTTGGACTAACTTGGACTAACTTGGACTACCCTGTGCAACTGCAACGCTAATGCCACTGTCCGCCTCTTAATGCAACTCCTAGCCCAGCCCAATTGGCGACAAATTACTACAGGCTTGACGGGGAGAACTGAGAAAACCCACCAACAATGGAATTTGGAAAAATTACATTTTTCCAGCCTGGGAGAATGGACATCCCCCGGTAATTTTTTTGGATTAATTCACTGGGAACCACATCCTTGCTCCTCCACAATGCTCACTGACATTCTCCTGCATGGTCTGGATACCCAATGACTTTATAGTACATCCTGCTCTTGTGGGATGAGATGAAGTTCTTGGCTAGTTCAGTTTAGTGTTGAGATGATATTGCCAACTGTTTTAACACAATATCAAATCATGTTGAATAGTTTGAACCTATCAAGAAAACTGGTTAGTAAGTATCATCAAGCAAACCATAGCTATATTTGAAGGATAAAGTATTGTTAAAGAACATATTCCAATATATATACAAGACAATACTGTAGATGGTGACTCAAGTATATTCATTACTACACTCACTATGATCAGGTCAGGTCAGGTCAGGTCAGGTCAGGTCAATTCTGGTCAATTCTGGTCAGGTCAATTCTATTAAATTGTATTTGGGATCATTGTGATGGAAAAAGATTCAATGAAAAAGGGAAAACTGTCTGCTGCTTTTCTAGTGAATAATTTAGTCTAAATGCTGGATATTTTTCTATATATGCTAGATCAATATTTACTATATCTTCTTCAGTAGTACCAAAAAAATCCCAAAAAGCACAATAACCCACACATGAAATTTCACAGCTGTAGTAATTCCTATCACCACTACTAACCAGACAGCAACTTTTCATGTGGAGCTGAAGGGTCAGAAATAACCAATGGGATTAGGTAGTAAAACATAGCATTTTCAAGAAAAGGAAACCTCAGCAATCTCTCTAAAGCTGAGAGAGAACTGGTTACACAATTTTTCTTGCAGCCAATGATTTGAAGAAGAAAAAATTTATATAGAATTTATGCTAAATTTTCAGAAACTTCATTGTTCAGCACAATATATCTAGCTAGGTGCTAGTTCACCCCAAGCTCCCTGAGATCTGTTTAAAGTTTCCCCTCTGCTACTTAGTGGATCTGCTACTTTGTGGATCCACCACAGTAATTATTCCAAAGTAATTATTCAACAGAATCATAATTATTCCATGATAATTATCTATGTTAATTATTCCACACTGGTGAAATAGTTGTTTTCATATTTCTATCATTGCGCTTCTTGGTGGAAAGTCATGAAACTATTTTCTCTCCTCTATTCGCCATTTTAAAAACAAGGTGTTTGCTGTCGACCTTTTACCATGAACACTCCGAAGGACAGACAGAAATAATGATCATGTATTTTAACCATGTGTGTGTGTGTGTGTGTGTGTGTGTGTGTGTGTGTGTGTGTGTGTGTGTGTGTGTGTGTGTGTGTGTGTGTGTGTGTGTGTGTGTGTGTGTGTGTGTGTGTGTGTGTGTGTGTGTGTGTGTGTGTGTGTGTGTGTGTGTGTGTGTGTGTGTGTGTGTGTGTGTGTGAGGTATTTAAAATCCGTCAGTGTGCGTGTGTGTAAGGTATTTTAAACCAGAGTCAGAGTGTGTGTGTGCATGTGTGTGTGCCTTCGTACATACCTTGGGTTATTACAGCTTTTGAAGCCTCCAATAATGGCATGATTTGCAATCATTAACAGCTCTGGCTTCACCAGAAAAAAACCACAATACCTTAATTAATTATTATAACACACATAGCTACATTCAAGAGTGCACAGTATTTCAACAGTACAAATTGTGGAAAACTTTCAGAATTTTTTTTTTTTTTTTTTTTTTTTTTTTTTTTTTTTTTTGATATTTCACTGAGCCCTGCAATCAAAATAGCTTTCCTATATAAATGTAGTTAATTGTTAAAATTTACTAAATAGTTAAACCTTTCTTCCTGCATGCTTTGAACTGAAGGGACCATAAATAACTTTCTTTCCAGGATACAACTTGAACTGCCCAGTTGAGTCCTGTTGTTGGAAAGTTATCCACTACACATGAAATTTTTCCAGCTATATATTTAGCTTGAGGGAACATCAAGAGTGTTGTTTTCTGGAGTTTTTAGATGCTCATCACAGGTGTAAAGGCGGCAAGATGAGGGGAGGGGAGGGGAAGGGAGATAGTCAGATATGGGGTTTCACTTTGGGTGGACCACGGCACCAACCTTGACTACTTCTCCAACTATTCCAAAATTTTACGAATTAAGGACCAGTGGTCCTGAGGTTAAACCCCCCCCCCCCCCCCCCCCCCCCCAGCAATTGTTTAGTGGGCGGTTGGTCGGTAGTCTATCTGTGGTAGCATAAAGGTCCAAGTTGGACGACTAGTCCAACCACAAGGATTTGCTGGGAATTTGGTATGAGTGGGGTTGTTTTTCTAGTGTTAATTGTAGTGGGTATCCAGCTCTCTGCATCCAGGGTCACAGTCCTTGTAGATCCCACCGGTGGGGATGACAGCAATTGCCAGTCCGTCCAAGACCTCCAGGCCACAACCTCCACCATTAGCGCGGAGGAATGCAAAAGTATTGATAGAGCCCTCGGTGGCCAGCCTGGGGCTGTGTTCCCCTGTAACAGCTTGCTGTCTTGTGTACCTGGAGTCCAAGAGAGAGTGGTGGACAGAGCCTTAGTACAGCTAGCAGACGGAGAGCACAGACTAAATGGTAAGAGAGATACACCAATGAACTGAATGGTGGCTGGTTAACCAATTTGATATAAAGCAAGGCATTGCTTCACCCAATGTTTCATGTTTTTTTGTGCAGCATGCATCACTATAACTGGAAGTGCAGACATCACATTCCAGGCTGTCCATGAAGGCAGGGCTACCATCAAATGTGCATCTAGCCCTGACCTGCAGAATAACCTTATTTTCTGTGGCACTCGCAATATATCTTTTGTTGGAATAAACTTTGAGGACTGTGGGCCTCTTTCTTCCAATGTATTCTTTCAGAATTCAGCAGATATTTCATTTGACAGATGTGTATTCAGGTACAGTTCATAAGATTACTTCAAAAGATGTACTTTATATTACATTTTAGTAGGTGTGATGTGGAGGGAAAGAGAGGAATATTTGGGTGGTGCGTATTGGATGGGATTTGATCAATGGTTAATTGACTGAATAAGAGGCATGCAATTTAATATAGCATTTAAATATTTCCATAGAAACACCATCAGTATTCTGTAACACTTATTTGTCAACAGAGATACTTGAGTAATTGTGTGTGTATATCTACAGGAAAAATTTTGGGACTCCCCTGGAGTTTTGGTTGACTACTGGAATCAAATTGACCAATTGCAACTTCACCGAGAATGTAAATATGGCTGAAGTTAAACCTGACACTGAAAACACGACAATCACGAATACATTTGATAGTGTAACTACCTCTGGGGGAGTGACTGTCTTTATGACTGACGAACCTCTTAGCATATTCCTCCAGAACTGCCTGTTCTTATCGAATACTGCAAACAGAAATCCTGAGAACGATACCCGCCCGGTGCTTCTGAAGAGCAACGGCCATGGAGGGGCAATTTTCATACATCTTATTAGATCATCTGACTCTCAGGTGATCATCGAAGGCTGCACATTTGAGAATAATACTGCTGAAGTAGATGGTGGTGCAATTTACCTCTCCCTCTCAGATTTTTCTAGTTTCAATCTACTGACTTTAAGAAACAATCGCTTTAATAGTAATCATGTGGAAATAGCCTCAGGTGGCGCAATAAGTATTAACTCATTCAATTCCACTTATAACAACACCATTCTGCTTGAGGACTCGCTCTTTGATTTCAATTATGGCAATGTGGGGGGTGCGATTAGCATGACTCTATATGACAGCTTCATCAATAACACCAGATTTCCTGACAGGATTGTCTTCAGGAACTGCTCTTTTGTGAGAAACTCTGCCATTAATGAGGGAACAGCTGTGGGTCTCTTCTCCCTCACTCATGTGGACCAAGTAGGCTTCCCTGTCTACTTCCAGGACTGGTATGTGTATGATAATCTGACCTTACCATTAGTCGGGGTGTTAGAATTTTTGAAGTGGCCACTTCTACTGTTTCATATAGAATTATTATACCTTTCCTTTATCGACTTGACATGAATGAATGCCTGGTAAGATTGCCAACAATTATTATTCATGAATAGCTCCAGCTACCTAAAGAATCCACACATGTGACTACAATTGGGGGAAGTGGAAAAACAAGTTTCCACACAGTTCATTTCATTATTATTTCCTTGCTAATTGATGATAACTTGTGCACATGCTCAATAGCTAACGTTTCATAAAATGGAATTATTCACTTGATGAAGTATGTATTTTAGATGTAGCTCTCCAGAAATGTACCTACTGATATTTTGACTTCCACCTTATAGTCTGTGTACCACTAGGGCACTCAGTGGATGCTTGAAACAAGGACACAGCATGTTACTAATGGTCTCTGTGGAAGTGTCAACAAGGAAGCCATGGGGGATGGAAGTGTGGATGAGGAAGCCATGGGTGGGTGGAAGTGTGGATGAGGAAGCCATGGGTGGGTGGAAGTGTGGATGAGGGGAAGCCATGGGTGGGTAGAAGTGTGGATAAGGAAGCCGTGGGTGGGTGGATGCCTGGATAGAACTTGAGTGCATTCTCATTTTTATTTTATTGGGCAAAATTTTGTTGGCAATGAACAAATTAATTTTTTCATGAGAGTTATAATTATAATTGAGTCATCCATGTATCGTAGTGAGTGATAAATACATGTATGCTTCATTGAACTTTTATCTTTCTTTTTTAATATTAGGCACACAAAGGCCAGCTGGAATGTTGAGTGATGCTTATATTTCCAACTACAACACTTAATGCAGTACAAGTCCATTTCACCTATTCTGGTTCACTTTATATATTTACAGAATGTGTTGGTAGCATGGCATCCCATTTGGTACAGGGTTGTAGGATGATAGGGGTTTGCATTTGTGTGATGGCCTGTGCATTGTTTTCTATCATATTTTAGCCACGCCTTTCCTCAATATGTACAACTATTAGCCAGGCATGTATGTGTACTTATGTTATCACAGAAATGAAACTGGTCATCATATTTCTGAACCCCCTTTTCCCCACAATCATTTCCCTTACCAGTGTTGATTTGAGGGGATTGTGTACTTGTATTAGCCATGGCTCAGTTGAAAGCCTCTTACTACATTCCTGATAGATAGTCAGCCACTAACCACCGGTGTTGACACTAGTCTAGGTTGAATGTGACTCTGCTGAATAGCTAGCTATGATGACACAAAAAAAAAGATCATAAATTTAGTTACATTATTTATAGTTCTTGCATATGTTGTTGCAGCACCTTCATGAACAACACATCGTTGGAGAGAGCCATGGATACGAGTGCCATGACGGCCTTCCGCTTCCCCACAGTGTTCTCGGGCAACAATGTGTTTGCACACAACGTTGGTGGCGGCATCACACTGCTTAACACACGCATGCAGGTCACATCCCACAGCTCCCTCCTCTTGCTGGGAAACAGGGCCGTGTTTGGAGCAGGCATTGCAATGGACGACAGATGCCTGGTGCGTAAGTAATAGGTGGACATATTGCCATCTCCCTATTTTGGAGTGAGTCGATGTTCGTTCATGTAAGGCTTGGACTCTGTGTCAGAGATCAAGTGTCATGGTCAGTCCTTAATATATCAGCATGTTGTTCCCACAGTGTCCATGGACGGCCTGATTATCTTGACTTTATCCCAGAAATGAAGTCTAGTTCCAACTTTCCTCACCTTTACTACTAAAAAACATTATTTTTGGTGGTATGCCAAATCAGCTAATGGACTCCTCAGAAATTAGTGGCTTAAAATCCAGTTTTCACTGGTCAAAAACGTACATAAATGAGGATACCATATTAGATGATTATCACATGACCCAGTATTAATTTCTGGCAGATATTGTGTATTCTGGATCAGCCAATGCTGTATGACATCAGTTTTTGTTAGGTTTTGGTGAATTTGCTTGTCCAAGCTAAAAGTACAGCGTTCTCTTTGGTTAGTCCTCAGCTTAATTTCATCAATGGTTGAGTCGTCCTCTTCCAGTGGCTAGTTTATGTTGAGGGATTTTATCCTGAGTCAAACAAAAAAAAAATGGTGAGGAATTTGAAAATTCAGCTTGGATCAAGTGCATTATCTCCCACCATATGTTTGTAAATAGTTTATGATGTGTGAGTGTGAGTGCTGCTTTACAGGAGTTTACTGACTCTGCCAACTGCAAATTCTTAGGACAGTCTGAAGGCTAGCTGGCTGTTCACTGAGATTTGGTTCGTCTTACGTGAGACTAAGTTCGTAGAGCACCTATGGCCTGCCTGCGCCTGCCTGCCTGCACGAGTGTGAACCTAGTCTTGTTCATATACATTGTAATTGAGCATGTGATAATCAAGTGCAGATGTGCTATGATAATTTAATATTCTGTGAATAAGTAAGTGGTAAAACTAATTGATAGCTTATTACCAAGCTCATTGGCAGCTGACCATGAGGAATGGCTGTGATATGCATTGTGGCCATGATCCAACATATCTGTTCATAGGATCTCAACTTTCATAGCAATTCTGCACTTACACTCTTGACTCAACATACATTTAGCTTAACTGCAATCTACACGAGGTAGGTTAGGCTTGCTCCAGTTGAGGTCAGAAGTACTAAAAAGATAGTCTCTTCTTCCCTTGCAAGCATGTGACTATGACTGACTTGATCAGGAGCGATTGGGGTTGAGCACAGAGATTTTATCCAAGGAGAGTGAGAAGAACAGGATGTTACCATACTGAGTCCTCTTAGTGGGGGGAGTGGTCTGGAGATATGCTCAGGTGATGGGCTAATTTTCCTATCATGTTGAAGCATTGTTGCATGTTCAGGAACAGATGTTGTGTGTATGATATAGGAGAGGATATTGATTAGTTATAGTTTCTATGTGTAGAATTTGTTTAATGACAGTAAGCTACCCTTCCTTCTAGAACCTTCTCTCCAGTATAGAGATAGGTCTGCTCTATGTTTATTGATGGTTCTTGTTTGGCACTGTTGTTAGTCTTATCAGAGTCTGTTCCTGGTAACTCCTTCTCTGTAACCATTACATCAAACATTAATATCAAAACCAAAAAAAATGCCACCATTCACATTCCCTCAGGAAAATTTTGAATAGACTAAATAATGAGATAATTTTTTTGGTGTGCTTCTAACCTCAATTAAAAATTGATCAAAACAAGGCAGTGAGGGGGGGGGGAAGGGGAGACAACCACAAATGATATTCAGTTCACATGGAAAAATAGCATTATTGAAAGTGGATGTTGGCATGGGTAAACATGTGAATTGATACTGCAAGTTCCCAAAGTAATATTTTCCTGGTGTTCCCCAGGTGTTTCCCCGGGTTGCTTTCCCTGATAGTTCTGGTTTTCTAGTTCAGTGACCAGGTGGACCAATCCTTGTGGTTGGAGTGGGGGGAGCTGGAGTCTAGTGAGACAAAGAATGGGTGGGCAGGAATGTTGTTGAGCATGATTGCACAATATCTTCTGGTGGAATCATTGCTGGAAATGGAGGGGAATTGAAGTGCCCTCCTCCATTAACTCAGCTGAACCAGATAATATATACCAGCAGGCAAATACACAAACAACATTTTCAGCTTCAGAACAACTGGATATAAACCAGTGAGTGGGTGTCCATTTCTGAATTCACCAACTGGACCAGCTGAAAAATACAACAATAACCACTAGAATGTGGTTTTTAATTTGTTACTGCCCTGAGTTCTGCCCACAGCACATGCTCCCTGCCTCCTAGCTTCTGTGATAGTTGGGTAGAACTGAGCTGTTTGGTTAGAACTGAGCTGTTTGGTTAGAACTGAGCTGTTTGGTTAGAACTGAGCTGTTTGGTTAGAACTGAGCTGTTTGGTTAGAACTGAGCTGTTTGGTTAGAACTGAGCTGTTTGGTTAGAACTTTGACCAAAAATGATTGGATGATAAGAATGGCAAATTATCTCAATGCCAGTTGGAGGTTATCATACTTGAGAGCAATTTTGTGTATTTCCGTGTGTCTGTCTGTTTGGTAACTCCTCCCACAGTTTTACATGGTGTAGAAGCAGTGTTGTCACATGTCATGCATGATGGTTCTGAGCACCCTTTTGTGTTTGCTTCAGGAACGTTGTCCCAAAGTGAGAAAAATTACTCCTAGATAGAGAAAAGAGGCCCAGGCTCTAGCAGGGGAGTACACAAAATTCACCAATATATTTATGGCAGGAAAATTTTCTTGGTCACGATCACAAACCACTCATATACTTCTCGTGTCCGAAGAAAGGAATACCTTCTTCAACTACTGCAAGAATGCAGAGGTGGTCCTCCTTTACTCTCAGCTTACCAATATGAGATATTGTTCAACCCCACAGATAAGCATAGCAATGCTGATGGCTTATCTAGATGGCCTGCAGGGCAACCCTCTGCTCTAAATACTCTTGTGGATAGTTTATACCACATGGTCAAATTGGTTCCACATGGTCAAATTGGTTCCACACGGTCAAGTTGGTTCCACATGGTCAAGTTGGTTCGCTAGGGCTAGGGCATGCATTGATGGATATATTGAAAAACCCCACACCCCATGTAGCACCAGTGCATCCCTAGATTACCTAGCCCTAGGCCTTCATGGCCATGCACTGTCTAAGACTTGTTGGACCATTTATGAGAAGCTTATACTTAATTGTTGCGGATGCTCATTCTAAATGGGTGGAGGTACAAGAAATGTCTCCCACACAGGAAAGACTATTCCATAGTTTAGGCGTAGTTTTCTAGGTATGGCATTCCTGAGCCACTTGTGTCTGATAATGGCCCCCAGTTTATCTCAAGGGAGTTTTTGGTGAATATATGAAACAGAATGGAGTGAAATATATCAAGCATGAACCTTACCATCCGTCTTTAAATGGCCAAGCAGAGTGTTTTGTGCAAACATTCAAGGAAGCTATGTAAAAATGTTATTGCAATTTTTTATGATACCAGTTCATAGATTGTAACTAGGCAACCTTCCTATGTTGAAGGCTGGTGATTCTAGCAGCTCTGAAGTGGTTGATCATCTAATTGGCATCACACACACACACACACACACACACACACACACACACACACACACACACACACACACACACACACACACACACACACACACACACACACACACACACACACACACACACACACACACACACACACACACACACACACATCCATAGACACACACTCTAATGACAGACTTAATCGTAATAATCATGACCAATTTCTATCTAACTGAAAAGCATTGAAAGATATCTGTTTTATCACTTTCAAATATCTACTTCATATTGTGATATATGCTTGGTATGTGTCATATGGACCCTCTGTAATCTGAGATAGTAACAATCCCAAGATACTGAAAATACAGCCAATACTGAACAACCTAAACTAATAAGGGGGATAGGGTATCACTCACTTAGTACCTGTATGTCTTCCATGTACTTACACATGCACACACACACCCCCCCCCACACAATCACACACACACACACACACACACACACACACACACACACACACACACACACACACACACACACACACACACACACACACACACACACACACACACACACACACAACACACACACACACAATCACAGTTGGAGATCAGTTCAGACGTGAGGATGGTATTCCAGAACAACACTGCCACAGAGTCCGGGGGAGGTATCTATGTGGAGTTCCCTCCAATCAGGTTTGTTGTGGACATATTCAACCGCCTCTGCTTCCTGCAGTACAGAGATGACTCAGCGGCTGATGTGGCCCCACAGGAATGGAAGGTCAGAACTCTAGCTATGCACTCATAGAGAAGTTCCTCTGAGTACCATGATGTCAGTATCTATTGGTGGTGGTGGCGATAGGTGTGATGTGGTGGTGGTGGTGGCAAACCATTATTTATACAGTTTGGTGTTGACAGGACACATTTTAGTCGAGGGTGTTACCATGACAACATGCTTGTATGCGTGAGTGTTATTGGGACAATGTGACCATATTCATGGATGCTGAGGGTGTACTGTGGTATATAGGCATGGGTGTCACTTGACAGGATGGCTTAGTTATAGGCATAGGAGTTCACAAGTGCACCTTGCTTGTGTGCATGGAGGTTAGCAGACAGTGATAGCTCTATGTATGCATTGTTTTATTGTGTGAGGATAAACAGGATGTGAGCATGTGCATGGCTGTTGTGGGGGGGGGGGGGGGGGTACCATGGACTACAGTCCATTCGTGTTTGCTTCGCCCCTGGAAGTGAGAGGTTTATAAATGGGGCGACCAGTACCAGCTAAAAGTGACAGAAATTATTATTTTGGGGGAGTAGTGTTCCCTTTACTGGTACAATAGTTACAGAAGCAACTGGAGTCTAGCTATGGCTCTTTTGCTGGTCCTTATTACCAGGGCTCCCAATAAGTGGGGCTAGGGCTAGTCTGGTGACTTAATCCAGCAATATGATTAAATGCAAATCTCTTTTATGACAAAACATTAAGTGTTATTAATTTAGCAATGGGTCAAGAAATGACTGAGCTCCAAGAATTTGATGGTAGAGAAGTGAATGAAACTATATACTATGGAGAATGTGAGAGCTTTTTTTTTTTTAAGAAAAAAAGGAAGGATACACAAACTAAAGGATGAAAATAGTCAATGGATTGACTGAGGCAACTGGCACATATCAAAGGTGTCTAAAAAACATTCATACAGAGTTCTTGGCTAATGAAGGAAAGTTTTTATCACTGATAAAGTGTAACACTACTTCAAGGGTTGAAATAGATACTGATTCCTTCAGTAATGAAGCAATGCAAAGGGTGGTTCATTTGTTGTTTTTTTTTTGATAATAAAGACAGATGGAGTATTTAATGGAGCCGGTTCTTTCTGTAGGAACTTCTTCGTACCATTGAGTTACCCTACAACAAAGACAATAAATGATTTTGTATATGAACAGCATGACATTATTGAATGATGTGGAGAAATTTTTGTAGACACACAGTGGATATAAAATATCGACTATTTTGACAAACATGAACCAGAAGGTATGGTAGGTGAAATAGTTATTGAAGGTGAGGATGGTGACAGATATTTAATTGACATGGCACTACAATTATCACAACAACGAAATGAAGCTAACAATAGAACCGAATACTAGAAGCCACCCAAGGATGGAATCCCACAAGCCACTGTGTACATCCCTACTTCTTTTATTTTGTTATTGTAAAAGTTAATGAGCTTCACAGTTTTACTGACCTCCTTCAGGGTATTCTAGAGAGACTGAGCAGTTACATTTTGTGGTTTGTAAGGTAGTGACTATTCAAACAATTGTAATAACTAATTAGGAATATGAAAGGAAAAAAGAATACAACAATTCAAAATTTATTGTTTAAAAGCCATCTCCCACCCTTCTGAAGTGCTGGCACCAAATTTTATCCAAATTGGCTGAACAGGTTCTCTCAATCCTAGTGGTTCTATTATAGAAAGTGGACAGACAGACACAAATACACACACACACAGAAAAGAGAGAGAAAGAGAAACAGCACACAAACAGAGAGAGACACACGCACACACACGCGCACGCACACACACACACACACACACACACACACACACACACACACACACACACACACACACACACACAGATGAAAACAAAACAAGCAATTCGCTACTAGGGTTGTAACAACTACAAACTCTCAATACAACTTGACAGAGACAATAAAAATCATTCTTGAATGTGTTCGACCTTTTCCTACCCTCCACACAAACTTTCTCAATCTTCCCATTTCCTCATACCAAAATACTTCCACCATCCACTTCAACAATCCTCAATGCAATGTACACAGTATATTGCTTAGCAGTTCCTAAGGATCCACCCTCAATGCACTAAGAAATGTTACCTGGTAATTCTACATCATAACACTCCCAACCTTCTTAGCAATTTCAAAGCATTGCAACCTTTCCCAAGCAGTTCCGCTTCACAATGCTCTCCAAATATTTCAGCAATCTTAATACAATGAATAATGTTAACCCAACAGTTCTATATCACAATGCCCCACTCCCCCCATGTTCCATAGTTCTTTTCAATGCAATGAACATGTTACCCCAACAGTTCCACATCACAAGCAATCTCCAATCCAGTAACAATGTACACCAGCAGTTTTATATCGCAATGCTCCTCCATTTTCCATAGTTCTCTTCAATGGAATGAACACAATCTTACCCCAGAAGTTCAACGTCTAATTTTCAGGCTGCTACCAGGAATGTGCCATGCTAGCTCAAACAAAATTGAAGCTTTGCCATACCTATAGCTATAAATATCTATCTAAATAACTTTTGTGTTGATTCATTGCCATATTAATATTGTGTACCATCAACTGTTGTATGTGTTTCCTCAATGCAGAATGTCACTATTAAATTCATTGAAAACCGTGCACGGCTAAGTGGGGCCGCCATTTTTTCTTCAGACATGCAACAATGTGGCTGGCTTGGTAACATATTCACACAAGAAAACAGCCTTATTTTTGCCCCACCTGATGACATGAGAGAAATGTTCCCTGACTACCCTTTTGTGTACAGGTACGATAATGTAGTAACCGTGGTGATGATTGGGAGCATTTTTCATTGGATGATTTCTCTTTCTTGTAACAGCAACAATGGTTTGTTTCCGGAAGGACTGAATGTGGCCATGTTGAGGAGCAAAGACTTGGCGACATCTCCATCTCGTATACATGTCCTCGTTGATGTGAGCAAATGGACTGGGAGAGAGGGAGGGAGGGAGGATGTGTGAGGAGGGAGGATGTGTGAGGAGGGAGGATGTGTAGGAGGATGTGTGAGAGGGAAGATGTGTAGGAAGGCCGATGTGTGAGGAAGGAGGGAGGATGTGTGAAGACGGAGGGAGGATGTGTGAGGAAGGAGGGAGGATGTGTGAAGACGGAGGGAGGATGTGTGAGGAGGGAGGGAGGATGTGTGAGGAGGGAGGGAGGATGTGTGAAGACGGAGGGAGGATATGTGAGGAGGGAGGGAGGATGTGTGAGAGGGAGGATGTGTGAGGAAGGAGGGAGGATGTGTGAGGAGGGAGGGAGGATGTGTGAAGACGGAGGGAGGATATGTGAGGAGGGAGGGAGGATGTGTGAAGATGGAGGGAGGATGTGTGAGGAGGGAGGGAGGATGTGTGAGGAGGAAGGGAGGATGTGTGAAGACGGAGGGAGGATATGTGAGGAGGGAGGGAGGATGTGTGAGAGGGAGGATGTGTGAGGAAGGAGGGAGGATGTGTGAGGAGGGAGGGAGGATGTGTGAAGATGGAGGGAGGATATGTGAGGAGGGAAGGAGGATGTGTGAGGAAGGAGGGAGGATGTGTGAAGACGGAGGGAGGATGTGTGAGGAGGGAGGGAGGATGTGTGAGAGGGAGGATATGTGAGGAGGGAGGGAGGATGTGTGGGGAGGGAGGGAGGATGTGTGGGGAGGAAGGGAGGATGTGTGAGGAGGGAGGGAGGGAGGAATGGCTGTAGAAGGTAAAAACTATGGGGTGGAGGATTGAATGAGGACCAGTGATGGGATGTGATGTGATGTGATGTGATGTGAGGAAGTATAGAAATACAGGCCATAGTCTAGTTGAAGGAACAAAACAGTTCAGAAAGGGGAACATATAACTATACAGGCACTGGGACTGTGAGAAAAAAGGAAGTAAGTGGGTGGAGGGGGAGGGAGGGAGGGGGTGGAGGGGGAGGGAGGGGGAGATAAAACTGCCTGTAAGATGAAGTAGAAAGCAGATTGTTATTTTCTAACTCCTTCAACATCTAGCATACATTGGTTCAACCGCTGGCTACTGATCAACTCAACAACAGCCGAGAAGCCATCTGGTCGCTAGAGGCTCCAGAGAGAGAGCCGGTGAGTTGAACTGAGCAGAGAATGAAGCTCTTGTGTGTAGTAGTGCACCTGTCTGGCATGGTACAAGGATCAGGACATGTGCAGTGCAAGTATGTAGCATGAATCGTCCCTGTGTAGGTGGTATAAATCTATATGTGCATGTATTGTCCCTTGATGTATTACTCTATGTAACACAGAACTTGGATGCCTTGTCAGCAAACAACGACACGTACACATATGTGGTGCCCCTGGCCAACCAGTTGCCAATGACCACACCCACCAGTGACTCCTCCACCATTAGTCCAACATCTGACACCCCCTCCTTGGAGGAGAATTTCTCGTCTTCATTTTCTCTCAACTTTTCTCTGCTTCGGACTCTAGTATGACACACACACACACACACACACACACACACACACACACACACACACACACACACACACACACACACACACACACACACACACACACACACACACACACACACACACACACACACACACATGCAATCTTTGGTTGTTGTCCGTCTGGATGGTGTCCTGCAAAAGTTTGCAAGAATGACATCATATTGCGTGTCATATTTGTTATATGTAGCTAGTTCTTTGGGGTTCATTAGAGTTATTGGTTAATGTGGGATGTAGGGGTTAATGTGGGAGGTTAGGGGATTAATGTAGGAGGTTAAGGGGTTAATGTGGACGGTTAAGGGGTTAATGTGGGAAGTTAAGGGATTAATTTATGCAAGAGATCACAGCAGCAGATCCAGGATTTCAAAATGGGTCACTGTTTCTTTTTTACTTACTAACCCAAACAACACCCTTTTTTGGAAACTTGCCCTTTACGAACTCACAGTAAAAAAAAAGGGGGTGGGGGAACACTAAATAAAACATTAACTTCTTGAGCTGTTCCAGCTTCTTTGCAAAATCAAACCACCTTAACTCACCAATCTATATTATTATTTTTGCTAGCACAAAGAATAGTATAAATTGGTAAATTATCCAACAAATTACAGTTTTTGCCAGAGAGCCTAGGATGCTGATTTGCCAACAAATGTACTGGTGAATCCATGTCTGATGGTGTGTTTCTGATGTTCATCAATAGTAGCAGGAAGTGTACAGGCTACAGTAAGCAACATTATGTTAGGGAAATGATCGTCATCACAAGTAGGCAATGTTTCATGTAATGACTTCACTCCATCTTCCTTTGGAATATCAACCGTTTATTTTTCCATATTTGGTATTCAGTGCATAGTAATTGTGCTGGTGGAAGATCTGTACTAGACGTTGAACATTTAAATACTTTATTTACTTAAAACAACTCATCTCTGCCTTTTCATAAGCATATCAGCAACAACTGCTTTCCTTTTTGTCATACATGAACACTAATAACAGTCACTGAATTGTTTAGTTTAAATTTCATCTGCAACTTCCCTTGCAGTATGAAACTTAAAGGCCCAGAGCAGATATGATAAGCAAATATGTGGCCAAGAAGAATCACAGCTTTCTGCTAAAAAAGCAAAGAACTCACTGACTCAGGTAGAAACTCCTCCAGGGCTGGAGCCTATCTATAATGATTACTTATGTATAGCTTGCTAGCCAGCTGACTATAGATAGAGTAATGGATTGGTTTGTTTACTGGTAGTTATTGATACACTACACTATATAATGACTTGTTGTTCAGCTATAGCTGATGATTGCCGCAACAGCCATGCTGTGTATTAGCAGGAGGACTATATGTAGCTACGCACTCAAACTTCATTATCCCAGCAGCTTGAGACCCAGTGCCTGTTAATCAGAAGCAGCCATATCTGAGAACATTTCATACATTCCCCAGTGTCTGTGGGCATTTGGCTTAACATTCTTCATGCCTTCATATACTATATATACATGCTGGAACACCATCTGTGTACACACATATGAACAACTAAACTTGCTCATTTATGTTACAGGTAAAAGGTGTAATAAATGTCTGTTGAAGTAAATCCTATCTTATCCCAGTTACAGTTCTGAATTGGTGCTTCAAGATTCCGGCCACAACAGTGTGGTGTCTGGGGCATTGAATGCTTCACTGCAACCCCAATTATTCTAAATCCTATCTTATCCCAGTTACAGTTCTGAATTGGTGCTTCAAGATTCCGGCCACAACAGTGTGGTGTCTGGGGCATTGAATGCTTCACTGCAACCCCAATTATTCTAAATCCTATCTTATCCCAGTTACAGTTCTGAATTGGTGCTTCAAGATTCCGGCCACAACAGTGTGGTGTCTGGGGCATTGAATGCTTCACTGCAACCCCAATTATTCTAAATCCTATCTTATCCCAGTTACAGTTCTGAATTGGTGCTTCAAGATTCCGGCCACAACAGTGTGGTGTCTGGGGCATTGAATGCTTTACTGCAAACCCAATTATTCTATTTCTTTTATAATCACCCTTGGGGGGGGGGGGGGGGGGTGTGTGTGGGGTGTGTGTGTGGTGGCTGAGTAGTTATGCTCTTGGACTAACAACCCCTGGGTTGTGAGTTCAAACCCAGCACTGACAAGAAAACGTTCCTGTCCTTCAACATCTTCCCACACCAGTCCACCCAGCTCGTGTTGACTACCTCCTTGTGGTGAGTCCTGGAAAACTGACACATAGTCAGGCTAAAGTCAACAAATAGAGGAAAAATTCTCATACGCAAGAAGAAGAATGGAGAGTTTTCTTTCTCAAGCTCATGAGATAAAGAAATTTTTTGCTCTTCAAATATACAACCAGGAGAAGCTACAAGTTCTCTCCTTTTTATCTGCGAAAGATTTTCATAAAAACTAATAAACAACAAGAGAAATTAACAGAACTAGTGGCACTCAGTCCTTCCATTTGCACCTGGGAAAAGAAGGGGGGTGCCTAGGTAGAGGGGAGTCTGGATTAGGGGAGTTTGAGTGTATTTATAAATTGAGTTTGCTCCACACCTAGTTTTTCCCACTGGCTACTGCTTGAAGAAAGGGAGGAAGTGACCCTTTACCAAATCTCTAGCTGAAAAGGGGTAGTTTGTAGGAACTCAAAGAACTACCCCTGGGTCCGCCCCTGGCTAGGTAGGGGATAAGGTTGGGGAAGATAAAGCTGTAGCATTGCCAACATTAGTTGTAATGACTCTCTGATGAAGGAGTTGCTTCATTCCATTCAAAATTGTTTCAGTTCCTGAAGCATGTGTGATAGCAGAACATTGCTTTACCAACAATTTTAAGATGGTCATATCTGGCACACAAGAGTATCCTAGCCATCAGTGACTGGCACACAAGAGTGTCCTAGCTAGCAGTTTCTGCACCCTGTTGGAGTGGGTGGTCAAGAGACTTGGGTATAAAATAAATGGCATACACCAGAAGAGCTCCACCTCAATGGGGGACACATGAAATAGCAACATGACACTGTCTCCCAGCCAGTCAGCTATGCCTCGGGCTAGGGCTATGACTTGGAATTGGTTCCATGCTAGATGGGAATAGAAACAGTTATGTTCACACTCAGTTGATTGATTAATTCATAGTAGATATTATTATTTTATTACTTTTTATTATCATCATTCACAATATACTTTCATCTATTGGTGACGTATAGTGACCTTGCTACAGTCAGCCATTTTAACTTGTACCATTAGTTGTTTTTGCTTGCTCATTAAATAGGGAAATGTGGAGACGCTGAACCTGACGGTGTCCGGCTGTCACCCAGGCTATTACTATGACTCCAGCAGTAGCAGGTGCGTGTGCAGCTCTGCCAACAACTCGGAGATTTTGCGCTGCGACAACAACATGAGATACCTGTACCTCCGGGTGAGTGGAATGGAATGTGGACACCACTTGATGCAGCAGTGGGAGTAGCTGTTGATGTGTGTGTGCCTTTTATCTCATCTTGTTGTTCAGGAGGGAATCTGGGGTAGAACCAGAGTCAACAAGAATGGGGTTCGGACTCTGATCACGGCGAAGGTCCAGCCCGGATACTTGAAGTGCACGCTGCAGGGGCGATTGCCGGGTTGTCTGTTCCAGTTTGACAATGTCAGTGCGCAGTGCACGGATGGGAGGACAGGTGTGTGTGTGGATATTGCTGTACCTATAAATAGATCAGGGATTTTCGCCACCAATATCTGTGTATAGAAGCACCCACCACTTTCACCACACAGCCTCACTAGACACTGCAGCTTCTGCACTGCATGGGATTAGTGGGAGGAGATGTATGTGTTGTGTAGTGTGCAAGTGTGTGTAGGTGTGGTCGTGGTTCTTTATAGGCCACTCACTATCTGGGCCCATGGTGGATACACTGGCCTCATAGTTGAGGTGCATAGAATGTTGACACTGGTGATGTGTGTAAGTGCATGCGATGTGTCTGTCTGATTGGTGGGTGTAATGTTGGAATGTCACCTTACTGACAATGAAACTGGTCATTAACTAACTAGCTAGGCAAGACTAGTGTTACAACACAATGGCATTAACTCTGCCAGTAAATGTTTGCCATAGACATTTGCAAAAAAGAAATATTCAATGCTAAGCTTAAAAAAAAGAAAGTTAAGTTCCCCCCCCCCCAGACATAATATAATTGATTACTACTGCCACTATGTGAACATTATAACATGTCAACATTATAACATGTCTACATTTCCTGCTCTGGCCTGGCTGACTCTGTGCCAGGGGGCTCTGTACTCCATGGGGTTCGATGCTAGTATCACTTGTCTTTAAGAAGATGTTTTCCGGTAAGGAGTGACCTTTGACTTGAAGACTTGGGCAACTAATGATCTTGTAGACACTGCTGATGATCTCTCTGTCGTGGAGAGAGAGGCCTTCCAGACAGGCAGGCTTTTTATACATGGACACACAGGTCATGGTTGAGAGAGAAACTTCAGTAGACAGTCACACTGGTAGGGGATGTAGTTCTGGTAAAATCATTTAAAGACATCTATTTTTAAACTGTTCTATGTACTACTTGGCTTTTTCCAAAATGTTAGAAGCATTGGCTGTTCCAGCTGTTTCAGCTGTTCCAAATTACCTACCTTTCTAATTCTTATATATTTTCCTTTTTCTTTCATTAAGAATAAAAAAATTTTTGTCTCTGTATTTATTTCCAAAATGTTGAGGCATAGGACACTCCACTTCAAAAATATAATTTTGATTTTATCAGATGAATTACACAATGAGCAATGCAGATAAAATTGTCTGCCATTGGTGTGTAGTTGTGGTGATTTTAAATGGTAAATGAAAGAAGGAATCAAATACTTCGTTGTCTCTGAGTGCTGTTATTTTAACCACACAAATAGACTCAATTTGACTTGTGGGCCAAGGCACGATATTTCATTGCTTTTCCTCAAATGACATGATGTGCATTTTACAAGTGTATTGTGGGGAGGTCTTTATTCCCTCTGATGCCTCCACACTCACTGTGAAGGTTTATATGTGATCATGTGATCTAATTATACAGGTTCTCTGTGTGGTGAATGCGAAGAAAATCGTGGAGTGACTCTTGACCTTCGCAAGTGTACCTCAACACCTTGTTACATTGGACTGGCCTTATTCTTGTTTCTATGTGAGTGCAGAGTTCAAACATGGTCAGGAGTGGCTATTATTGTGCTCACGCACGTAGATCAGATCATATAGTAGCTAATGTTATTATTCACCTTCACTAAGTGTGATGGACTGAGCACTTGGTCGCAATGTGACCCAAGGTAACGTCTGGTTGACTAAACATGTTGAAGTTGAAATTCAAATCAACATGTATTAATCCAGCGGTAATTTTGTTTATATGCACACATGCACACACACATGTCCACATGTGTGCACATGTAGAAGGACATCATGCACTCCTATACACATGCAGTGCAATTAATAGAATACACACTAGTTGAACTCACACCAATTATTTCAACTTTGTGTGTGCGTGTGTGTGTGTGTGTGTGTGTGTGCGTGTGTGTGCGTGTGTGTGCGTGTGTGTGCGTGTGTGTGCAGGTGTTTCTGTGGTGTTAGTCTCAATGCTTATCCTCTTGTTTGATCTTCAACTGCCCAATGAGCTGAAAGGATTCATCTTCTATGCCCAGGTATGCCTCTGTGTGTGTGCATGTGTATGTTAGTGTATTGTGTGTGTGTGGTGTGGTGTGGTGTGTGTGTGTGTGTGTATTATGTGTGGTGTTGTCTGTGTGATGTCTGCACATGTGCCTGCCCACACATGTACATGTTCTCTCCTGGTGTTGCTGCAGGTGGTGGGGCTGGTGTATGGTCCGTATGTTATCGTCCAAACAGATCCTGACATAACTCGACACACAGGAGTATGTTGATGACCTTACCAGCACATGTTGTCTTGTAAATGTACATTATGTCATGCGCATGTACATTATCTCATGTGTTGTGACATTTGAATTGGTAGAAAGAAAATGTCTGATCCAAGGATATTATATAATAAACTGTTACAAGAGTACATCACATTAACAGCTAACAATGACATTGTGTTGTGTACTAGAAACAGATGAATGTCTTCATAAATGGATAAATATCTTTAGCAAATATATGTCTGATTAGCAGATATGTCTCATATTAATAAGAAGATAAATGTTTTGAAAAATAGAAACAGATCAATTATTATGTCTTATGTGAGGTACAGCTACACAAATGCGATAAGAAAAAGTTATAACATGTTCAACTGCCGACAAAAGAGAGAAAGGGCAATATATGCTCTACATTGTCATGTGCATATGCATTAATGTCATGTGCCTATGCATTAACTCGTGCATGCTCCAACTCCCTGCCTACTCAGGATATTCTGACGGTGCTGAACCTGCTCGGACTGAGCGTGCCCATCCCCCTGTGTCTGTCCACCTCCCTGAAGGCGCACTATGTGGCTCTGCTGGGTTACATCTCCCCGTGCATCACCATCCTCTGTGTCACCTTATACATCATTGGGTGAGCCCACACACATGATGCCATGGCAACTGCATTAGTTGGTGTTGCTGGTAGGGCTGTCCTGCACCCCACCGCTCCCTCCCTCCCTCTCTAGCATGACAGGCCAAATGCCCTGCATTTTTATGGTTTGAGCTTGTTGTTTTGCTCCACCCCCTTCAACATTGATGTGCAATTGAACAGGTGGGCATGATCCATTCCAGGAGAGAGAAAAAAAGGTGGGAGGGGCTCATGTGTATGTTTCTGGTTCCAAGGATCATAAAAAATTTAAGCCTTCATATAATACCCGCAGGAAAATTCCAACTTGACGCAGGACAATTCCAACTTGACGCAGGACAATGTTCTGGCAACTTTTCCTTCTGGCAATTGACTCCCAAATTGAATATCTTCCCTCCCCAAAACTCAAAAGGGGGGAGGGGGAAGAAAAGGACTAAATGTTATCCGAGGATGGAATCCCACTAGCCACACTATTCATACATTTGCAGTAGTACAGTTTCTCATTTGTGTGTTCACATTTTGGCTGACCTCAATCAGGGTATTGGTAGAGTAAGTGAGTGTGACTGCATGTGTGTGTGATGTGTAGGGTGTGTGTGTAGTGTGTAGGATGGGTGTGTGGTGTGTAGGGTGTGTGTGCATGGTATGTGTGTTCGTGGTGTGTAGGATCAGTGCAGCACTCAAACAATTACAATGTCTAGTGTGGACAATATGTTCAATTGCAATTGCAGTAGTCCCCTCTTGAGATACTCCTCTATTCGAAGACCACCTCTCTTGAGAGACCACATTTTTCATGCAAGATATTGTCTTTGCTGTATAGACTTACCACTGTTGGAAGACCACCTCTCTTGGAAGACCAATTTTTGTCGGATTTAAGGGAGATCTCTCTAGAGGGTGACTACTGTACAGTTATTTGTACTTCAATTAAGTTAATGTAATTAGAATGAGAGAGAGTGAACAGAGAGACAGGATCATGCACACATGCTGTCACCAATGCTGCTTGTAAAAGGAATCAAGCATGTCAAAAACTCGATTAAATTTAAAAAATTTAAAAATTTTTTAATTAATTGACAGCACTACACTCCTTGTATCATATATTATTTGATCCAAATGCATTCTGCCTTTTAGTTGAAATAGTTTTTGTTTTTTTTTAAATTTTGTATTAATACACAAAATTTGAGACTAATGCACTGTGTACACCGCACCCACCCCTGTTTGTTTTGCATGCAATTAGCATTTGCTCATAATATGTGCAGCATGGAATCATTCCACTCTATTTTTTCTTTGGTGATGCTCAGGTCTCGAAAAATCCGTCCCCTTGGCAACCACTCTGCCCTGAAGGGAATCACGTTCCTCTCCCTCTTCATCTATAAGTATGTGGCAGATACCTCCTTCATCTTAATCAGCTGCTTTAAGAGTGACATTGGACTGGTAAGGGATAGCCACAGAGATAAAACTCATAATTGGCATACCGTAATTTCTCATCATTCCATCTGCAAAGTACTCTTTAATTAGTGCACATTATTTTTCAGTACCTGACCAAGAGCTACTATTTTTCCATAACCATGTATATGGTGCGTGCTTGTGGGTGTGTGTGTGTATGGGTGTGTGTGCAGGTGTTCCAGTATGATGGTTCTCAGTTGTGCACTGCTCCCGAGTTTGCTGTGTTCTCAATTATTGGACTCCTTCTAGTTGTGTTCTTTGTAGTGCCCACCCCCTTCTTGACGTCCTACATCTGCATACGAAGACCCAAGGTACATGCATGTCGTGGTGTTGGTGTGTGTGTACAACTGCTGAGGTGATGTCTCTTTTATGTCATTGTACATTATTGCATACATTGTATCTAAGTATTTAAAACAATCTAAATCCTCCAATCTTTAGGGGCAAACATTATGTGAGGTATTGCAACTCATTAACCTGATAACATACTACTCTTGACCTGCTCATTGGCTGGTGGACAGAAATATACTGTGTTTACTTGCTAGCTGTATGTTAATTACAAGTAACTATTTTCGTCGTTTTCTTATTGACTTGTAATAAGTCAATATTTGTTGATGGGATGTGTTGTCATGGTGACCACTGGTGTGTGGTCCTTATCCTGCCCATGCAGCAATTCCAACAGTATGCTGATGTGCTGACGGAGGGCTTGAGGACTAAGCATCGCTGGTGGGGAGGCTGGGATATCGGCAGACGTCTCCCCATTGTCTTCATTGGCTACTTTCTTGTGTACCTCCGACCTTCCGTTGTACTGGTGAGTGAGTATTGCCTCAGGCATGAAGATCATGTGACATCATGTGACATCATGTGCAAGCTCACAGCCACTTGTGCTGGATCCCTACAGTTAGCAAGTTTCGTGGCAAGGACAATATGTCCACCAGGAAACTGAGACATGTGACCACTGTCAAGGTTCAGTGCTCTCCCAGTAGGCTCTGGCCGAGGGGGAGATCCCCTAATACCATGCTCCCTCCCCTCCATATGTTGCCATGGTGATGTAGTGTCATGTGATAGATTCACCGTCACCATTTACATGGAGTGTTGGTTGTCTTGGTTGAATATAGTCTCAATGACAGCATGAAATACTGCCAGAGTTGGAATATTGAATACACTTTACCATTCCCCCCCTCCACCACCACACCCCTTCCCCCCCCCCCCCCCCCTGCCTCTTCTGTTCTTAGTTTCTCATGAGTCTCGCAATCCTGACAACCCTCATCATCCATCTTTTCACTAAGCCCTTCAAGAAGACAGAAATCAACATCATTGAGACCGCCATCCTGGTCAACTTGCTGCTGGTGACGGTGGCTTTCCTTGATCCTTCCAACAGTCCTGTCCCCTTTTGGTTTGGCACCATCCTCATCTTCCTGCCATACTTCTACGCTGCCTCTTACGTCTTCTACCGCCTCTTCGGGAAGAAGCTATGGTAATCCATTTTTAAAAAAAGTACATTACATGTATTCCTAACCAATCAAAGACTGCAACCACCATATATGGTAGCCTCTATCTGTGGACTATTCAAATAGTGACTATTTTTGTGATTGATTTTTTTTTTCTTGGTACCTTGGCTGCTCTGTTCACATGTTCATAGAAACCCATGCTTGGTAAGGTGTTGAACACATTGTGGGGCTCCTCACCACCAGGTTTATGGGGTGGGGGGGGGGCAAATTTTAGTACTTTAGGTATTTGATGTACGCTACTCTAAAAGTGGTTTGTAAGTTATGCTGCTAGTGATAATTTTAATAGATTAATTAATGATGAATGCCAGAATTTTATATTTAAATGTGCTAAAATGTACTAAACTATTAACGTAATAAAGTGAACATTACCCCACCCCCTATTTTCTTTCCTCATTCTATCACTACTAAACCACATCCATACTGGTCATCAGTTAGATCAGTGAGACGATATCTTCATTGATTTAGATCTTTTACCAGATGAACCTGTGAAGTGGTCATGACTCTGTTTGTTAACTAGAGAGCAATTGAATAGCAGATGCTATATAATTACTTTCCACACAACCACTTATATCAATCCATTACAGATCAGAAAGTGGAACAACTCCATCCTAATATCATGTGTGTGTGAATGGGTGTGTCCGTGAACTCCTCCTCCTCCTAGACTGATGATAATGAAAGTTAGCATGAATGTTCCCTGTTCCCCTGGAATGTGATGGGGAAATTTTTTTGGTTTGGATGGGTCTAGGGCCAGAGCAAGCATATTCTGAATTTTTGGCTAATCTGGTAAAGGTTAATTTGGCTAATCTGGTAAAGGTTAATTTGGCTAATCTGGTAAAGGTTAATTTGGCTGAAGCACTGAAATGGGGCAATTTCGTGAACAATTTTGATAAAAATTGTCATCAATGTTCCCAAATTCTCTGGAATGTGACAGAAAAATAATAAATATCAGACCGGAAAGATGAAATAGAATTAATAGTTGTTTTTTTCCTAGCGTTAAATAGGACCTTGGATCGACAACCTTACCAACTCCATTTCCCATCAGGCCTATGCTGTGGGTGGTCAACTCTGTAAACTCTAGGTTTGCAAAGGCTGAGGGTCGTCACTCTTGGGAATTTCCAGTCATTACAGGAAAAAAAATGGCGCAGACATTTTTTGTTAACGTGAGAGACTTGACTAATGGTGACCACTAACGGTGGCCATTACGCAAGCAGAAAGTAATGAAGAAACTAAAGCTCATTTATGAAGAGAAAATGTGTGTTTACTTCAATTTGCTTGTGTCTGTTTAAAGAGACGGAGTATAGCCTTACTACAAGCCAAAGTTAGCAAAACCCTTTTTTTTTTTTTATGTTCACGTTGTGTGCATGATTCTGTCTGTCTGCCCACTCTCTCATTTCAGTTACAATTACTTAATTGAAGTACGAATAACATTAATTGAAAATAAATTACATTTTCTAACTATAGTTGCAATTGTGGTTGATTTACATTTTCTGAAGCAGTTGTAATTGAATTACATTTCCTAATTGGTTGTTGTAATTGTTTGAGTGGTGCACTTACACAACAAACCACATTATGTAAACACACTCAGTCACACTAATGAGGTCAGCAAAACTGCACTGTTCAGCAATAAAATTATGAATGTACTGTGGCGCTTGTGGGATTCCAGCCTAGGATGAAATCTGGTTTTATTAACGCACACCAATATAAGGTTGGCCATGCAAGCAAAAATAAGCCAGTTTCTTATATGCATTGAAATAAATACATGCATTATCTGTGAACACCTCTGCCTTGTGGTGGTAGTGTTCTGCTTGGTTTCTTCTTTGAGGGGAGGGGGAGAGAGAGAGAAAGAGAAGAAGGTTGGTAGTAGGTAAAGGGTCATTTATCAAGTGCTTTAAATTTGGTGATCCATGCCAAACTGGTAATGGTTTTTGGCAGTTTCAAAATGTTGTTCTCTTAGTTGTTTAGTGTTAATCAGTCTGGTACCCTTGTTTTATAATTGTTTTGTTTTTTTTTGTTTTTTTTTTTTTATGATTCAGCATGGGGGATCTAAATCAGATAGTCATGTAATAGTCACACAGCAGGTTATTATGGTATAATGATGCTATTCAGGAAAAGGGCTAGGGCAGAGTATGCTAGGAGAAAAGCTCAGCACGGAGCAGACCAAGTGCCCTCTGAGCAAGAGGGTGGCAATGCAGAGCCCAAACAAGAGGGGGATTCCCATAAATCATATCATCATGCTGTGAGCAGCAGCTCTAACAACACGGCCGAATCTAACCGCATCAGGCAGCGAAATCAGAACAGCAAGAACTTCAATGCCACCACTGAGGAAGTTGACTTCATCCACTTAAGAGAACCGCTATTGGACGACTAGAGAGAGTTTGTTGCTGACTTCAGCACTGACAAGATATCATTTTTAAACAAGTAAAATTGGCAACTGATTTTTACAAACAAACTGATTAATGAGCATGTGTTCTAGATATGTTTAACCCTATGCTGTATACAGTAACAAAAAATTTCACAATTGTTATCAAGAGGAATTCAATAATGATATGAAGTTTCATGCAGGCATGGTTTGTTTTACTCACCCTGCAATTAGTCCAAGTGTCATTGTGGATAACCTTTAATTTTGCTGAAAATTGTAAACCATATTATTTCTCATGACAACATCCATTCCAAAAACCAATTCTAAACGAGTTGACTAATCAGCCTTTGGCTGTGGGTGGGTGGGTGTGAGTGTGATGGCATCTTATTCCAGTCATGCATTGGGGATACACCACAATAAGGTGTACTCCTTGTAACATCCACCAACTACAGCTGCCATCAAGATCTCAATAATTATAGTAAGAGACAGACACAGTTGAAGGGATAATTATAACCCACCATGCTCAAAATCTTTATTTCAGTAATTAATGTTCAATTAAGCAAGTTCTAATTACAGACACAAAAGTGGAGGCATCCACACACACACCCAAAACACCATTCCTTGGCAAACATCATCCCTCTGCCATGTGGGAGTTTGACCCTGACCCCTGCATGCATAGGGATAGACAAGTGTGCCCACAGGCAACCATGCCACTGATCACACCACAGCTCCCATGAGAGAAATTCACGCTCTCCAAAACAAGCAGTCCTACGCTAATACCTGTGGCAATTAATCACTATATTATCAAAAGCGTTTAGACTACTTGAGATAAGTTAAAATTTGTGGTAAGATTAACTTTTGGGTTTTCATATAGTAAAAGCATTTAGTTGCAACCACAGGTTACAACTAACTTTTGGGTTTCCATACATTAAATAATTTGTTTAAAAATCCATTCTTGACACCCCCACCATTCCAAGTTTTCCTAAGAGGATGTACAATTCTCAATTAAATTTCATAAGCACATCTTGAAATGCTACAGGTGGAACATAAAAAAATTAATATTTTCCCACAAACATTGAGTTTGTGTGACATGCATATCGTTATTTATTAAATTTATTATTTTATTTATTTACTTTTTTTTTTATAATTTTTTTAAAGAAAATGAGAGCCCTTCTCACGGGAGATGTGACGTGACAGGCAAATCTAATGCACACGCACATTAAATATGACAAGCTGAATGTCTGATTGAAATGCTATGTGCCCGAATTTTATTTATGGAGATGGAGATGGTTATGTATATACAAAAGAATAGGAGGAAGAGAATCAATAATCTCAATACAAACAGGAAGCTGCTGTCCACATGGAGGGAGGTGAGGTGAGATGAGGTGTATGTTCACCTCATGGAACATCGGGCAGCTCAAAGAGCAGCTCAGTTTGTATGGGTGTTCGCCAGTAGTTGAAGGTGCTATACTCCTCCTTGAAGTACTCGTCATCACAGCAGCTGTCCGAGGCGGAGATACGAGGAGACAGATATTGGTAGAGAGGAGGAAACTGCCGGTCAACCAGTGACACCAGGTACATGTAACTGTGGCAACAAAACAAGTGAATGTTAATATTTGTATAATCAATCGACACTCACATGGCTCCTGCATTAATCCCACTCCACCATCTTCAAACCACATTATTATTATTATTATTATGCCACCCACTATCTAAAGTCAACCTTCACCTGGACTGGAAAGTGAGAGAGAGCTCGTGCCTCAGAATGCCCTGGAATACAGAGACACAGACAACAGCAAACCATCAAATAGCATGTGTATTCTGCCATGCTGGGGGTGCATATGATTACATGATGGATATACACACACCATTGTCTGCAGTATACACATGTACTACTCCATGTGGGAGCATGCAGTTAGCAACCTCCACCAGATCATGTAATGTTAATATGTTGACAACACATGTTGCATCAAAATGCTGCTTCAACATATCAACATATACCTTGTGGTTGACAGTGAAGATTCTTGATTCAGGAATGCCCACATTCATGTACGATTTGACATCCTAGGTTTCAAAAGAAAGGAAAATATTGCTAACTTGTGTAATAAAATGGAACACTAGAAAGTTAGTTAGGCATACATTGTGCTTGTTCCCAAAGCCTGCATGGAGGGGACTGAAGTTCTCTGGGAAAATGGCTCTAATTTGCTTCAGGCAGTCAATCTTGAACTCCTCGGGTCTCCTCTCGATGACTTCCCTGTGAGCAAAGAATACACACTGTCAACCCTTTACCACATACAGCATACAAAGGGGGAGGAGGAGTGGGGTACTTGCTTTCTGAATGCTTTGTAGAGGGAAAAGGGGAACAGGAAGAGTGGTCCGTCTGGCAGACAGGAAGTGCCTCTCCGGACCTTCCTCAGGAATTCCTTAGTGTAACTTGCCTGACCAATGGCACGGGCAGAGAGATACACAATCTTGTAGTCATTCTTGGAGATGGCATTGAACAACTCCACCTAACACACACACACACACACAACACACACACAACACACACACAACACACACACAACACACACACAACACACACACACACACACACACACACACACACACACACACACACACACACACACACACACACACAGAGAGAGAGAGAGAGAGAGAGAGAGAAACAAACAACAATCATTGCCTCCCTACTAAAATGCAATGGACTCTAATTAAACACAAACTACAGGGGAAGAGGATTCAAATTTACAAATTTGGTGGTCAGTTTCTAGAAAACAACGAGGACTCAACTATTGGGGATCAACTGAACTAATTTGGTCAGCTTTTCATGTTATGGCATTTTCTTTCATAAGCTTCACAATACAGGCAATAGTTTGGCCAGATAATTAGTGGGAGGAGTTTTTCTCCCACAAGCTTCATGGACGACTGCCGTCACTGAATCTGTCTGAGACCTGAGCCTCGAGTGATACTGCAGCTGACCCCTCAAGTGATTGCGCAGATGAGAAAGGTCAGCAGCAAAGAGAAGCCGGCTTGTCTTGTCCTTCCTGGAGGAAGAAAGTTAAGCTGAACTAGATTACAGTATATCAAAATACTTTAAAATGTTAATGCTTTTCTTTGGGTTAATTATATTAAGTCATATTATTTGATGACCATCACAAATCACTGAAAGTCATGCAACAAGACAGAGAGAGATAGACAATGGAGTTGGGCAAGGATTACTCATCTGTGAGTGTAGTCAACCATCCAGCCAACCTCATACTGGGAGGTGGACAAGGAATCCGTGTACAGCATCACACATGCTCAAGACAGGAACAGGTCACTAGTCACACATTTCAATAAGGTTGCATGCTCACATGTATGGAAATGGTCATCACAATCACTTGCCATGCCACTACAGAACAAGAGTGTACACATGATGAGGCAGTGAGTGGACTTGACAAAGACGCAAGCACGACCATTGACACCGGCTGGCTGGCTGGCTGGCTGGCTGACTGGCATAACACAACAGTCTAGGAGATGAGGAACACCCTCAAGTCAGAACAATGGGGTCCCACAGTGGGTGTGGCCTCACACAGAAGTTATCTGAGGCTAAAAGGGTTGGGGGCACCAGGAAGCAACAGGGCTAGTTGGGGACAAAGGTTGAAGGACAACAGAAACAACAGAGCAGTTGAATATCCCTCCCCCTCCCCTCCCCCAGCAGTGGAATGGGACTCCTGGTAATGAAATGTGAATCCCCCCCCCCCCCCCCCCCCCCCCAAGGCAATGGAATGGGCCCCCAGCAGTGGAATGGATATGTTCTGCTGGGGTTCCACATGCATGTTTTTAAGACTCACCACTCCATTTTGAGTCCAGTCCATTCCCAGCAGTGGAAGAACCTGCCCCGCCACATCAGACCTGCAGCAGCAAGGGGAGCAGTCAACATGTCGGCCAGCCCAGACAGGCAACATCCACCTCCGGTAATCTCACACCATGCCTAGTAGTCTCACACCATGTCTAGTAGTCTCACACCATATCTAGTAAACTCACACCATATCTAGTAGTCTCACACCATATCTAGTAATCTCACACCATATCTAGTAATCTCACACCAGGTCTAGTAATCTCACACCATATCTAGTAATCTCACTCCATGTCTAGTAATCTCACACCATGTCTAGTAATCTCACACCATATCTAGTAATCTCACTCCATGTCTAGTAATCTCACATCATCATGCCTGACCAGGTCAGGGAAGTGCACATCACACTTAGTAATCTCACACCATATCTAGTAATCTCACTCCATGTCTAGTAATCTCACATCATCATGCCTGACCAGGTCAGGGAAGTGCACATCACACTTAGTAATCTCACATCTGTCTCTCCGCACCTCACAACACATGTGTGACCCCACCTACTGCATGCATGGGGGAGACTCTCACCTGGTGATGGTACCATCTATGTCTGACACTACTATCTTATGGTAACACTCCCACAAGTACACAGTGCAGCTGGCCTTCGCTGTACCCTACAGTACACACATACACATAATGTATAATGACATAACCAATTTGAGAGTTTTAATTAAATGCAGAATTAGTTTGATATGTCCAACTGGCCATCATAACTGAAGTAATTCAAAATATGTCAGGTTAACCAATGCATTGCTTCAACCAACACCCCTCATCCAACACCCCTCATCCAACACCCCTCAACCAACACCCCTCAACCAACACCCCTCAATCAACACCCCTCAACCACCAATACCCCTCAACCACCAATACCCCTCAACCACCAATACCCCTCAACCACCAATACCCCTCAATCCCCCATCTATTTGCAACACTCACTTTAGTATAGGTAAAGGGTTGTTGAATGGAGTGTGAATACATATGTACTTACTTATTCATCTACTCGACATCATACTCCACTAAGTGCAGTATTTACTTCAACTAAATGGCAATAATGCAGTGAACTCACACACACGCATGCATGCACGCACGCACACACACACACACCTGATACTTTGTGGTGATAGAGAATACCACTTGGTTAGCCCCAGGGCGGAGAGAGAGGCTTTCCTACAGGAAAAACACAAGGAATAAGAACAGTGATAGGCGTTGTTGCTGTTGTCATTGTATTGCAGTCAGAAATAAAGTGAAGAAAACAATAACACGTAATAAATGAAGAAAAATATTAGAAAGAAAGAGATGCACAAAGGTTGTCACTTTCTTCAGTGTTCCCTGTATAAATAGAGTACATTAATAATCAAACAAACAACAGTGCAATAAGATACAGCTGCTATTGCTGTTATGACAGTGCAGTCAAAGGAATCTTGAAAACTGAACGTGATTGGAGAAGTTTCCCAGACACGAGAGATGCAAACATACTCAAAATTAACTGCTGAGTAGTTCCAATGACTTTGGTTCATAGAAGACTTCCCTCACTGATACCCCACATAAATTCCACATAAATTCCCCACTGTAGTCTAACTTCCTTCCTTCTAGAGGGCGTCTTTGTTTAGACCGGCCCACCACTAGGTGCTCATGTGATAATTGCAGCAGCTAGGTAACTGTGCAGCTAGTCACATGCCAGAGCTTGCCCCAGAAACCAACAAAGCACAGCAGGGAAGCATGTGTTTGGACAAGTGTATTTTAACATCCTTCGGGTGCAGGAAGCACATCAGAGGAAACAAAACTGAGGCCAAGAAGCACACAAGGTGCTGTGCGGTTTGTGGTCAGTGGCCACACACTATCTTGAACATAACACACAGAGATTGAAGAAAATATTTAATACAAATGGGTGTGGTCAATACAGAGGGACAGAAAATGAATCACCAGATATGAGATTCTATGGAAAAATAAGTGGCATATGTGCTGTGTAGTGTGTGTGTGTGTGTGTGTGTGTGTGTGTGTGTGTGTGTGTGTATGTGTGAGATGTGAATTATGCGTGTGTGTGAAGTGTGTGTGTGAAGTGTGTGTGTGAAGTGTGTGTGTGAAGTGTGTGTGAAGTGTGTGAAGTGTGAAGTGTGTGTGTGAAGTGTGTGTGAAGTGTGTGTGTAAAGTGTGTGTGAAGTGTGTGTGTGTGTGTAAAGTGTGTGTGTGAAGTGTGTGTGTGAAGTGTGTGTGAAGTGTGTGTGTGAAGTGTGTGTGTGAAGTGAGTGTGTGAAGTGAGTGTGTGAAGTGAGTGTGTGAAGTGAGTGTGTGAAGTGAGTGTGTGAAGTGAGTGTGTGAAGTGAGTGTGTGAAGTGAGTGTGTGAAGTGAGTGTGTGAAGTGAGTGTGTGAAGTGAGTGTGTGAAGTGAGTGTGTGAAGTGAGTGTGTGAAGTGAGTGTGTGAAGTGAGTGTGTGAAGTGAGTGTGTGAAGTGAGTGTGTGAAGTGAGTGTGTGAAGTGAGTGTGTGAAGTGAGTGTGTGAAGTGAGTGTGTGAAGTGAGTGTGTGAAGTGAGTGTGTGAAGTGAGTGTGTGAAGTGAGTGTGTGAAGTGAGTGTGTGAAGTGAGTGTGTGAAGTGTTTGTGAAGTGAATTATGTGTGTGTGTTGCTAGTAGTGTGTGTGTGACCCCTGGTGCATGTAGGGACACAGAGTGCAGTCATGGTGTCAGTTACCAGCTGCTCTGATGTGAGGTTGTTAGTGAAGCCGATCTTCCTCCTCCTGAGAGATCTCTGTCGTGGGCGACCGGCGGCCATGTTAGTCATGTCCACATAACTCTCATCATCACTAGACAGAACTGCATCACTCCCCCTCCTCTCCACCATGGCTCTGGTTTGCCGCCCGCCTCCCCTTCCACGTCTCTCGTCCATCAGCTCTCCCACTATCTCCTCCTTCCACTTGCTGGGTGATCCAATGGGAGACGCCCCCTCCGACTTGGCCCTCTCCATGAGAGCATTACGCTCCATTGCACCAGCATCCATCATAGTCTCTGCCCTCTGCAGGCCCCCAGCCAGCCCCATGGGATGTGCCCGCTCCATGGCCCCTCCTGACATGGTCTCAGCTCTATGCAGGCCCCTGGCCCGCTCCATGGGATGTACTCGCTCCATGGTGCCACCCGACATGGTCTCTGCTCTCTGCATGCCGCCTATCCGCCTCATAGCATCTGCCCGCTCCATGGTATCAGAAATCGCATCTTTCTGTCCTCTCCCCCAGAAATTCCAAAATGACTGCCTGCCCGAGTTCTAAATAGAAATAAATACAAACTGTGAAATTAAATAATCTGTACAAAACTGTTATGGGAATCAATTTGGGGTGGCATTTGGAAACAACTTTAATAAGTGAAGTAACTACAGTACAATTCCATTATGAAAACCAATCACCAAGTATTTTGTAAGATTGTAAAATGTATCCTGGTAGATTAGAAACATTTCAGGATCAAATGATTTAACACACGAGCTTACAACTAACCACTATAAAACAAGGGAACTAAACAAACTCATCAATATTTATTAACTTAACGGCTATGGCCGAAATGCATGGACTTTCACCACCATTAGGGCAATGGCTAGGGACTAGGGCTTCAGCAAACATTAGGGAAATGGAATAGTTTAGCGCTATGGTAAGGGCCAGGGTCATTATCGTGCTGATTGTTAAAAAAAAGTTAATTGATCCAAAATTTGGTAATGGTCTTTTTCTTCCTTTTCTCCTTTTTAGCTTCTCTATGGCATTCCTTCAAGGTGAAAAAAGGTGGGAGACACCAATGATCAAACATAATTATCACTTATGAATTCAAAATAATCTAAAAACAAACATGCCTATCACAACCAATTGGAACAGTCATCTTTATTGCTGGCAGTTTTGACTAGAACATGGACTATTACATCAACACAACCCAATGAGAAGTGCAAAGTTCATAATTATAGTACAAATTGTTCCATATTTTGTATTCCAAACCATACCCAGTTGCCTCCGAGTGCAGCTTACTTTCTTGGGCACGTTGTGCTTCGCCAAATGGTCCTGGATGTTCCTGGGGAGAACTTGCTGGTATACCACAGTGGACATGATGAGGGGTGCGGCCACAAGCCAGCTGTAATACTTGCCGTCCACACGCACCACCAGGTCATTGTTGGACAAGACAGACAGAGGGTCAGAACAAAACTCGGAGAATGGAACGTACGAGCGTCGAAACGACTCTTCAATATTGAGTGAGCAGACAAACAAAGCATTAACAAGTACGACAATCAAAGCAACATTGCCGTCAACAACAGCATGTTGCTCCAACATTTCTTCAACATACCATCAGTGATAGTGCCTTGCGCCAGGCCACCACACAGTGAGAAGGAGACATCATCTAAAGTGGCTCTAAACGAGAAAGAACAAGTAACATAAAAAATGATTCCTCCATAGCACATTCTGCATGTCACTGGTACGCACGTACGCACATGAGTTGGGTGAGGTTGTCTTTCATAGGATTGTGGAGGTCACTCATAGAGTGCGATGGAGACAGGGAAAAAGTTGGAGAATTTCCCAATCCAGAGCTGCACACACCAGCTGCTTCTCCCCCAGAGGCAGTCGCTGCTTCCACAGGTGTGGCACTTTAAACAGAGGATAGGCACATCATTAGAACAAGACACAATACAATTAGAATAATTAGAATATGTATCTCCAGGGTTGGGGCTACGGCACTAGACACCATCTTATTTGACCCATAAACCCCTTACCTGTTTGGGAAGTACTTGGACAGCTCCTCAGGATCCATGCTTTCATAATCTATGTCATCCAAATAAATGCTGTCCTCCATCGAACCAGTTCTCTGGTATTGTCTCCTCTTCAGTATCGCAGTAAATGCCGCCCAAATTCCAGAGGGATCAACGTTTTCTGCACATTACAAACAACAACCAAAGATTGCTAATATCAGGAGTAACCACAGCGATGATGGTCTCACTTCTCTTTGTGGGCTCATGTGGCTGCTGCCCTCCACAGTCACTGTCAGACATCCTCTGTCGATTAGGAGTGGGGCCTTCAACCTTAAAACAAATTAAGGGGGGGAAAGTTCAGGAAATCTCACAAAATTAAAATCTCAAATCTTGAGATTTTTTTTTAGAATATAAATTTTAATTACTTTCAAAAGTAAGTACAAGTAAAACTTCTAGAATAATGAGTCTAATAATTACAAGGTTTTAGCACACTATTTGTTGACTGAGCACCAATACTACCTCCTGCACTTGGTTTGCAGGAAAGAGATAAGCTTTGGGAGCAGCTTGTGATTGCACAGCATTATTTCAGCACCACCAACACAGCCTCTAAGTGGGTCTTGCTGCCTCTGTGGTCACTCCTGCAGCACCCCCCCCCCCCCCCCCCCCCCCCCCCACCAGTAGCCACACTATATAACTATAACTAGCAGCAGCCATTGGCTTCAACACAAAAAGCACTCACAGATGAGCTCAGAGCTCTTCAGTTGCCAAAATCAGTTAAACTCAATAATAAGAAACAAATAACTAGTCAAAGTCATCGAGAGGAAGAGTGGAAAAACCTAAAGGATTGTCATATAGAAACCCCACCCCCTATACCTGTGTAGAAACCCCACCCCCTATACCTGTGTAGAAACCCTACCCCCTATACCTGTGTAGAAACCCCACCCCCTATACCTGTGTATTTTCCATTCCTTGCTTGCACCCTGATACCCTGGTAGGAAAGTATCAAATGCTTGAGAAGTACAAAGCTGTCAACTTTATGAACAATTACAACATGTAGCACACACCACACTGTTGCTTATCATGCTGTTACTCACCATCACACACTGTTACTCATCACATGCTGTTACTCACCATCACATGATGTTACTCACCATCACACCCTGCTACTCACCATGCTGTTAACTTTGAGAGGATTTGAGTGTTCCCAGTACTTGGAGGAGCGTCTCTCCTTCACCTCCAACTCTGTGTCACTCAGTGCTGTAGGTATGTCTGTGGACACGTCCACTTTACTGTGTCTGGGGGAAATGACAACTGGATTACATTTTAGGAGAGTAAAGGATGATTCACAACTGGGCAATAAGACATGTAATGAGTGACAGCATCTCAAACACTGGGAAATAGCTTCCTAGTCAAGAATTCTTGAGAAGGACATCAAATTACTTATAGCATTCATTTTATAAAATTGTAACACAATGTTGTGATTGGCTAAGAGGGGAGGGAAGAAAGGGGAGGGAAGAAAGAGGAGGGAAGAAAGAGGAGGGAAGAGAGAGGAGGGAAGAGAGAGGAGGGAAGAGAAGAGCAGGGAGGGAAGACAGGAGGAAAGGGAGGAGAGAGGAGGAAAGGGAAGAAAGGGAGGATAGAGGAGGAAAAAGAAGAGAGGGGACAGAAGAGAGACAAGAGGGAAGAGTGTGGAGGGAAGAGAGGGAATAGAAGGGAAAGGTGGAGTAAAGGAAGAGAGGTGAATATGGTAGGGAGTGGAGCCCTCACCTATTTGTTGTCACGTCAGTGTCTGAGAGGGTCCCAAGTCTGTCAGGCATGCTGGAGCTCAAAGTGGAGTCCACCATCGGAGGAGGGGATGACGGAATCTGAAGACCAGATAAAATATTGTGGTATTGAGTAGTCCAAACACGTGCTGTATGTGCATCTTTGCCACTGTACCACGACTGGGTCACTATCAACAAACCAACACCACATGCAACCAGATGGACCAACATCTCCTGGCTGGGGTGACAACGTCACACCACTCAGAGCACACCATTCAGAGCACACCACTCAGAGCACACCACTCAGAGCACACCACTCAGAGCACACCACTCAGAGCACACCACTCAGAGCACACCACTCAGAGCACACCACTCACACACAACAGGAGAAAGAGCTGGTCCCACACCCCAACCTCCTCATTAGGGCCAACAACCTGTTTCCAATACCCGCCCACCGACCACCACACAACTGGCTTACTGCAATAGGCACAGAGGCTGTTGGAATTGACGAAGACACGGGAACTCCTGATGAGAATGAAGAAGGGAGACTTGAAATGGGCTCGGACATCACATGCTTAATGCCACCCCGCTCTCTGTTACCAAGTGCAACTTCGCAGAGTGATTCACTTCGGTGCTTCATGGGGGCAGTCTTCTGGCTGTTTGACAGTCTGTCCTCCATTTGTATTATCACGTGTTCCTTCTCAGAGTCAGAGCTAGTGCTCATCTGGAAGAGAAACAAATACACCACTACAGTACAACCAGAGAAACACATTTTCCAAACCCTTCTGGGTTAAAACACAGTCCTCTTGAGAGACCACCCTTAAATTAGACAAAGATCGGTCTCCTAAAAGAGGTAGTCTTCCAATATAGGGGGTGTGGAATGGGTGTGGTCAAAATAACAATTTGCATCATGGCAACATGTACAATAAATGTGTACATGAATTATTAATCTGAAATGAATAAGCTGATTGCCCTTTTAGTCATCCCTAGTAGTTCCCTCTAGAATAACCTGATCTTTCTTTTGTATCAGCTCCAACAAATCTATCTTGTCATGATCAAGAGAAAAATCGCGCAATTCATAGAGCTGTATGGTTGCAGATAAAAAAAGTAATCTTTTCTTCTAGGGTCAAGATCCTTGTAATCCTTGACATCTTTCCAAGACTGTGACACCCTTATCTTGTGCAGAAACCTTTACTTCTTCAAATCATGGGATTCTAAATATTTATTGTATAGTTAGCACCAGTAACCACTAAGTAAACAAGTACTCAATAAGTGCTTTCGGTTTCTATAGTGGTCTTAAAAACTATATATTTTTTAGTGTTCATAGGTGTTCCAAAAGAGGTGGTCTCACACCAAAGGTAAGTTTATACTATAAATACATCTAGCATGAAAATTGTGGTTTACTGTCCATATAGTCTGGGTTTTCTCTCCATCACCAATGTCCCTAATTGGATATGACAATACTTGTACACAACTTTGCATTGAATAAACCAGAGAATTTAATAATACATGACCATCAACATTCTAAACAATCAGTTATTGAATTGAAGTCGGGTGATTGAGAGTCAGGTGATTGATGTTCAGCTGTTCATTGTTCAGCCGCCAATTTTCAATAATGGCTTCTGCTTTATCAGAGCATGATTGAATAAGTACTACACATACCAGGAAATGACCACATGTTCCATCGGGGTAGAAGGTGGGTGTGTTGTAGGTGTGAGTGGAAACCTGATGCAAGACCTTACAACTTTGCTTGTAGTGACGCTGAATAAATATTCCAGTGCCAGCCTTGAGAGTCTGATTGTATTCTTAGAATAATGACACTAAACCCAACACACTGCTAATGCAATATGACAACTGCCATAATGAAATTGATATGCCGTCACATGATGAGACACAGAGTGAGAATACATATTTCCATAGCTGACCCATTTGTATTGGTGATCCCATATTGCTGGTAAGAGATGCTTACCTCGAAGGCTGGCTTGGTATGGCAGAAGACTTTCCCAGTCTCGTCAATGTTCATGGTCAGCTCAACCACAGTTCCATTCACCTCAATCTCTACCTGATAATAAATCAAGTGCATCAGAGTCAGTGTCAGTAGGGACAGAGTGATACCTTCATAGGTACCGTATTTTCTGTATTTAAAGCACCACTCTATTTATAAGCTGCCAATCTATTGCTAGAATTATATTTGTCTGTAATTATAGTACCAAAAGGAATCTGAATTAATTATTCAATTCATAGACTCCTTACTGTAATTTTAAGAACTGTGTCAAAAATTGAATATATATATTCCTGCAATTAAAAGCCATATGATGTTAAAATTATTTTTGGTGGTGCTTTAATTACAGAAATACAGTACTGATGGAGGTATAAAGTCAAATTTGAAAGACTTTCATATAGCATAACATTAAACCAGGTTAGCATTATTATCACTGTTATTATTATTATTGTTATATTTCTATTAGCTATCAACTGTCAAGATCAGACTGGTCAGGACATCACAGGAATCTAAATGTAAGATTATCCTGGTATTCCTGCAGCAACACATTCTGAAATTTAGCCACTGACTTATACCACTCTACCATATCTATTTAAAATAACCTCTTTGAGATCTCCTGTCCTGAGAACACCCAGCTTGCCAAAACGGACATGAAAAGGAGTCGACTTGAGCGTCCCATCCTTCTGCTTCACAACGATAACGTCAGTGGCACCAGTCAAATAAGCAGCATTAACGTCATTGTACAGATCTTTACAAGACGACACCAGCCTAGCACCCGCCCGGCCCACTTTGCCCAAGTAGTAAGTCATCTTTTCGAGTAGAGACGAGGGGCGACCACCACCGACAATACAAAAGTTCTAGAAAAAAATTAAATGGGATTGCGTCAGCTTGGAAACTTATCACGTGCTTCCACAGCCCACAGGCACAACAGGATCTGTTGCCAGCTGGTGTGGCAGTGAGAGTGAGAGACTGGAAGTTGTTATGGGAACCAAGGACTTGGGTGAATACAGCTGGTGCAAAAGCTATTATAGATTGAATGACACTTGTTGAATACAACATTTGTTGAATACAGCAGTGTCTCAGATATGTATAGAAATTGAAAATGTTCAAAGTGAAAAATAACATGCATTACACCTGCTCAACACATGTGTCTCATTATTAACCCTTGTGCAATGTTTCCTTTGAGCTATGCATGGCCCAAAGTTCACCTGTTGATGAAATATTCACTCCTTGTTACCAGGCATGCAAGTTTCTTCCTTTGTCTTTCATGGTAGCTGAAGTAGCTATTCTGTTCATACACTTTCCACTGAAAAACTCTACTTCCCCTCAAAATGTACCTATTCACATATACATTTGAATACTATAACTATACTGGTGGAGTTTCTTGCAACTTCAAGACTGTGAGGGAAAATAATTAAAACCACAGCAAAACTCTACTCAGAAGTAGCATACCTACAACAGTGATAGATGATATATCTCTATCAGATGTTAGCTTTAACCCCCAAAAAATAGTAAGATAGTGAGAATGTTTTACTAGAGGAGGATGAAACATTTTTCTCTCTCACTCTCTCTTCCCCCCCCCCCCCCCCCCCCCCCACCTTTTTGTACAAAATAATTTTATTGTTTTTGTTCTATAATCTAGCTATAGCTACTTACAAAATTTTAGAGGCATCAGTTCCTCCATCTCAAAGTTAAAATTGATTTTCCCAAGAAATTCAATTAATGTTTACTAATTACCATGGTTTATATCCTAATTAACTATTTTAATTTCAGGTGGGGGGTTTTTTTTTTGGTCATTTTTTTTTTTGATCATAGCATTGCCTCAGTTTATTCAAAACAACATTTTTGTGTCATTAGAAAGCTTTCTTTATGCTCCTTCAGGAATGAAGCAGATCTAAATTTCTTGCAGAATGTGTGGCTGTGGTCATTATAAGTGGGGGACCCTTGAGTTTTGAAGTGCAATTTATTTTATTTCAAAATGAAATTCAGTCTCAGTGTGGTTCATTATCTTGCAGGTCAGTGAGTCAATGGCTAGATGGCTGGTAGACTTTCAGAGTCTCCATGCACACTGCAGGACCAGCACTGCCCATGCACTATGTCCAATAGCTGACATGTGCATAGGTGTAGAAGTACATTTTACATAGGTAAGGCAAGCATATGGCATGGTTGCCACACCCACTTTCATATCCAAGACTATTTCCCTTTCCACATGAGTGGCTTGGACATTACATCATTATACTAATAAAAATAAGTGAACTTTTTTTTTAAAAATAGGAAATTTGGACTTTCTGTAGTCCTTTGTATTACGAAATTCATTTCCAATGACATTTAGATCCAAATGGTCATTGTAGTCCTTGTCCATGTGCAATAGCATAAGAAAACTGTATAAATGCTGAGTTGACTCACAGTGGTTCATAAGTAAGTCCTGCTACACCTCTTTGAAGAAAGTGATCTTCCACTCACTATATTAAGCAAAGAAGTTATATTCTTTAAACCAGGTCATTCTAAAACAACGTCTATCTACATTTTTACCGAAAGAATGACTGAGGACGCTAAAATTCATTGGCTAGTGAGCAGTTTGTGTGGCAGTTTCACTTACTTGTTCTTTAGTGAATCACTAATAGTCATTATTGCCAGGTGAATGGGTGTGGTTTACTGAAAAAGTTGGTCAGGCAAATGCCTGAGTTGCCTGACCCAGCCCAATGCCTATGATGTGGTGGAGAAACCCACACATCTGCAAAGTCTACTGCCACTGAGACAAATTTACCTCAACAGAGTCGGTTGTGACTTCTGAAAGCAACCATCAATTTACACCTTTATGCCACTTAGGTTACATCTAGTTCAGATACAACAGTTACATGATGATCCTGATATTTGTCATGTTCTTCTTTGAACAGTACAAGCTAATTGCATAAGAGGTCGTCTGGGATTAATATGTACTGTAAAATATACCTTGACAACCATGGTTGAGTAAGTGCTTTGTGTTGTAGAGCTACCATTATCTGTTCCTCCCATATCTGTATTCATACACTCCTGTCCAGGTCAGAGACACATATTTCTGCTTCACAGGACCTTACCAGTTCCAACTGGAAGGAACTCAATTAACAACTAGGATGGTGAGAGTAATCTTTATAACACCATGGGACCTTATTGGGCCAAATTTTGTAATTCTTATTAACTGCCAAATACCTTCAATCTGGATCATTCTATAGAGGTAGATTAAGTTTCTTATCACATGGACTAATTACTCAGTGACATATTTTATCCAATGATAAATTTTCTTCTCACCTGCTCAGGAAAAAAAAAGGAAAGAATCCAATATGTTCTAAAATGATCCACCAAAGTTCTTTACCATGGATGGCATGAGGTGCCTGAGTCATGATTAAGCCGTACAGGGTTAGTTTGTTGTTTATGACATCACTATATCAGTAACTGGATCTGATCTAGTTAATGCTCAAACAGTTACAAAACCATTGTAAAGTTTAGAATAGTTTTGAAAATATTTGGGCAATAATTAAATCATATCCTGTTACTGATGTAGTGATGACATAGACAAAAAAAAAAAAAAAAAAAAAAACCCTCTCAGACCTTTGGTTGAAGGTTGGGATCTCAATGTATCTCTTGTGCTATGACTTGAACACTGTCAGCCTTTAATAATTGATTAGAAGGTGGGTACTGAGTGGACAAATAAGTCACACCTACTTATGGAATGCCACACCTAATTCACAAATTTTAATTATTTTTTTAAAATATTTTAATGCATCTTTAGTAACTCGTATGGCAAGAGCACACACTTTTGGTCAATTACATTATTTTTTTAAAATAATTACAATTACAATTACTCAATCTGAAATGTAATTAAATTATAATTACAATTACTTGCTTGATAATATGATTGAAATACAAATTACAATTACTGTAATTTAATTACAATTTATTTTTAAATTACATGTACTTCGGTGTTTGTAGGATAATTTTGAAGTATATTTGAGACATATGAAACAGATCTCTCAAATGGAGCAGATGGTAGATAGCACAGCAGTTTTGGTCCTTAGGAACACTTTCGATCAAGGAAAAGTGATGGATGGAGAGAAGAGAGATCTTTGCTTGCATCTTAAAGGTACTATAAAACTTCAATGGTGGCCAAACTTTTTGCATCTCTGCCACTAAATGAGGACTCATCATCTGACCACTGAAACTGGTCATCAGCTGTTATTTGTTCTGCTGACTACTGAGGAATATTTTTAGCATCCTCCTTTATAGCAACCTCGATTAGTACATCAGTGGTGATGATTGATTGTTACACAATATTGCCACAATAAACACCTTCAGGAAAAAAAGAGTCAGTGAAATCTTGTTTGATATATTGTACATTGCACAATCAAGGAAAACAAACCTGATTCAATGTGACAATTGTAATTTGTAATTGAAAAAGTTTGGTCAATTACAATTACATACATTGGAATGTATTTCAATTAAAATTACAAATATATGCATTTTAATGTGTTTCAATCATAATTACAATGACATAATTTAAAAAAAATTTGAATTACATTTATAATCCAATTAACCAAAATATGCATGAGTAGATACTGAGAGGGGGGGGGGGGGGGGGGGGGGGTGAAGAAGAAAAACAATTTTATCCCCTACCTTTAAATTATTGTATGTATATATATTATATTATATGTTTGGTTGGTGGGAAAGGTCCAACATGTTTCACTATTGGAAACCTACTTAGTATATTATTTTGTTTGAACCAGATATATATATATATATATATATAATATTCTGGTGAGTAGTCTAATTTATTTACTGAAACAGGAAATATCCCAAATCATATCAAAACATATTAAGATTCAATTAGTATTTCTCAGCTGCAGCTGTAGGAATTTGTTTGCAAGACCACCAAATATTTAATTATTATTATCAAGGTGGAATCTTTTTTTCCTATTCCAATCAAATGGCAGACCGGTGAACTACACTTACATCCCATGTGGACTGTGATACTTACATCCCATGTGGATATGTGGTACATAATAGCCATAATGGTACAGTTTACCAAAGTAGGGCCGTAAATTTGTGAGAAGTTGGGAAATTTCAAATTTAGTGTGTCAAATCGTGCCTTTTGTGGTAAAGTAAGAAGAGAGAGCAGAGAGGGTGGGAGAAAAAAATAAAGGAAACCACCTACAAAATCTGTGGGGGGGGGGGGCGGGGGGGGGGGGGGGCGGCTACAGATTTCAGCAGCTATGGATTTCCTATTTGCTTGAAATACTCTGCCAAAGACAGTCCTCAAGGTAGTTCCTCTATACTTACATGACCCATTTGTATATTGCAAATGAAATGATTACCAAATATGTAAAAGAAGCATTGCTTAAACTACAGAGTGACCTTCTAAAATTAATGTTTCTAGATGGAAAATGCAAACATTAATTTCAGCATAACATGATTTAGATATCAGCACATTCCGATGCAAATGTTCTTCCAACAGAACAAACTCACAACACTAAGTGCTTATATTTAACACTGAGGAAGTTGTCAAAGCATATTTGCTCAAATTCAAGGCAGACCAACCCTTCTGTGTACATCTAGGAGTTATTTAAAGAATGAATAGTTTAAATGCTTTGAAGATGTAGTAGTGGTCCTATTGAAGTATTTCGATGGACTCATACAAATATGATCAAAACTACTGTTTATTACATAACATAATCCACCAATGGATATAAAGTAACTGTTGGCGTCTGATGAAGTATCATGACTAACTCCAGAATACTGATGAGGTAAACTTGTCTCTGTGGCAATATATTCTACAGCTCTGAGGGTTTTTCCATTGTAGTGTAAGACATTGAGTTGAGCCAACAGTATTGGTGCTGCACTGTGGAAAGATTCAACTACTATCTGGCCATAGTGGCCTACTATACTGCAAGGCATTAACATGAACAGAACCAGTGGAATTCTCAGTGACATCATGTGCTGCATTTCTGCCATTTAAATTGAGGTCACTCGCTACTAATATCACTGCTAGAACCTCTTGCTGTGAACGACAAAAAATACGCATGCACGGAGCACACACACACACACGCGCACACGCACGCACGCACGCACGCACGCACGCACGCACGCACGCACGCACGCACGCACGCACACACACACACACACACACACACACACACAGTAGGAAGTCAAGTATCTAAACCTGTTGGGACCAGAGCAGTTCCTCTATCTGAAATGTTGGATAACTGAAGTTGCCCCCATGTTGCTCAAGTTAACACAATTACATGATATATTGGATGTTAAAAAATGCTTCTTTATCAAAGAAATGTGTGGTGAAAGGATTACAGCTTCTCTTGGTTCCTAATAATATTGTGGACTGTTGATTTTTCTTGTTGAATGGGTAGCTACACTAGCTAAAGTTCTTCCATTATTCACCAAATTATAATATTGAGCTCCTAGAACTCCTTGGAGAAAAACAGCTGCAGTGGGCCTAGGGTGGTTAATTGGTTATGTTTTCTCCAATTTAATAATTTGCTGCACTTTTTTTTTTTTTTTTTTGGTTCTGACCCACTTGTGGGTGTGGTTTTAAGTTCTGTTTGGATAAGTGAAGTTCAGATAACTGACTTCCTACTGTATATACAAAATCAATCAAGCATTCAGTAGCTGGTATATCTTACTAATTCTTCCCATTTTTTTTACCTGTGGCACTCAGATCTAGCAACATTTGGAATGGTGGGGGGAGGGGGGGGGGGGAGGGGAGGGGCAGCATACGTCCACAAGTTTTGCTCAAAAATGAATTCTTAATTAATTGTTTATTGTTTGGAAATATTAATGGTTGTTGTTACAATTAATTGGTTACAGCTAAGTGATTTTACTGTGGAAGTATTTTACTGTATAGAACCCAAAAATTGTAATCTCATCACAACTTTAACCTCACTTAGAGTGTTCTAAATAATTATTTTGCCTCTCTAAAAACACTACATTTTATAAATATTATAGTAATTTTTTGTCACAGGTCTTAATGACTCCATTGTTGTTACCTGTGGCACATGGGTCTTGGAAACACTTGGAATGGGGGGGGGGGGGGGGGGGGGGGGGCAGCATACAGCCATAAGTTCTGCTCAAGAATGGTATGGTAACAAAAAAAGTTTGTTGTAACCTGTTGTTACAACTAAATGCTTTCACTAATGGAAACTCTGAAAGTTTGTTGTAACAAGGAAACCCAAAGGTTGTAAATACTACCACAACCATTAGCCTCATCTTAAGTGTTCTAAACAATTATTTTTCCTGGTCTAAAACACTATGTTTTAATAAATTAATTATTTGCCACATGTCTTAGTGCCTGATGCTCTTGCTAGGATAGTAGTTCACATGTGGCTTCTGCACATGATGGGAAATAGTCCCAATTTATTCCTTTAAAAAAATTAAAAAGAGAGAGAGAGATTATTGGCCACAAAAATTCATCTCAGAGTAATGGCAATCTTGTGATGGCTCAACTCATTGCCTTCCACTTTGATGAAAAAACCCTCAGAGCTGTTGAGTGTATTCCCACAAAGACAAGTTTTCCTTTTCAGTATTCTGGAGTTAATGATGATACTTTTCCAACACAATAGTTGGAGATAGCAATTCACATGAAATAATACTTGTACAAGAAAACTCCAGATATTCAGGATGGGTATCTAGATTAGGTGAAGCCTAATAGACTGGGGAAGTGAGGCAAGGTGTGAGTCAGTTATTAAGAATCCTTATTTATATAGTGAGGATGTGAAGATGATAAAGGGAGAATATGTTGGATGGTTATTTCTCTCCCCCTTTAGTTCCTTACTCAACCTATGTGCTGGGCTCCTGATACTCTGAGCCATACTATTAATTTAATATTTTAATTCACAGGTGGTTATAATAACACACTTTGCCAGGACATCCCTAAATAAGCATTATCAAATTAATAGCAGTTAAATTTAATAGTGCATTATTTTCTGAAAGACCATCATGGCAATTTCAAGTAACATGGAACCACTTAATTTCCTGCTACAACATGGTCAATATATCTATATTCCTCTGATCTTCAAATTAAATTTAAGTGTAAGGTCTAAACATAATCACTGGAGGCACTATTTTCTCATTATTGAGCTCAACCAATCCAAATAAAGAAGATTTTACTCCAACTGGACTTAGATAACAGATTTAGTCCTATATCTCCTTTGGCTTTTCTATTTCACTTCTTTGGCTTTTCCATTTTACTTCTTTCTCATGGTGATGAAGAAACAATTTCAAAGTTGTGACTGTAGTGTGACTTCAATATAGTACCACCATTTATTATGTTAAATTCAGCAGCAATGGAAGTCGGTGCATTGCTGACAGCTCTGAAGTAATTACATAAATCCTCCATAGTTTAACCTCATTTATTCAGTTGTCTGAAGTTACATATAAATAAATCGGTTAACTGGAGGGTCGATCGTATATTATGCGTGGGAGGGTTGCAGGACTCTAGTCTACTTTACTGGGTGTGGTCAAGTATATGAAATAATTCGTGGAATAGGCGTGCCCCTACATTTTTTTGTTCACCGAATCCAAATCCGTCCCTTGGGAAGTTTTCTGTACGTGCGAGCGGACTGTAACGGTCAGGGTAACCGGAGAAGAATGAAGTTAGCTTTCGGTTCCTTGCTGAGGTCAGTGGTGTAAATATTCTATCACTATTATCTTTCCTCCACCTCAAACTCTGGCAGGGGTGCGGGGTGTATTTCGTTTAGGAAGTATCTTTCTAGTCGGTAGCCAGCCACCCTTGAGCTATGCTGGTGCTTTTGAAATGAGGTGGGGGGAAATAGCATGGTATCGCATAATTTGCATCTCCTGGAAGCTTGTTCATTGACATTTCTTAAGTTATAATATTAGTCTGCTTCTGTCTTGTTTCAACATTATTATTTGTTTTTCTCTCTACCTTTCTTTAACTACAGATTCTAAATGAAAACTAACTCTTGAAATAAACTTCCAAAATGTCTAGCAGTCCAGAGCAAACAAGTTCTTCCCATTTATCTACCACACCCCTTGGATCCCAAGTTCACATGGAGACAGCCATGATGAGTACTGCTTCCCACCGCTTAGAGACATCCTCTCCACGTCCAAACCATATCATTTCTCCTCCCCACTCACATGCACATATTGGCAGTTCATCACCTACCATTCTAAACTCCACCCACTCATCTGCTAACAAACAAAAAGGTAGTTGAATAAGGTTAAGTTTATGTATATCTAGGACGGTAGATTTGTGTGGGCTTAATGAAGGTAGGTATTTTGTGGGCGAGTTAATTGGTAAGAATTTTCCTTTTGTGGTGTTAATTAAATTTTGGTAAAGTTGTATTGTTGGGCTATCAGGTGTGTTCGTGAGTAATTAGTGTACCTTTGAAGTAGTTCCAGTGAAAACAATTCTGTGGTGAGGATTTTGGAGTGTGGAGCCATAAGTGGGAAGGGTACCCCTTGTGTTTTGAAACAACTGGCTAATAAACAGAAACTCTCAGAAGGGAAGTTGGATGTGTGGTGGTAGCACTTGTGATTAAGTTTGATTATGTCCATCTACATCCAACCCCAATTATGTTAACACGTCTTGTCACACATGTTCAAACTACTTATTGAAACAGATTTTCTAAATGCATTTTAGAGCAACAGGAATCCTCATGTTCGGTTCAAATCCTTTTTCAAGCTTTCACAAACCACTGTGGTGTATATACAACTTATCATCTTGAGTGGGAATGGTTATGAGCAAAGGGCCCAGCTCTCGTAAGTGCAAGAAGCCAATGCTGCTTTCATTCACAGTCTTCTTTGTTTTCTTTTTTCTTCTTTTCAGCATGGCTTTTACAACGTTAGAGAGCTGTGGACATACTTGAGTCCAATTGAGCAGAGCAGGAATATGCCATGTAATCAAAGTTAGACAAGGGACAAAAAATGCTATCTTATTAAAGGTGTAGCTAAATTTGTTTATTGGCCAGCAGCTTATCGCAAGTTTATGTCCTAGTATATACTAGCAGACATACCCGACGTTGCCTGGGATATAATGGCACGCCCACCTGAAGAGGTGTTACCCATCCAATGTCCAAGGGTTTGGACAAATGACCATTTTTGGCACTTTTAGCTTCACAAGAGATGTGGCTAGGTGGGACCCAGCCTATATTTCTCTCGAATCGTGATGTGTGTGCATGTCAGCTTTTTCATCTCTAGGTCCAAGGGTTTGTCCAATTACCTTTTTTTGGTATTTTTAGTCCCACACTTATACAGGAAGAGATGTGGCTAGGTGACCCTATTTTTGGGGAGCTAAATCAGTTAAGATGTGTTTATCCTGAAGATCGGTTGTTTCATTTGGTACAGTGTTTTGGTGGTAAACTGGATGCACATAAATGTGCATTCATACATATGTACATACAACTATTTTTAGCCTGGCATGCCCAGAGAAAGAGGTTTGGTGAAGTATGACTTAGTGCATGTCTCTCCCACAGTTATGATGTGTGTATGCCAAGTTTTAGGTCTCTACTTCCAAGGATTTGCCCAAAGTACCATTTCTGGCATTTTAGCCTCACATACCCACAAAAAAAGTGTGTAGCTAGGTGGCCAAGAATCATCTTGGTGTAGAATGTGTCTACCCAGAAAAGCGAGTTCCATTTGGTTTGGTGCTTTAGTGGTAAAGTGTATGCACACAAATATCATACATACCTATCCACATGTTATTTATCAGTATCTGAAAAGAAAAAAAAATGAGTGAGGGGCAGGAAAATTAGGAATGGAGAAAATGAACAGAAGAAAAGGGGGCTGCTTGTGGAATGGAATGGAGGTTTTTTTAACGAATAAAAATTACAAGCCCAGTTCAGGAATCAATGAAACCACTGACTTTCTTCTTAGGAAACCTGTGCCTTTGACAATGTTTTTTTTTTTTTTTTTTTTTTTTTTTTTTTTTTTTTTTTTAATGTAAAATTTGATCTCCATTTTTCTGCAACCAGGGGTGTAATTTTTCTGTATTTTTTAAGCCGATCTTTTAAGTTGTATCAAAGCCTATGCTCATGCCAAGTTTCAGACACATTTGTCCAAAGGTTTGGCTAGGCAGATGGTACAAATATATCCTTTTATTGATTGGATATATTTTGAAACTTGCCCTATGGGCAGAGTTTCCAAATAGAGAATAAATGATAAATGGGCAAAAATTAATTTAGTTCAAAATTTGAATATTTGGAAACCATCCCCCACCCACCTCAAGTACTTATTCCAATTTCATCCGAATCAGCTCAGCCATTATGCACAATTAGAATAGATAGATAGATAGATAGATAGATGGATGGATAGATAAAAACCTTCACAACGACATGCAGTGAAGTGCCTTTTAATCAATCTCTGAATATGTCTGTAAGATCCCTCCAGAGGGTTGGAAGAAGGTAGAGTTCTGAGCATACAGATAAACAAATTATGAATTATAGGAAAAAAAAAGGGGGGGGGGGGGGGGAGGTGGTGTGTGTGTGTGTGTGTGTGTGTGTGTGTGCGTGTGCGTGTGCGTGTGTGTGTGTGTGTGTGTGTGTGTGTGTGTGTGTGTGTCGAATAGGTCCAGGAGAAGTGAGTAAGTTGGTCTGCCTCTTGGGCCTGGTACAGTATCCGTGGTGTCATGTGTCCCCATTTCTATAGAGGGAGAATGAGTGTGGTCTTGTAGTGAGTGCCATTCTGTAGTGATGGACATTGTGTGATATCTGGCAGTTGGTAATAATTCCTTATGTGGGACCCCATTGTGGAATGTTCACTGCTTTCACACATCTTTCCTGGTAATCCAACTACATGCTAGTATAATGAATTCATAAGTTTTTTTGTTCATATTAATCATGTCTGTGTGTCAATCTGGCTTTACTTTCTTTGACATAATACATGTGCATACACAGTCAAAGTTCTTATGTGTTTGGAGCTAAATCTTGAATAGGACATTCTGTGGACCTTGCCAGTGAATTGCAAGGATATTAGTATTCATATAGAAGTTTAGAGATATACTGGTTGTAGGCAAGTGAGGCAACAAGGTAGAACAGCCATTGTAGTTGAAATTTATCTACCATATTTTTCTGTATTTAAAGTGTTACTCTATTTATAAGCTACAATCTACATGCTAGAATTATACTTGTCTGTAATTATAGCACCATAAGGAATCTGAATTAATTTTTCAATGCATTGGCTCATATCCTTTACTGTAATTATAATCAACATGTCACATATTGGATATATTAATTAATCCGAATATAAGGTTAGAATTATTTTTTGTATTACTTTAATTACAGTAAATCGGTACTCTAAAGTGAGTTGGTAAAGTATTGAGTAGGAAGAAGTACAGACAGGAAGTGAAAAATGACTCGCTAATTGCTGTTGGAGGTTGTCAATTGTCACTAAAATACTTGATTGTAGATCAAATACCCAATTGGAGCCTAATCACATGACTGGTACTAAAATACAGGATTGGCACTGGAATATCCGATTCACATCAAATGACCATCCTTAGGCAGATTTGGTAATTGAACAAAAAAATTCTCAAAACAAGAAGAAAGCTAGGAACAGGTATCTCAAGCCCAACACTTACCAATTGCAAAAGGAGTTCTGTAAAAAGTGATTGCTGATTGTGAAAGGAATGCTCCAAAATTTGGTAATATTCAATGGACTGTTTGTAGTTTCCGAAAACACTTTCCAGTGTACATTGACGGACATAGCATAGATGTTTACTAACCTGTTTGCCATTGTGTAGTCATCTAGAGGTGGAGTGTTGGGAAGGTTGTGTTTATACAATGTGTTTAGCTGCCCTCCTATGAGTGCGCATGTATTGGAGTTGGGTCAGAGAAGAACCCTTACCCACTAACTCATGTGTTTTTATTTTTGTAACAACAGGAGGAATGAGGAAGAAGTTTATGCGTAAGCAACAGCCTGCTGTCTCACTGAGTCCACAGGGCCATCCAGCCGCTGTACCTGAGGTGAGTAAATTCATAGTCTGGTTAACATAATACCCCCCCCCCCCCCTTTTTTGGGGGGGGGGGGGGGGAAGGGTGGGTGTGATATTGCCTGTGGAATAAACAAATAGTTGTCATGTTATGAAATTGACTAATTGGTCTGGGAAGAATTAGGGAGAACTAACAACAGCTCCACTCGACCTAAACTTGTCTGTTTAATGGTTTTTATTTAATGTTTTATTACAGTTTAGTGTGAACAGTTACAAGCTGTGGTTGAGTACATATTGTGTATTGGGGGTTTCTGGTTGCCCCATAAAATTTCATAATTGCTAGGGGAAATTGATAAGATTGGACAGAGCTAGCTCCAGGGAGGGAGGGGGGGGGGGGGGGAAGAAGAGAGAGAGTGAGTGAGTGAGTGAGAGCAAATTTAATTTACTATTTCTGACATAGAAAAAATATATTTTAAAAATCTGCATATAAAAATGAAATAAAAAGAAGAGCTGAAAATAGTGATTTGACAGAAAATCAGTACCTCTATATTAAAAAGCCTTGTAATATTGCTGGTAGATCTGCAATGATTTAAAATTGTTTTGCCCACTTCAGTATTGTCTGAATAGTACAGACATGACAGTCCAGAGTGACCATACCAAAGGCATTGCATGTGACACAGGGACATGACTACCAGTTTAATTAGCTCTGAAAATCTATTTAAAGTTTTATACCTTCCTTAAATGGAACAACTGATCTGTTAGCTCATGAAGACACTGCTGCACTTGGTTGGTCACATATGTGCTACTGCATTAATGGTGACTGAGCTCTGTCAGGGAGCCATGCTGAGCTGGCACAGTGAGTATGAGTTGAAGAACACAACCACAACACCTTCGGTCTCAAGAAGCAATGGAGAGACCCATGAGCCTGTTTATAATCACATCTCCTAGATGTTTGCCTGTGTAAATTAAACACCTAAACATACTTTGTTCACATCACATTCCAAATGAGTTTGTTTTTCCCATTTTCTTCTGCTCTGGCTAGACATTCCACTTGATGGTGGTGCAGGGCATAGGGTTGGGTTTGTTTGTAACTGAGGGCCAAAGAGGTCATTCTCAGGGAATGTAAACAGTAGGGGTATTTATGACTTATGTGGCTTTACAGCTGGTGGGGATGCACTGTAGTAATTATGAATTGAAGGAAACAACCAACACCAAAGTGTGGATTATGGGATAAAGTGATGATTTCCTTCCTGACATGTGCTCTGTTTATTTCCTATTTGGATCGTTCATGTGTACAGGAATCCCTATCTGATAACCAAGCCAATCAGGCACTCTTCATGAGAATGCTCAGAAGGAGTCTGCAACTTCAACCCAGGAAGTTCAGAAAGTAAGTGTTTCACTCCATGTTATTCACCACATTGGTTGAGGTGGTTCCTTGATTGTAAGATGATGTATGGGATGCTAACTGTACCTGCAGACCCAAGCGACGTACAGACAAGCAGTACCACTCCGACGATGGGTACACATCTGATCCTGGAGTACAGCGTGAGGTACAATATGTAAGTCTAAAGTATGTCAGTGCGTCTTCCTGTACTGGCTCATGTACCTGCAGCTGTCCGGGGGTTTTCTTCTACAATGTTATCGTTCGACAATAATCATACCAAGAGCATATTTTCCACCCTAGTAGTCAGTTGTGATTAATGGTTTTATGGTTCACCCACCTACCTACCCACCCACCATTGGTTCTGAGGATCTTGGTATCCTTGTGTGTTTGTTTTAACACAGCACTTACACCTGGTTGTGTCTGTGTTACAGGATGATGATGATGAGACGGATAATGACCACGACATCAACGAGGTGGGTCATGCACATGCATGCACATGCATGTGTGGTATTTGGATTGTTTGTGTGTGTTCGTCAATGTGAATTGCTGAAATTTGCCATCAAAGAATAGTGAGAGGTAAAAGCTGTCAATGTAGCATGGGAACTAGGATTGGGATTCAGTAGTTTGAATCAGTATTGGAATCAGATTGGTGCATCACTGCCTGTTCCAATGATCCAGTCATATTTGCAGTGCTGGTTGTGGTCTCTCTAGACCGGTAGCGCTGCATCAGCAAGACTTCATAGACTCTGTGATAAAGTTTCTGTGAAGGAGAAAGCTGTAGCTTGTATGGAGGTGTCAGTGTCGCTGTCATAGAGAAGGCTGTTGTTTGTTCATGTTGCTGGCTGTAGTAAGATATGATGCTACATCTGCAGCACTGTGTTTGCATGTGATCTGACCAGGGGGTCATCCCAACATGGTGTGGTGTGTGCAATGCTGTTATTATGACAGCTGAGATAAGATGAAAGTGTAAGTAATAGTCTGTTACATGGTCGGGACTAGGGGGAAGATGTATAGGAGAGAGCGTTGAGGAATGTGTTTGATGTGGGTCATCAGCTTGTGTGTGAAAAAAAAGTGTGTTAGATGCCGAGTAGTGCTGTGATGACAAATGGATGCATAGGTAAGTATCTGTGTAAAAAAAACGGCCTCAATATATGTGTGTTAGGGTGTGATGTGGTTAGTATCAAGAGTTGGTCCTATACAAGACAGTTGAAGCTGGCCTGTGAATATTGTGTGAATGAACAGCACTGCAACCTCTTCAGCATCAGTGTAGGACTGTCGAAATCCATGTCTTGTGGGAGTGTATAAAGAAATGCTAATGTGGCACGCTGGATGAGGAAGAGGTTGCCAATTGATTGGCAAGATGTAGTAGCAATCAGAGGTGGTAGTAGCAATCAGAGGTGGTAATGGTGCAGGGTCACCAAATCTTAAACCTTTGAATGGGATTTGATTTTCTAAAACAGCATCCTCTCAGATGTGGTAGCCTTTGCTCAGCCTCCATGGGGAGAGGGAAGGAGGGAGGGCTGTCACAATGACTCTATGTGGCACAGGAGAGGCTGGTTGCCCATACGGTGTATCCAAGCCCTGTGGTACACTAGCTGCTGTCTGTTGGCTTAAGGTGATGGTAATTGTGGGTCAAGGGTTGGCCAGAGCCAAAGTTCAGAGCCGTGATTGACAACTGCCTTAGGAAGACAGCATCTTGGCTGTGGGGGATGAATATGACAGAAGTGGGAAGCCCCCGGTATTGATGGCTGCTGCATGTGGTGGGTTGTACACAAGTTGATAAGAATGATTTCAAAAAGCTAAAAATAGTTCTATTTCGAGAAAAGTTCATGTATCTGACCAAGGTATGCGTAAGGCTGAAGATCAGTGAACGTATCCAAAGGCTGAGTATTTGTTGTTGTTTTTACCTGTGGCTCATGCAGGTATAGGAAACACTTGGAATGGGGGGGGGGGGGGGGGGGGGGGGATATAGCTGCATATTTTTGTTGAAGAATTGATTTTTATCTAAACACAAATGTTTGTTATAACCTGTCCTTATAATTTAATGCTTTTACTGTATGGAAGCCCTGTGGGTACAACTAAGTGTTTTAAGGTAGGAACGTCCTGTGGTTACAACTAAGTCATTTTACTTTATGGAAGACATTTGGTTACAACTAAGTACTTTTACTGTATGGAACTCAAAAGCTGTATATCTTACCATAACTTTAACCTTATCTTAAGTGTTCTAAAACACTGTGTTCTAATATATTATAGTAATTATTTGCCACAGGTTTTAGTGCAGAACTGCTCTTGTTTGCTAGTGTGAACATATTTTTACACATTTTTACAGAGCACATGAGTTATGATTGTCTGTTTAATCAAATATCATGTTCTGTTCACTCTGTGCAGCTCCGACGTCGTCAGATCAGAGAGCTGGAACGCAAGCTGGACAAATTAAAAGGTACGATGCCTCCGGACAGTGAGGAAACCTCCGTACCCGACAGTGAGGAGTTTGAAGGCCTGTCTGATAAGCCATCCTCAAACAGGTGCGGTTGTTATAATGTGGTTGGGTGGGTGGGTGGGTGGGTGGGTGGGTATATGTAAAGGATGCTTGTCTGATACACTTGTCCCTGCTGTTATCTTCCTGTTGTTTTGACCACAACAGTAGGTTGGGGTTACGGTTGCATCGGAACGTGCCCAAGTCCAAGTCATTCCACGACCATCAGAAGAGGAAAGCAGAGAAGGAGAAGTTAGAGGCCCAGCTCAAAGAGCTGCAGGATGGTGGAGGTCAGGACTTGGAGTTGACCCGCAAGATGCGCATCAGGAACAAGATGGGCCTGAAGAGCATGTGAGTGCATGGATGGACACCCACAGGCAGAGGCAGGGCTGGCCAGCCAAGATATAGCTCTGCCTACTTGAACACACACACACACACACACACACACACACACACACACACACACACACACACACACACACACACACACACACACACACACACACAGTGGTTCCTGCTATTCCCTTGAAGTGAGCTCCCTGTGTAGAATAGGGAATGTTTCCCTGCATGGGGCATGGGATTAATCACATGTTGTCAGCTGATGCAAGTGGTGCAAGCAGCATACACAGGTAGTCCAGGTGTATTAGGTAATGCAAAATATATCACCAGCAATGTATATGCACTATTTAGAATGTTCCTCTTTATTTTTGTCCTTTACCTCTCTCTCTCTCTCTCTCTGTATCTAGTGTGCTGCCTCACCGAGTCATCTTCAAGGGACTGTAAGTACGACACACACAAACATCCACACACCCATCACATCCTCCCTTCCCTCCCTACATGCTGTCTACTCCTCTACGACCTTCTCCCTCCCTCCCTCCTTCCCTCTCCTCCCCCCCTCCCCCCACACATACTTCCACACCACTCTGTCTCCCTCCCTCCCTCTCCTCCCCCCCTCCCCCCACACATACTTCCACACCACTCTGTCTCCCTCCCTCCCTCTCCTCCCCCCTCCCCCCACACATACTTCCACACCACTCTGTCTCCCTCCCTCCCTCCCTCTCCTCCCCCCTCCCCCCACACATACTTCCACACCACTCTGTCTCCCTCCCTCCCTCTCCTCCCCCCCTCCCCCCACACATACTTCCACACCACTCTGTCTCCCTCCCTCCCTCTCCTCCCCCCCTCCCCCCACACATACTTCCACACCACTCTGTCTCCCTCCCTCCCTCTCCCCCCCCCTCCACCCACACATACTTCCACACCGCTCTGTCTCCTCCCTCCCTCCACTCACCCCTCCCCTCCCCTCTCCCTCCCTATTATTAGAAGCAGTGCCGGGAGTAAGCTGAGGAGGAAGCGTGCGTTGGTGGCTCATGGAGAAGAAGGTGGGTTGATGCACACACTCGATAAGCTGTCAGTATGTCCATGATTGATCCCTTAAATGATCTTGGACCATTTTCTTGAATAGTCATTGACGACGACGACGATGAGAACTACCAGGATGATGATATGTAAGGAAAATGGAGTCTGAGCTTAATAACTTCAGCTCACTAACATGCCCTGTGTTCCCTGTCTTCTCTCAACACAGAAGCCGCAGCACAGAGGACGTCATTCTTGCAACAGACTCACAGACATTCGTTGCTGAGCAGGATGAGATGTAAGGGAGCACTAGAGTTGTCTGTTTCTCATTATCCAACATATCCTAGCTCACACATGTATGATGATGGGCGTGCAGATTCAGCATTTCCATGCTGAAGGATGAGCTGGACTCTCTCCGATTAGCCTTTGATCAAGGCAGTGAAGAGCAGAAGGACCAGAGGGCTCAACTGTTTCAACTTGATGTAAGTCTTCCTCTAGAACTATATCCTTTTTATCACTAATACAACAAATGGGAGTGGCTACAATATCCCCCCCACCCTGACCTGGAGGAATAGAGGTTGTTTTCTCAATTGAAAGTATCAATGCTTCTGCATGCTTGATTGCATTGGTCGATGTGAACCATCTCTGTTCTACATTCTCACACTTCACACTGTGAGGTGCTATAAATATACCAAACCAAACATTCTGCGATGAGTGCCTTTGATGTAGCTGCAGCAATGCAAAGGATATGGATGATTGTAAAGTCACACATTGTAGGGAAATTTTGCCACATAGACTCATTTTTTGTTTGATCTGAAGCCCCTTCTTCCTGATGTGTGTAAGGTTGAACCCAAATAGTCCAACAGCCCATTAACCTCGCATTAGAAAAGTACCCTTCCCATGAACGGAAACATCAATATCTTACTATAATTTGAGATTTTTTTTGGTAGGTTTGTTTGTTCCCTGTCGCATACCAGATGGAAAAAGAGAAGGAACAGGAAGTGGTTTGGGCACAGGTTTTCCTGACCTGTGTGTACTTACACAATTGTGGTTTGTAGTAAGTGGTGTGGTTTACTCAGGCATAGATTTGTGACCCCAATCAGAATTTTGTTTTAATAGCCCCATGGGCAGGGTTTTACTCCAATGTTCACCAAACTACCTTATGGGGACCCTCATCAAATCCTGAAAATTTGAGCCCTTTAGGCTCAATCGTCTTGGAGGAGTTATCGAACAAACAATCAAATGAATTGAGAATTATAGTAAGATTAAAGGGAGGGAGGTATTGAAATTATGTTGGTTATCAAAATTTCCTTGGAAATCTATTGTATTGACCCAAACCGTTTAAAAATGCAATATCTTTCACAAGCTTTATAAAGGTTGATGAAATCTATGGCCATGTGCAAGCAAATGTTTCAAAAAAAGGATATTGTTTACTACTTATTGTCTCTGGAACTGCAATATCAGCATTGCTGGCTTCTTCATCTCCTATTATTGTTTTCTCCTTCAACCTTTGCGAGTATGAATTGAACTCGTGGGCTGATGAAACATGTGAATACAGATGAGGTGTTTGTGTGTTGTGTGGTCATAACATATTAAAAAGCGAACGTTAGAATTGAAGGCAATTAGCACCTATTTCATCAAAAGTGCAGTTAATGTGGAGAGCTCTTGTCTTCATATTGTGTACCTCATCTTCACTTACATACTGTTTTTTAGTCAGAGTCATGTCATGAGCTGTTTCATTCCTTTGGGGATGATTTCACTGACTTTGAGGAGAAGAGCAGAGAGATGAGAGCACACAGGAAATAATTTTATATCTGTCAGTAACATTGTCAGCAGGTCTTGAGTAGATATGGCTATGGTATACTGGTCATGCATGCCCGTGTGTTTGCCTTTAAAGCAAGCCCCCAATTAGCAAAGAATGAACAACCATCTTGCTGTTGATGAGTGTGGATTACATGTATGTGGTCAATCTCAGGATGAGAGGGCAGCTGTTTTCCAAGCACATGAACTATTGTTGAATCAACTAAGTGCACACAACAGTTTACATGACCATAAAATGGCTGTAGAAATAGGATATGGCATTACAATAGTGCAGGAGCTCGGACAATTAACTATTCCCAAAGTTAATAGGGACGAAGAACAGTAAGGACTGCTTCCTGGTTTCTCACCAACTGCAAGGCACTTCCAGGCAGTGATCCTGCTCCCTCCTGCCAATGGTCTGAGGCCCTCAGAGATTGTGTGTGTGTGTGTGTGTGTGTGTGTGTGTGTGTGTGTGTGTGTGTGTGTGTGTGTGTGTGTGTGTGTGTGTGTGTGTGTGTGTGTGTGTGTGTGTGTGTGTGTGTGTGTGTGTGTGTGTGTGTGTGTGTGTGTGTGTGTGTGTGTGTGTGTGTGTGTGTGTGTGTGTGTGTGTGTGTGTGTGTGTGTGTGTGTGTGTGTTTCACCTTGAAGGTGGTCAGCATTATCAGGTAATCCGAACACAGACTAGAGCACAGTTTGCTGCTGTGTGGGTAGGTGTGGTGCGTGTGTGCGGTGTGAGTGTAGGTGGGTGTGTAAGAGTGAGTGAGTGTGTGAGGGGTTTGGGGGTGTCTAGTTCACTGGAGTGTCACTTGCTTATTCTAGTATGTACTCTTGATCTGATCATTCTGATCATTCTCCACCCACCACCCACCATGATCACCACTGAGCCATGCGGCCCATGTGACTTCCCTTGACATAGCACACCATTGGTCAGATCATACTGTGGCTCTGTAACACACCACCATTACCACATCCTGCTTCTCCCTGGCTCTTAAACAGTAGTTGTACTTTGCGAGCACATATGATCCACTTGTAGCGTGTGAGTGCTTAAATGCCTGCCTTTCAGCCATGCTTGAGAATTATTTATACCAATGATATGATCCAATGAACTGTGAACTGTCAACTCATTGACCTCACTTATTTTCTCCCAAACTATCGATTATATAAACACAGAAAAAAACATTAAGTAATTGCTATTTTAAGAGCTTTGGGGTGTGTGTGTGCATCGCTAGGGAATATTTTGAGAATCTCGAATAATAATATATATCTCGTGGGCATTTATAACAATAAGTAGGCATGGCTAAATTCACATGATTCTGATCATGTTGATCCCTGTCCCTACTGTGCCTGGCTGACAGGCTGGGACTGGCAGAATATTCTTTGAAACACTCCTTGTAGCTTCCCTTCCTTGGCAGGAGAACAACTGAAACAAGTGTTAAGTCTTCCCCATAATCTCTCACTAACAGAACCCAGTAGAGCTACATACATGGACTAATCCCAGAACAGAAGAATTTGTCTCATTCTGTCGTCATATTTTGGTGTTGCAATGGTATGTGTCAGGCCAGCAGTTAGCATGTCCTTCCTCCTTGTGAGTTGCACTGTGAGGTTGGATCATTCCTGATCAAATCTCTTCTTTTTCTAGCTCAGCAAATGATCTGACCATGTTAGAACTGAAGGAAGTAAGTGCATGCGTTTATCACTAGAAGCAGCAGTGGTATGGTGCAGTGGCATTGCAGATGAAGGACAGAGGATTTGAGGTCAGAGGTTCTTTCGGTGTGGCTGGCCCTCAATAAACTATATTGTTAAAGTTTTTCATTCTCTGTGCACATATACAGTAGATCTGGTTACTAATCTTAGCAAACAAAAAAAAGTCTGCTTCAATTATGATATACCTTTAGTGAATGTAGAATTATGGGGAGAGGGGGTGTGGTTTGTGTGTGTCCACCTTGAGATATCCCAGTGTTCTCTGACTTATAATAACTCTGGTTGTCTCAAGGGATATTCAAGGTCTTCTGCTCAGGCAGCTTTTACATTTCGGTAACCTTTCTTTTCATCCAGGAATGTTGGGCAAATGGGGGGGGGGGGGGAATGCATGATTCCACTGCAATTTATTCAGAGACCTCACGAGTTCCCCAAGTCAAAGAGCATTGCAAGGGAGTTCCCTAATGAAACCCTGATTGCAGGGGAATTTCCCAATTATACAGGGGAATTGCAGAGGGTTGCATATTTGCCAGGAAAATATTGCTCTCTGTTTGTTAACAATGGAACAGTGAGGCTGTTCTCCCCCTATCAACACCCAACATAAACACATCCATGGAGTGTGCAACCTTCCTGCGCCACTAACCATCCTGTTCTGTGTTCCTGGGTGATGTCTCTCTTCCCACAAGCACTCTGTGGCTTATCTGTGAAATCCCTCAGTGATGGTCCGCTGGGAGTCACCAAGGCACTGACAAAGTCACTTGTACCCCTGGAGGCTGAATACTTGTTTCTGACAAGATACCAAGTCCTCTTCATCTTCTGGTGAAGTCTAGTTACTCCATATCTGATAATGCACCAAACAAGAGTATTCTGCCAAAGAGATGTGCATTTCTACACACTGTCAGTGACTGACTCTGGCTGTTTGATTGAACCAGTGTGGCCAGATAGATGGGGCAGAAGATGCCATGTCATTTGTAAAAAGTTGCCAAATTTTGAGAAAAAGGAAAATAAAGATGCCAAGAAGAAATAGAACCTATTTTCACAGGTTTTTTTCAACTTATTTTTTCAAAAGTTGTATGTACCATTAAAAGCATTATAAGCTTGGGAATCTTATGGTGGCAAGTGTTTTTGTTAAGATTGAAAGGCAAGGAAGTTACGGCTGGTGATCAATGATCACAGGACCTCTGCCCTCCCTCCCTCATGTTTCTCAAGAAATGTCCTAGATTATTGAATTTTTTTTTTTTTTTTTTTTTTTTTTTTTTTTTTTTTTTTTTTTTTTTTTTTAATTATAATTTTTATATGCAGTTTTTCCCTGGAGTATGCAACCAGGTTAATATTATGCATTTTTAACCCCTCCTTCTCTCCCCCCCCCCCCCCCCCCCCCCCCCAAAAAAAGAGCATAATAATGAAATCTGGACACTACTGGGAAAGGGTAAGACATGCCTAATAGCTAGTCCGGTGTAGCTGACTCTTACCTTCCTGTCCTTGAGGAGGGAGGGAGTGTATATTTTTTTGTGGTTCATAAATATGTGATGGTGGCTTATGCAATAAACCTAAATCTGAGAGCAAACAGAACAGAAGGCTTAATCATGCTTGACCAGACCCTGACCTTACCTTGCAAGAGGTCAGCTAATGCCAAGACTGCATAATGGACATATGAAAAAATGATGCAAGGAAAGGGGGATTTGTCCCAAAGATGCCCAATTGGCCGCACTAATTGAAATGGTTAAGTAGATACAATTTTGTGCTTGCATTTTTAACTGTCACAAAATGATAAATGGTACCACATTCAACTCATAGCAATGTTTAATTGTTTGTGTTCGTCCGTGTATGCATGCATGCATACATGCGTGTGTAAGTGCTGTGTACGTTATAACCCACAGCAAAGTTTAATTGTGTGTGTGTGTGTGTGTGTGTTTTTGCAGGGCTAGACCATTTCTGCTGGTGGTGGTGGTGGTGGTGCTGGTGGTGGGACTCTTCCTGTGGCTGTAGACAGACACCATTAACATGTCCTCAACTTATTTGTTAAATATGTAGCATCTATGTTATTATTTATTTTTGAGCAGCACTGGTATTAATGTGTATGACATGATCTGTTGATGTATGATATTTTTATATTGTGTACAGTACAGTACACAGAGTGGGGGTCCACCATTGGTACCATTCATGATAGGAAGGTGTCTCTGCTTAAAAATGGGAAGGAAAGTGATCTAACTAAATTTTAAGTCTTACCTGAGGTTTGAGTTGTTTGTTAATGGCTCCCATCAGTTGGAGAATGAGAGGCTTGCATGTCAACGGAAAGGGTGTGGTGTGGTGGGAGTACTCTTTTGGGGGGGGGGGGGGATATTGCACTAGCGATGGTGATTTAAAACTGGACTTTTTAATCATTCCACCAAATCAACATTTCATTATAAAATGTGATTTTCAAAATTTCACCCAAAGCATGCAGACACCAAAATATATTAGTGTCATAGTAATGATCCTTTACCATTTCTCATTCATACCATTCCCTAAATAATCATTTCATTATTAATCAGTCCAATGCAGCCTCAAGGATTGATGGGAGAGCCTTTTAGGTAATGTACATGCACTAGCAATGAAAGGAAGGGGAACTCACCACTCATCGCTATGTCTCTAAAGCAACGAATCCTCTAATGTGTGGACAAGGAGATACATTCATCCCATTCATTCATATCATGATTTCATCTGATTTTAATTTATGAGTTAGGTTTTAATTTTCCCATTCAATTCAGCTTAGTCATGACCATTGACACAGCCTAAGGGCCAGATGTGGTAAAGTGCCTAGTGTGCCTCTTGGTGCTCTTCTCTTTCTCACAGTATGATTCCAGGCCCTTGCATTGTGACTACTGACCATTATAAAGCATGTGGATAAGCCACAGAGAACATGGCATCCAATGAGCAGCTGTGCATTGATTGACTACATTCCTTTTGTTATCTTAGCAACTGACAGTGAGTGTGTTTAACACATGTTTGTAATCTGTGTTTTATGTTCTTTGGCATGTTCCAAACAAAAGAAATTGAATAACTATCATTATAATGCACTTTGCACTAGTTGATCACTTGTTCCTTTTGGAACTACAATATGATTGTGATGAGATTCTGCCAATGCAATTAGGAAATAATGATTCACTGATGGTGCTAAAGTCCCACTGTGTTCAATTTGCACTCTTCATGCATGTAATGCAGATCATCTGTTTGTACAGAGCAGTAACTGCTGCAAACTAAACCACACCTGTAGTTCAAGTAATTAATACACTAATATGGTTGGACTACAGCAGATCCACTAGAACTTAATAGCCAGAAAGTTGAGGGGCATGTTTCTCAAGTAAAAGGATGAGAAGCAAAGCAGGAACAACAAAATGGCTGGCCAGCTTGTGTTGGTCTGCAACAGACAGTGTTGTGGTGTGTTGGGATACACCACCAGACACTAATGTTCAGTCACTTCATAGTATCAGTATGGACTAGCTTATCACATTGAACAAAAATTACATTCTTGTATTGCCTCCCACGCTCCCTGGCCCAACCTTGGGCCGACTCTCTAGATACATGAACTGAAATATATTACTATAGCAAACACAGATACAAAACAACAACAATGCAATCAATCCAAATGGAAGCCAACATTAGTGCAGTTAGTTAATTGGTTGTCCGTGTGTGCTTATGTAATTGATGAATTTGTTAATGTGATCATAGTAGCCATAGCGTGTCCATGTATCATTGTGTGTGCCGCCATGGAAGATCTCCAAGTGCTTCAACTCAGCATTGCAAGCCTGCAAGACAAACAGAGATCACATAATCACCACATCAGATTAACATGTTGTGTGTGTGTGTGCGCCTGCACGTGTGTACGCGTGCGTGCTGATCTCTCTCGTGGCATACCTGATACAGCTCCTTCATCATGGCAGGAGGAATGAGCTGGTCTGCCAGTCCTGACAAGAAGAGGGTGGGGACAAGCACCTTGTGAATCTCGCACTTACTCAAGAACTGCAGGAATAAAATGGAGGAAAGTGTCAGTTCAAACTGGAAAACACTAACACCATCTTGCATTGACATCACTTCAACAAATAACAACTCCCAAAACAACCATGAAGGAGCAAGCCACAGAGCATGGAAACCCCCTTGCTCACAATATCATAGATGTGGTAAAGGGTAACTCTCAAAACAACAATGAGGGAGGCAGCCAGAGAGAGCCTGGACATAACACTTGCTAACAAAAGCAATGACTCAGCAAAAGAAGAAAAAAAAAGAAGAAAAAAAAGAAAAGTGTGCATCTAATTGTAATGTACAGGTACAATTAAAAAACCTAATGGCTTTGCACAACATTGATCATGTTCATTAGATAGTTTGTCCTCCAATGGTACAGAGTACAACATAAATTTAGTGGGAGAGTCAGTGCCACTGGAATCGTTTCTAGCTCTCTAGCAAATCATGCTGACTTGTCATTACCTCTTCACAGGTAGTCAATTTAATAGAAATGTTTCTTTTTGTTCTTTGTGGAATTGAAGTGGAAAGGAGTTTACAAGCCCTCAAGCTAAACACCCACTTAAGGAAAGTGATAACACATAGCACTTCAAACCTACAATGGGAAAAAACAGCTGTTCAGCACTTCAAACAAAGAGCAACAAACACTGGAATTGGGTCAACCTTTGTGGTTAGTTCTCAAGTATCATCCCTGATTATGACCACACATGAAAAAGCACAAATTATGTCAGGTCAGCTAATTCTTGAGACATAGTATACTTCTTATGATATCAGGAATCCATTAATCCATCTACCTTTGCTTATGATCTGCCATCCCCCTTGGTTGGACCTAGACTTGAAACTTGGCATGCACACACACTTGACCAAGGGAGCAACCTGGGTGACGTTGGAACCCCAAGGAAGGGGAACAGTTAACCTTGCTATTACATCCCAAATCTGTAACATATGAAGCTAATTGTCTGCAATCAACTCTTCAACATTTTGCTTAAAAAAAAACAAAAAAAAAACACAACAACACCTGGGGCATTTTGGTTTCATGCATATTTATGAGCTGCTGCTATTTGAATGAAGGTGTGTAAGGTTGGAAATAATAATGTGTGTGTGTGTGTGTGTGTGTGTGTGTGTGTGTGTGTGTGTGTGTGTGTGTGTGTGTGTGTGTGTGTGTGTGTGTGCATGTATCTACTTTCTCACCAAAGCACCAAACCAAATGAATGTATACGCACCCAACACTGAGGATAGGTTTTAGATCACCAAAAAATGGGCCACCTGGCCACACCAAAAAAATTGCCAAAAATGGTACTTAGTACAAAGCATTAGACCTTGATACCTAAAACAATGGCATGCATACACACTGATTCTGGAAGAGATATAGGCTTGTTCCCACCTGGCCACACCTCTTTCTCTTGGCGTATTGATATAAAAATGCCAAAAAAATGGTATGTAGCTAAACCCTTGGACATGGGCTGGGTCACATCTTGCCAATTTCTTCCTGTGGGCATGTCATTATATCCTAGGCAACACTGTGTATTTGTGCTAGTTCAACAGTGACAACAGATATCAGGAACCATCTCCAAGTGTTCAATGGAGTGCAATATAGTTCAACTGTTATAAAGAATGAGCTAGTCACAACTGCAGTTCAAGGGTGTCAAGAATTGGGGGTGTGGTTTGATTTGGCATTAATTCAACCTCATTCCCTTCCATTACTGCACAACCAGGTAGACTACATGTGTTCATTTCAATTAGCAACCTTTCATGTGGGCAGTCAGCCCAAGTTACTCCAAGATTAGTGCAACATAGCGTAATTACTGGCCCACTCCACCATGACGATAATCCACTTCAATCTACACTTTTATTTGATCTGTGACTAGCTAATTATCAAAATCTAAATACATTAATTCTATTTCCTTGATTCTACTGCACATTGTGAAACCAATCAGAAAGCCTAGTCTGGTTTTAAAAAATTAGTTCAGACTACAGAAGCCGTCATGGTAACAACCTCAAGCTAGCCATTGATGGTTAAAGGACATTCATTACCACCTTGGTATCTACATAGTTGGCTTTCTCTCTCTCTCTCTCTTGGGTATGTTGTTTCAAGATTTCTTCTCTGCTGGGGGAGCATCTAAAGATGGCGTTGCTGCGGGTAGAGGAGCCCTCCTCACCTCTGAGCTGCTACAACAGGACAGCTGAAGACATGCCCACTCCCACCACACAATTAATGCCCCCACACTTCAACTGTAGGACACTCTGTTTCATTTCCTATTTAGTCCACTATATTAATTAAAAAATATGTATACACTTAAATACTCTCATACTAATTAGAGCATCGTCATCTATGGAGGTGTGGTCTTCTTACTGCATGATTGAATTTAAGAAGAGTCTATTCAAGGAGAGGGAGAAATGATGGTGGTTGAGCTAACATCGAAAGAATACATAATTTGAAACGTTTCTCTTATTTTTGATGGGGAGAGGGGGACAGTTGCACAGGGCAGCTGGTTGAGGAAACAGCGACATGAATCTGGAGTTCTTGTGATGGTAGTACTGAAATACTTCAGGAGTGTCATAAATAAACTATCAATCACCAGCAGCAACTTAAAGACTTGATGTTATATGAGGAAGGTTATCAATTCAACATTTTGGGCGCTCAATAAATTTGAGGGGAAAAAGTCTCTATATTTGTTCGTTTTCATTAAAATGCTTCTGGTTTTGATATTTGTAAATTTAAATTAAACATCCTGGTAACCAAGGGGACGTGATGTAATAATCAACTAGTCAGTAAGGGATTACATCAGAACTATGGGTGCACCCCTTCAGGCACATAATAATGAGGTCATCACATTTAATATTCCTGAACAATCTATCCAGTAATCTAAAGCCCTGTCCACACTAGAAACGGGTCTCCAGCAACACCCGGTTCCAAAAGCTTTCTTGCATCCACACTAGCATAGTGCTGAACCCGCTCCATGTCATTTGCATGGGCTAACTAATTGGCTGGGTGGGCACATTAATTGGTTTTCCTCTACTACCTGAGAAAGGAAGGAAATATTTCCTTCTATCACCTCTGCATAGGTTGTCTTTAGAAAGGGGGTATTTCATTTTCTGGTGTGTTCCGTTGTTCTGTCTCTTTCCCTCCGCAATGTCATCGCACAAAGGGAGGATAGAGGGGGGCAGAGGGCTGTTAGTAGCTAAACTCCTAATAGCAAACATCAGCAATAAAGCCACAGGTATGTTCAATAAATCTGAGCCGCTTGAAACCTACCCTTCTGAAGGTTTCAGGTGAAACCGGGTGTAGTGTGGACGCATGGAACCCATTCTAGACACGGGTGAAACCAGTTTTATTGTGCAGTATGGACAGGGCTTTAGAATCCAGTATTCATACAGTACCAAAACACACACACATACACATACAAAAAGAGCAAATTGTCTAGCTGCCATCAACACTGTCACGCACACCTGATATAGTCAGGGTGCCTGTGCACTAAGCAGGCACTATGAGCCAGTGCAAGCAAACTCCTGGAGCTGGGCTAGGAAATCACAGAGGACTGACTAAAACCCTCAGCTTATGGGTGTGGGCACCCGAAGTCCCACCTGGACCCTTAGCTGATTGACAAGCAATGGCCAGTGAATTGGCACCCCAGAAAATTCCAGGTCCCTATCACAGCTGGGTGGACTGATGTGGGAAGATGTTGAAGGACAGGAACGTTTTCCTGTCAGTGCTGGGTTTGAACTGACAAGGGTTGTCAGTCCAAGAGCACAACTACTCAGCCACAACGCACGCACACGCACGCACGCGCGCGCACGCACGCACGCACAAAGTCAGGGTTGAGTTTAATGGAGAGATATTAGAAAAACATTATTCTTGATCAATATTTCTCATTCCTGCCAGAGATCTACATCCACCTAGCTCTATTCAACAGTGAAACACACATTCAAATATTTCCCACTGGCAGTGCATGATGTGGAGGGGCATGGAAAGACAGAACAAGGTTGGACCCCTGCAGTCAGGACTGCAGCACATCAGAAACCTTCTCCTCAAGCAGCAGCAGCAGCAGCAGCAGCAGCAGCAGCCATGAGTATGAAGGTGAAGGGGGAAAAATTGCCAAAAAGAGGAGGTCCACACCATATATCCATCAGCAGACTTTGGCCTGGTCCACAGTGCAGCTGAATAAGCGGCCCCAGCATGATGTAGGAGCACACACACACACACACACACACACACACACTCACACACACAGAGAATCGGATGCGCACCGGAGTTGGTCGGTTCAATGCCAGCATGCACCGATGGGGCCTGCACCCAACAGCTGCCTGCACATGTGGAGCAGCTGAGCAGACTGCACAGTACATCATCAAAGAGCATCTCACCCTGAGCACACCCCGAGCCCACCCAAGGATGCAAGCATTGATTTCACCAACCCCACCATAGCCACAGCTACAGTGGACAGGCTGTAGTGCCTGAGGGAGGCAGAGTGGCAATGCCTAGAGCTGCTCTTTACGAAAGAGGAAGAACAGAGAGACTTGATTAATAAACTTCTTTATGTATGGATGTTGTGTTAGACTGTCAAGATGGTAAAAAGAGGAACAACCATATAGCTACCATCAGAGAGACTTGGGGACCCAACACCTTACACATGTGCTGGACTAGTTTTCCTCCAAGTACAGTGGCTTGTCCAAGAGCAGCTGTTTGGTGTTAGCTTGGAGTGAACATTAATGGGTTATTGCTTGTTTGTGCAGAGTTTTTATTTGTTTTGTTTCAAGGAACAGTACATCTTACTATAATTCTCAATTCCTTTGTCTGTCCATCTGTCTGTTTGTGTTGACTCCACCTCCTCCCAAACCACTGGGCAGGTTTTCTGCTAGTGCACTTAAAAGCCAATTGACATCTTAAAGTTTCTCTGCAGCATCTAAGGATACATCCTGTGTGTGTCCATCATAAGCTTTCCTTCTCTCTGTGGCTCCTTTTAGTTCTTTCTACGGTTCCGTTTGGAGTTCAGCATAAGTTCTCTTCAAGTTATTCTTTGGGTGTGTTTACTAACTAACAAATGTTCTAACTGCAAGTCGGTTCTTTGCATATATATTGCTGAGGTTGCACTTCTCACCCAATAACCCTACCAAATATATTTTAAAATCACTCTCATTACACCAACGCATTATACTGATAGGTCCGTACACACCCACGTAACATTTTGCCATAAATGCAAACCCACATATTGTACAATGAGTGATACATAATACTCCCATATAATACTAACAGTGGTACATTATACATCTTTAGTATGTGCGTGTGTGTGTACCTTGTTCTTGAAGCAGAAGTAAGGAAAGAAGCTCACTCCAGGGAACACCAGCTCAGCCATACTGGGGATGCCTGTGAACGTGTTCTCGATGATCAGGGACATGATGCTACAAATACACATACATACACACGCACGGGCACACACACACACAAGGAGGAACAGAGGAGTGAGCAGACACATGCCGGCGATGGCAAGTACAAGTTTCTAATTAATGCAAACCACATGTACGATGTGTAATGCGGGTTAAACTAGGAAATTCAACATACAAATTTATAATTAAGACCTAAGTTTCTAATTAATGCAAACCACATGTACGATGTGTAATGCGGGTTAAACTAGGAAATTCAACATACAAATTTATAATTAAGACCTACCACATGCATCCCTGCCACAGGGATACGAGGAGAGATATAGCACACTTGTTCTAGGAGTGTCATTGCATTCACTCACACACACACACACACTCTCTCTCTCACTGGGATAGAAACACACAGAAAGATCCCAACAGGAAGTTGGAGAGCAGAACCACTTTCACTACATATGGACCAAATCTTGTTTGGTAAATACGGTGGTTATATTTTATCACTTCATTACAAGTGTTCGGATGCAGATATTAACAATGTAAGGAATATGGAGATAACCAGCAAAGTCAAACATTGACCACAACCCACCGCTTCCCCAAGTAGATATAGGCTACGCTCAGTACTATCTGTACTCTGTTACATGTGGGACTATGGGACTGTGTATCATATCCATTTTATTTTTTTAATCACTGTTGGCACAGGTTTATGGACTGGTTGAATATAAATGTTCCCTCTCTGTGAAAACAAAAACGATTTTCCTGCAAGTGAGGTTCATTTCTACGCAACTAATTGTAACCACATAATTGGGTTCAGAAACAGAACCACAGAGCACAAGCAAATGTTGATGATGCCATGGCAATAAATATCTTGATAGCCTTGACAATGAATATCTTGATAGCATTGATAATGAATATCTTGATATGACAGTGAAAAAAATGATAGCCTTGATAATAAATATCTTGATAGCATTGATAATGAATATCTTGATAGCATTGATAATGAATATTTTGATAGCATAGATAATAAATATCTAGATAGCATGATAATTAATATCTTGATAGTATCTTACTCTATTTTGTGCATCTAATGCTAAATGTAGTTGTGTTTCTGGCAGTGAGAGAGAGAGGGTTCAAAAGGTCAGGCAGCTCCTGCAGCTGGTTTGAAGTGAACATTACACACTGACACACACCAACTGCCTCCACTCCATCAACAGTAGGTGTCCCTGTGGCTTGTGGCATGATGAAATGATGTTTGAAGCCAACTATCTATAAGGGAAGAATCATTGATGTGTTTGCTCCATGGTTTGCTGGGCCATTTTATATACCAAATTGGTAGAAAGGAATTGGTGGATTATTGCTTTTTAAAAGCTGCAATAATGAGTGAAAACTTTTGGTAATATTTATGTCATCTGTGGTTTATTTGTTGGTCAATCGCAACACTTTTTAATTAGAACTGGGGCATTAATTAGAACTGGTGCACTCATTAACACCTGTCACCACTTCTGAATCAAGTAACTCCACCTATTGACTCCTATTTGCAGCTGATCATTACAACTCTGCTAAGTTGTTGAGACCACCTGTCTTCCTATTGTGTCCCTGTGCCCAGTGTGTGCGTGGGCTCAGTGGACAGCCATATGACTGAATGGAAATTGACGAAACTTTGTAGACATGATCCTTGGGTGCCTATTACAGTTTTTTACAACAACAAAAAATCCGAAAATGTCATCTCTTGTGGGGGAAAGGGGATTTTTATTTTCCATTTTAAAAAAGCCTTAAAAACTGTGGCTCAGTAGTTGAAGTACAGCTCTCTCAAGCTGAAATCAGTGGTTCAAACCTGGACCTGGTTGATTTTTTTCCTTTTCATTTCCCCACTCTCCCCCCTTTAATTTCCTTCTTTCTTTTCAAATTCTTTTCAAATTCTGACACGATTCAAATATTAAAAAGAAGAAATCATTTCAAAATCCCTAGGATAAATGAGAACACTCACACATGCACACACAAATTATCTTTGTTACGTATTGAATTAGGGACCTGAATAGATTTACCTTTATAGATGACAAAAGCTAATTTGTTATTCATTGAGTTGATTTGTTATTCATTGAATTGATTTATTATTTATTATGCTAATTCGTTACATGTCGATTTCTAGCCTGAGCAGGTGGAAGCATACTTACTTGCACACACATTCAAACATGTAATTGTAATTAGGGTATTTATCATTGACTTAATTCTTATCATGTTAAATTGTTATCTCTATTCGAGGGAAGTTGACCTACTTAAATGAGGCTGATCTCTGGAGAATGTGGAGTTGTCCTGAGCAGTGTTGCTACAAGTAGTAAATTTTGGGGGGAAATTGGGAGAGAAAAGGTCTGATTCAACTCTTAAATGTATGAATTTTTAGCAGGAGTCAAGGATTCCAGACAAATTTAGACCATAGCCAGCTGCCCATGCAGAAGATGAAACTGGAAGAGAATACCTTCAAGTTTCTGAGGAACATATTTACAAGGCTGCAGAATGAATCAAGATCCTTACCAAAACAGCTCCATTCCAATTGTCTCTGTTCATGCAAGCTACACTGGAGAGAGAATATCTGTGTGCACAATCCCATCCATAAGACATTTTACCCCAGGGAGAACCATGATCAAGCAGCTGGCCTGGGACACCAGCAGCACAGAGAATTTCTGGCTAGATGTGAATTCATACAAGGACCCAATGGGGAATTTTCCATTCCAACTGTACAATGTGGGTGTGCTGAAAATGTTCCGTCTTCCAATTTCTGTGTGCAGATAAGTGGCGCATAAGTTGAAGCTGTAATATTTTCCTATATAAATTGTAATATGTGGTTTGAATGCTAAATATAATCCGAGTTGGTGTTTTGTAGTAATTTTTCAAAAGCTGATAAATAAATAGTGATAAAACAAAAAGTAGTGATTTTGAGCTGAACCATCTGGTAACACTGGTCTTGAGTCATGAGTTTTCCAATAATGCATCTGTGAATGAAGAGGCTTGATTACATTTGATTGGATACTCTCTACTCAGTGTGGCTATTCTTATTCAAACCTCTTCCTGTAGGTCTGTGAGGCTAAAAGTGCCGGAAGTGGTACTCGGCAACTATTTGACATTGGCTGGGTCATAGTTGGCCACACCCACTCTCCTACCAAACCACCATAAAATTATACCCTGCTCTTCAGAGTAGCCACATCCTACACAGTGGATGGTCACCGGACAATATCTCTTCCTGTGGGCATGTCAGGTCAAATGCGCCAAAAATGATGCAGTCTATTTATGGTACTTATAGACGGTCAAATTCAGACCTAGAAACCTAGAAGCATGCAAATACAACTTGATCTGGTAGGGAAACAGGTTGGGTAACACGAGGCCACTATTTTCCTGTGGGCATGTCATTATATTCCGGGCAATGCCGGATATATGGTGCTAGTATATATATATATTATATATAATCCAGTACACATACAAACATATACACTATGTACCATGACTATTTTGCCGACATAAAAAAAAATAATAATTTTTTTTTCGAATAAAAAAAACAAACAAACACAACACAACAAACAGAACAACATCAATCCTTCATCATGCCTGCTAACTGTATCCCAGTTAGTTAATGAGCTAGTTCTCACTAATTACCTGTCTTTGTGGGCCAAGGAAGCTGCAAGGTGCACTGCTACTGCTCCACCCAAAGATCTGCCAAAGACGATTATTTTCCGGCAATCAATGTCTCTACGTTCTTGCAGGAACTGGAGTCCAGCCTGAGCATCCAAATAGAGCCCTGCAGAGAGAGAGAGAGAGAGAGAGAGAGAGAGAGAGAGAGAGAGAGAGAGAGAGAGAGAGAGAGAGAGAGAGAGAGAGAGAGAGAGAGAGAGAGAGAGAGAGAGAGAGAGAGAGAGAGAGAGAGAGAGAGAGAGAGAGAGAGAGAGAGAGAGAGAGAGAGAGAGAGAGAGAGAGAGAGAGAGAGAGAGAGAGAGAGAGAGAGAGAGAGAGAGAGAGAGAGAGAGAGAGAGAGAGAGAGAGAGAGTTTAACAACTTGTGTTTATAAAAGAACCCTTTAAAGTGTCATTCTAATTATGCATAACACATCCTGTGGTTCACTCTGAAAGTGTCATAGAAAGAAGGGACAATACTGCTTCTTTATCAGAAACTAGCGAAAACCCACCCGTAGGGCGATTTTTCGGCCCACCTTTGGTGGGCTGTAGTCACTAAAATATCTGTTTTGAAGACATGTTGTAGACTTAAAAAAAAGGAGTGAACATGTGATTAGGTCAAAGTGTTCTTTAGAAGTACCATTTTAAACATTTTTAGCCTTACACACAGACAAAGAGGTGTGGCCAGATGGGACCCACCCCATGTTATTCGCAGAGTCCAGCTGTGTCTGCATGCCAAAGTTTTAGGCCTGTAGTCCATTCCTTTTTCTGGCAAAAGTATCATTTTGAGCTTCCTTTTGTATACAAAAGGGATGTGGCCATATAGATCTGCTAATGATGTTCCCTTGGTGATACTGATTCTATATATATATATATATATATATATATATATATATATATATATGGGTTTGTGAGTCTAACTTCAAGCGTAAATCGAGGATACACAGACAGAGAGACTATTCGTACTTTATAGTATAGATGATAGAGAGAAAGAGAGAGAAAGAGAGAGAAAGAGAGAGAAAGAGAGAGAAAGAGAGAGAGCGAGCAGGAGAGAGAGGTACAATGAGCTGTAGAGCAGTCAAGTCATTCACTATGGGGGGAGGGGCAAATGTACACTGTGAGAATCTTGGGAGATTTTTTATCGTGTATTGATATGGAGATTCGTATGAACATAGACATTCCTTTTCTCTGTCAGTTCATTGGAGCATCAGCATAACAGCATTCTTCACTTAATGTGTTGTGTTCTGTGAAACCTTGACTCCAACCAGATAACTGGAGCAGTTTAAATACAGCTGGAGACGTCAAAATAATGTGCAAAACATGAAGGAAGTTGGACGCCCTCCAATCAATCACTTAGACACATTATAAAAGTCGTGGACTAATTCCATATGGAGTGGAGCAAGTCAAATTAAAGCTTCTGTCAAGTAGATTAGGTCTACGCTGTGACCTTAATGTGAACACACACAAACTAATGCAACTGCACACTGCCACTGGGGAGATTCACCATCCATTCTCGGGTAGCTAGAGCAGTTGCAGCATACCAGGAGTCAAGGTGACATTTCATGGCTTCCTAGCATAAACCTCCATCCACTTTGGCGACTGGCAGAGCTTGAAGCAGATTCCAACAGACCGAATTTTTACACCAAAAAGGTTCATATTTTTCACTACCTAACACCAATAAGTCTAATAGCTATAAATACTATAATTGCTATAAGTTGAAAGCTCTATCACAGTTAGTTATGGAAGTGTTAGTGAATGCTGGCAGTTATGGACCCTTTACCTATCTCTTTCGCTGAAAAAGGTCTGGTGGTCTGCCAATGGTTGACTAGTTTGCACATAACTCACAATTTCTTGGGAACAAAAGACTGTTAATTGTGGTCATACCACACCAGATGTTCACTCACAAATTTACTCTCGTTTGTAATAATGCGCACCAGTGCACAAATAAAACTTTAGTTTGCAAACATTTGCAATTACTTTCTAGTACTCAACCGCAATTAAAAACGCTTGGGAAATTTTGGCATAAATTCTACCTTGGTCAAAGACCTTCTTACTCACATTATTGCAGCTAAAATATCTAGCGATGACCACATGACTCTAAAATGTGTCACATGAAGAAGGCAACTTGAAATCGACATTCCCTCCCCCCTTCCCCAATCACATTCTATATGTTCATTTCCTGAAAAAGAAATATTGTACTCTCTCCCATTTAACACACAAATAGTAGTCCATTGTAAAAAAACATTGTGGATTTAAAACTTTTAAGAAGTTTAACACTTAATTTAAAAAATTTAAAAACAATACTATTGATCTGATAGAAAGTTTAATTGCTCAATTTCATAAGAAACCGTCAGTGTCTCCCCAGCCTCCCAAGCTTTGTTAAAAGGTTATCATTCACAAAACGCCATCTTAACACTTCTTTCTTGAGCGTAATGCCTCACTCTTGACCCTCACACACTCCCTCCCTCTCATATTTGTTCCCAAGAGGTATTTTCTGCATCTCTCACTTATTCTCTCGTCGTATGCCTCCCTCTATTTCACACCTGTCATGTCTCCAACACACTTTCTCTTTCTCCCTCCAACATCATTTCTCTCTCCTCTCCAACATCATTTCTCTCTCCTCTCCAACATCATTTCTCTCTCCCCTCCAACATCATTTCTCTCTCCTCTCCAACACACTTTCTCTTTCCCCTCCAACATCATTTCTCTCTCCTCCCCAACACATTTTCTCTCTCCCCTCCAACATCATTTCTCTCTCCTCTCCAACATCATTTCTCTCTCCTCTCCAACACACTTTCTCTCTCCCCTCCAACATCATTTCTCTCTCCTCTCCAACACACTTTCTCCCTTCAACATCATTTCTCTCTCCCCTCCCCCTCCCAGTATGCATCCAATCACTCACCATGCTCACTGGGGTCACCATTGCTCTTCCCATAGCCTCTGTACTCTAACAGAAAGACATTGAAGCCACAGTGCTGAAATAGGGCCTGGGCATTGTGCAGTCTATGACCAATGTTCCCAGCGTTCCCATGGAGATAGAGCACAGTAGGAACCTTGCTGATTACAGCAGGTGGCTGCTTTATGAAGTAACCACAGAGTTTGACTTTGTCCGATGTATGGAGACATACATTCTCATATGGAAGACCCAGCGTACTCGGGATCTGCACAAACACCCTGGCACTGTCAGGTTGCTCGGGGTAATAGAGCAGGGAGTCCTGGTAGTGATAGAGACCCCCAATGATGACGACAATGAGCAGGATAAGAATAATGAAACCCCCGTACATCCAGTAGATGAGAACTAGGATGAGAATTGCGGCACCACAAATACGCCAGAACTTCCACAGCAGGAACATCACTATTCTACCAAGAGTTTCAGCTGAGCTGAAGCCCATATGTCGGTCAGAGGGAAGGACAGGGCGCGCCATGATGGTGGTATCCCTTCTTCTTGGCCTCTTGAGGTCACAGATAGAAATAAGATCTCTGCATACAGGATATAAATTTATATGTATACATATGAGAGAAAAATGCCAATAGACTTTGTTGGAAGGCTACAAAGCTAAATTGGCAATAATCAGTATGAAAAAGTGAGTTTAGTATGTTCCCTGTTTGACTTACCCCTCAGTAAACAGTCATGAGAGCCACGTTTGCTTACAACAAAATTTAAAAAAATGTGGGAAATTCACTTTCCTCACTCAATCTTAATAAATAGCAAGAAAATTGACAGGAATCCTCACCTAAAAATCCTGGGTTTAGTGTCCTCCTACGCCAGTTTCCACATCAACATGTTGGGGTGGACAAGATTGTGCTTATAAAACGTGAAGGAGCAGAAGGCAAATCCTTGAAGAGCAGAAGGCAAATCCTTGAAGAGCAGAAGGCGAACCCGAAAGATCTAAGGTGTACCCGTTGGGAGGAGAACAAGACTAGAAGGCGCGGTTCCATTAAACTATTGTTTAGTGGGTGTGGTTAGATGTTGACATTGGGTGTGGTTAGTCTCGCACGCACAGCCGACCCTTTCCCTACCAGGGTTGCCAAGTTCGCCTCTTTTAGGCAGAAAAACACAGAAAGTGGTGTATTTTTTTTCTGCTTGGACACCGAAAGAAATTGCAGGAGGTCAGATACAAATTTGGCATCAATTGGCCTATTTAGGCACGCTTGGCCTCATCAAAATTTCAGATGGCCAGACTGAAATTTGTCTTCTGGATGATATCAACTTTCTACTGTAATGGTTGACATTAACTAGATTAATTGAATTGCTGTGGGTAGAAAATCACTTCCTGTGTGGTGTGGGAGTTATTTAGAATTCAAGTTTCTATAACTATTAAACTGGTGGATTGGGAGGAATAGTTTGGGAGAGAGTTGTGTTCAGAGCCTGTGATATTCTGGGCATCCTGCAGTCAGTACTAGGACTGTGTTGGTAGACCATTCCTAGAATTGTCAATCTATGTCTCAGTGCCTTATAATGCCCATTTTGATTGCCATTGTTGAACAGATTTTTTCAAATGTTATTTTCTCAAAAAAATTAAGAGAAACAAAATCAAACTACCAATGCTGGAAGCTATCATTCACACCCAAACCAATTTGCATTTCAAAAGACCATGTTGTGTAAACCTTGTTACAAAGAAGGCAATATTTGACCTATTTATGACAGACATGATATAAGGAAATAACAGTGAAAATGATGCTAATGTGATGCTGGAACATGACATTCTAATGCTTGTCTTTAAATTCCATATGCTTGATACACTGAAATTTAGGTACTCATAAACTTTAGTAACATTGTAAGTGCGAATTGAATGGCGATAATTGAAGAGAAAAAATTGTGCTGAATTAAGAATCCATGCTACAAAGTGGGAATAGTCTGTCTGTGTGCCCTCACTTCACACTTGAATGGGTAGAGTTAGACCCATGAACTCGTAACTTATTTAGAATCATCACTTGGGAAACATTTTAAGTATGTTTATATGACCACATCTCTTTCTGTGTTTAAAATTAGCCAAAAATAGAAGGGAGCTACAGACTTAAAACTTAGTGTGCATACACAATTTGACTCTGGAAGAAACATGGGATGGATCCCACTTGGCCACACTTCTTCCTCTTGGTGAAAGAACCTGGCCAATTGGGATGAAATTTGGCATGAGCATGTATGTTGTTGTTTTTTCACCTTGTGTGTGTATGCACATTCCTGTCTTTCTGTCAACCCTCTAATTTTGATTACTTAATTGAAGTACAAATAACAGTAAATGTAATTGAATTACACATTCGTAACTAGTTATTCCAATTATTTAAGTGGTAAACTTACTTTATAAACCACACTACGTAACAAGAAGGTCCACTCACACTAAGACCTGTGGCAAATACTATATTTGAGAAAAAAACTATTTTAGACCAGACAAAATAATTGTTTAGAACACTAAGATGAGATTGAACTTGTGACAAGATTGAAACTTTCGGTTTTTATACACTAAAATCACTTAGTTGTAATCACATGCTACAGCAAACTCTTGGGTTTCCATACAGTAAACAATTTATCAAAAAATGTTGATGTCTTTCTTCCCTCTCCCCCCCCCCCCCCCCCCAAAAAAAAACAAACATTCCAAATGTTCCTAGACCAGTGTGTCACAGGTAAAAACACTCAGCACTCTAAAATACCTAAAGTGAGGATAGCTGAACTGCGAAGCACATGGACCCTGTACAATGGCAAAATTATGAATATACAAGGAGTGTGGGATTCCATTCTTGCATGGCTCCTAGTTTGTTTTGGTTTTTTCAGCTGGCAATTTCTGTCCATTTACTTGCAGAGGTGGCCAAGGTAATCACATCAGACACAATTCATTCAGCAGCAATATTGCTACAAAACACAATTCACCAGCAAGGAAATAGTGGCTCCCTAATGTAGCACATACATGAATGTACCATTTAGTTCCAACTTGAGAGGACACTTTCTGAATGAGCTCTGATTATGATGCAAGAGAGCATGCTAGATATATTTGGTGCTAATACTCCAAAAACTCTGTGCCCATGTGTCACAGGAAGTCCAGGTCGATCAAACAGTAGGGAAGAAAACATTGACAATCCAGAAAATATCTTCACTATAAACCATACTTAAGGTTGACATGGTGTTGCTGTGCATCTACGCCAGGTGCTTTAGTCATCCCCCCTTGAACACCAAGATACAGTCACTTACAGCCTCTCACCAGCTGAGACACTAATAGCTTATAACAGCATTACACATGGAGATCAACTGTGAAGACAGGTCTCCTTGTGTGCACAGACCCCCTTTGTATACTTGACTACATTGGACATAATTGAATTGCCTTACAATTAGGAGATGTCTCAATGCATTAGCTGCACAAAAAAAATACAAGTGCACACACAGTGAATGATTTCTAACAGTTATACTTAACACTACAACCCAAGTTTCTACATTATGGATTGAATTAATATTAATCAAAACCCTTCCCTAATGTTATACCTATAACCTGCAAGTGTTGTTAACATGGCAACAATAATAATCACAAAATGACTTCCCGAATGTTGATAAGAGAATTTTGCTCCAAAATCCTTAAAAAATATGTAGTTTGCCTCCTGGCCTGAAAAATGGAAATACTGAGTGTACAACAAAATTTTTAGTGAGATATTTTAAATTAAAATTGTTTGTAAATTTAAAATTTCTCCCCCCCCCCCCCCCCCCCCTCCTCCCCCCAAATTTTCATATGATAATGAAACACAATTATGACAACAATAACAAAACAACACAAACAAACTAAATGACAGACTTAGAAATAATGAGACATTAAAAGTTGCAAGTAATTAAATACATATTTTCAGGGATAAAACAATATAATCCTAAAATTTCTAAACCACTCAGTAAACTCAAAAGAGCCAACCACAATTGAAGGAGGAGCAGCAGTGATTGACTCAAATGAATGAATATAAATAAAATCACACTTCCTATCGCCCAAAGAGAACAGTAATAAACGCCACCAATTTTATAGAACTTCCTACGGCACTTTTGAGGGATTATTGTGCGGGTTAAAAAAAATAAAATAAAAAATCGAAAGAATCGTGAATTTTTAAATAATTGGTCAGTTACGCTGACATACGCTATATATGTATATATATTTGTATACACACAAAATTTTGATTGAAGACATTAATGCGATATCCTTGAATAGAAATGTGAATGTTCAGCTAATAGAATTTATTTATATACCACAAACAAAAAATAAGAGTTTTACTTTCCTAACTTAAAAGTCATCATGTTGTTCCTGGAGAAAGAAAGGGACAAACACAAAATTAATAAATGTACACATCACTAATTATAGCCATAAAGTTATCACACCTGGGATAACTCAACTAAAAAAATAAGCACAAATACATATGCTATTAATCCTAAGGTTTGGCAATACATACATACATACTTACATATATGTATATATATAAGCACAAGAAATAGATCTAGATAGATAAAACTAAAATTACAGGGAATGGCGGGCAACCTCAATGTTACACCATTGTACACAAGGGTGTGTATAAATACTGGGTTAGTACAGCAAAGATTGCCAGCTTAAATAAGAATTAGTGAGTGAGATTTTGAACCAAGACTTGATAAGAGAGGGGTGTGTTTATATCCACTGCAACAAACTAAAACCAAGACAATCTTTAAATGCAAAGACAGAATGCTCTTAAATGTATCCCATGTATGAGGGTGAAAGTCCATGCAGCTTGTAGCAACAACTCAAGGGACACACACACATTCCAACATACACACCCACCAACCCAAACCCACCCACTCTCACACACCCCCCCCCCCCCCCGGGCCCAACAAACACACCCACCAACCCAAACCCACACCCACCCACCCACACCTGTGCCCCCCCCCCCCCCCCCCCCCCCGGGCACACACACACACTACAACATACACACACAGACTTTAGCGGAGCCACTCATATAGGACATACACATTTCTATTTTCAGGACACTATCTCAAATCCAATGTATTCCTTTACCACTGAGAGATCAAAACAAGCTAATTTCCGGACACATGAAAACAGGAGACCTTGATGCACATATGCACACACCCTCACCTCTCCTTAGCCATTTTCATTGTTCTTTTCATCAGTTGAGCTGCACATGTTGAAGCCACACACATGGAAGAGAAATGTTTCAAGAGCAGGTAAATGCACACCTACACATTTTGAATTCTGTGAGTGGCTTAGGCAATAATTTACTGAGTTAGCATGTCCCATAATCATCACTGTCATCCACTCACATCCAGCAAGTGGTCTCTCCATGGTCCGATGGAATCCCCCTCGGGAACTGTTGCCAAAGAAAGCTGTCCTGGGTCCAGAACGACGCCCAGGCCTCACTGTGGTGGCCTCGGCGAGCTTGACCTTACGAACTTAGAGAGAAAGAAAGACAAAAAGAGTAATAAATGGATCACAATATTGGCCAGGAGTCTCACCAGGTTCATCCCGTGCATGGTTGTTAGCTTTGATTCGAGCTGTCAGGTTCCTCAGCTTCTCCTCCCTCTCTGCAAGTTTTTCCTAAGGAAGCAAACCATGGATGCAAAGATGGTTTGGCATACTTCTCTTACTGAATATTGGTGAAAGATATAGATTCACAACACCAGATAACTACACTGCTGCCAGCTGCAGTGTGGTGGGCATATACACTGCCAGCTGTAGTGTGATGGGCATATACATTGCCAGCTGTAGTGTGATGGGTATATACACTGCCAGCTGTAGTGTGATGGGTATATACACTGCCCATGCAAGATAGAGACAGTTCAGGCAAAGAAAACAGTACTATGCCCCCAGTGTACTATGCACTTGGTGTACTATGCACTTGGTGTACTATGCACTTGGTATACTATGCACTTGGTGTACTATGCACTTGGTGTACTATGCACTTGGTATACTATGCCTTCAGTGTATTATACCCCCAGTGTACTATGAACCTCACCCTATAAAACTCCCTCCAGTCCAGGCCACTAGGGACTTTTGTTTCCTTGAAGTCCTTTATGACGTGTTTCTTCCATAACTGGTCAGTGTCTTCTATCAAATGCTAAAACAATAAATGGAGACTAAAGGAAAAGTTAGGAGGAAGCTAATCTACCTTACCGGATTATACTCCTCCAACTTTATCAGCTGCAAGGCAGAACACCTAATGAAGATGAAAGAACATTAATACATAACATGTAATTAATCATAGAGGAGTACCATATTGGAGCAAAATAACAACTGTGCACCTATGCATACTTTAAACTGAAATCGTTGACCCAATCTTAACTATCTTGAGTATTCATGCAAGGAGGGGGGGGGGGAGTCAGGGGTGTGTTATTCAAGATATGTGGAACACTTGTATGTAAACCATCCCATATTTTTTTAGAATTATACAAGAAAACAGAGCTATATCCCGGTATCAAACAAAAAACAAACGGATTTCAGGGCTGATTGATTTTCAACAAAACATCTATAACCTAAGATATTTTATTTCCCTTTTACTTTTTCAGTTGCCGGAGACATCTATGTAGCCAACTACCTAGCATCTATGCCTCAAAGCAAAATCCAGTATACATACTTTTCTCATTACCATGACAACAATAATATCATCATCATCATTATGTACTTGCAAGAGTGGCTGTATCAGACCCTTCACCAAGTTGTCTTGGCAACAAACGAAGTCAGTGGCAGAGCAAATGGGCCGAATAGTAGATGGCCAAGATTGGTAAGGGGTCTACTTATGTGTTTTCCACTGTGTGCACTTCTGGCTTCTCTATGGTTGTGGATCTAGAAACCTCCAGGAAGGAATCATGGGCCACTCAAATATCACATCGCACCTGAGAAATCACCCAAAGACAAGGTCAGCCAATCTTAGAGATATATTTGATTTGATTTGTTACTATACCAATCTGTGGCTTGCTACAACATAAACTATTTGACTTAGCAGTGTAAGAAACTGCTTCCATAGTGTGAATGGAGCCCTTAAAGTTTTCTCTTGTTCTAGTACTGACATGGTGAATACGAGTCTCAGGACAGCTGTAACTTGTTCCTTGTTGGCAATGTGTTCAATGGGTGTTGAGCGTAGGCTTTGTCAGCCCCTCAGACATTGAGTTGCCACAGAGCCACGCCTCCCCTTACGATGCCAGATGGTACCCACCCACCCTGAAGAGAGTGCATGGCCAGAGTTGGTATGATCAGGTGGCAGACTCCTTCCAGGCATGTTGCTGTGGCTGAGAGCTAGGGAGAGGTACAGAGATAAGGTAGCCATTATTTCTGGAGTGGATCTGCATAAAATATCCCAGAATGAGTGGATGGACAATTTTGACCTGTGGCCAGCCGATACTCATATTCACATTGGAAAGTATCTGCTGCTGAACCCAAGTCCATACTCAAAGGATGACCTGCTTAATTATAAAAGCCTTGACAGTTACATTAATTTCATCTTCGGCTGGGTTAGAGAAGTTTTAGTAAAAAACACAAAACAGTTGTTTTTGCTACGGCATTTACATAATATACAATGGCTGTCCAATCTGAATGTTGAATTGTATTCTAATTGTACAGGTTAACCATTCAATAAAAATGAGCATGAAACCTCTCACTCCACAGGTACTGGCTGAAGAAAAGGACAAGATAATTGCTGCACATTGTGACTGCATGGCTGGGCTTGGTGAAACTTGTTCACATGTGGCATCTGTTCTTTGGGCTGTTGAAAGTGGTGTTTGGATCAGAGACTCCATGACAGTTACCACGAAGAAGACACACTGGGGGGTCCCTGGTGCAATCAAAGATGTGCCCCAGTAGGATCCATCAAATTTCAAGGTAAAAAAAAGGATGCATTGCTGAAGCGACTTCATCACGGTCTTCCCTGTCACCTTCACCATTTCCAAACACCAAGACACCCCTTACTTCACGCTGTGAAGAAATGTAAACTGTATTCAGTCAATTAGCAGCTCTTCATCTAAGCCTAGACTCCCTTCTCTCGCTAATCCTTATTCTGACAATTCTGCCCCTGAAGCTCTTGATGAAAATCTTCCCTTGATTCTTTCCAATATGTACAAGCCAAAGAATTTAAAATTGAATTATGGTGAACTACTTCAAAAGAGCGTTAAATTAATTATCAATGTCAACCCAGATCATGTAGAACTCGTTGAAGTCAAAACTAGGGGTCAGGCAAAGTCACGTAATTGGTTTAGGATGCATGCTGGACGAATCACTGCTTCCCGATTCAAAACTGCATGTCATACTGATCCATTGTATCCATCCCTGAGCTTGATCATGTCGATATGCCATCCAGAAGCCAGACAGTTTAAGACAGCTGCCATATGTTGGGCAGTGAGCATGAAGTAGCACAACATTCCAAGTACATGAAAGTTACTTTTGTGGGATATGTAGACTTTGAAATATTCAGTGAATGCAGGTACTTTATTAGCTCTGACTACCCCTTCCTTCATAGGGCATCTCCAGATGCTCTGGCAACTTGTTCTTGCTGCAATGATGGGGTATGTGAAATTAAGGTACACTTGCTAATCACACAATTATATCAACATAGGTCGTGGTACTTAATAACTTTGAATATATACAGGGATGATGTAATGGTCTTATGCTAGTCACTAATGAAATGGAATAACTGAGTGACACAAATCTATTAAAACACAAGAAACACACTGTTTTATCCAAAGTTGGTACTGCGTTTTCATGGTCAACAGCAATAAAATCAATTGGTCAGGTGCCACTAAGTAAGGAATATGTTTGGCAAATATTGCCAATGACACGTTCCACGTGCATACGAACATTAGCTATCCTCCTTGTCCGCTCGACTTCGATGCCACTCCGCTGTGTCTTTCCCCTTGTGCGAGCAGGGATGGTGCCCCTTGCGCGAGCAGGGGTGGTGCCCCTTGTGCGAGCAGGGATGGTGAGGTTAGCACAGCAGCAGCCTACTGAGTCCTTGATATCAAAGCCTCTATCAGTAAGGATGGTATCACCTGGGATTAAGTTATTCAGAATCCCGCAATGATCAGCCAAATGCTTGTCACTGACTCTACCACCCCATCCTTCCCAAATGAAGCTCACTGGAGGTGTAATCCCAATGAACTACTTCACGGTGTGACCTTGTAGGAAGAGTGAGTCTGTGCTCTAGCTAGTAGACTTGTTGGAACTTCCAAGAAAATTTCAAAACAATCTATAATCACTACACATTTTGGATAGTGTTTTTGAAAATCCATTGGCATAGTTTAGTAAAGAGCATCTCTGTCTGGCCACAATATCAGTGGCTTTAACTGTGGATACTTAATGTTGATCACATGCACAGAAGTTGGACTGATAGTTGACAGATGAACTTGGAAACGATACACTAAATCAGTACCATTAAGATTTAGGTGCAGTTTCATTAAAGTGATAAGAAACTGTTGAAATGGACTCAAAAGTTGATCCTTGCTTTAAATATGGTTTTACGAAAGGGAACACTAAATGCAATAATGACCAACTGCTCAAACCACTATAAAATCTAATGTTTTCGTCATTGCCTTTAATAAATCTTTATCCATGGTATTTTCATTCACATTAACCTTAAGCTTTAACTTCACCTCTTCTTCCGGTGTGCTCTTTTGTACTGTCTGATCGAGCTGCACTAGCGTAAGCTCTCAATTTCATTTTCTGTTTTGGCACTATCACTAGCAAGCAGAGTGGTTTGAACTTCAGAGCCAACTACAGGCTCAGTTTCATCGTCTGCATCACTTTGGACTCAGAGCCTCTTCACAGCTCTGTTAGCTGCTCTGACTGGCCCTGTCTCTGCACTGTCACTGGACCTTGCAGTGGTATCTGTAGCCTTAGCTTCGGTGATGGCACCCAGTCCTGGTCTTCTGTTTCACACAGCTCTGATGGCTTCCCAGCAACAAAATGATCAGAACAGACACGAGTATATTGATAGTTACTTGCTAGGTCTTTTCTTCTAATAATGGGCAGCCAGGTTCCCTGTTTTTTCTTGCTCAGTTCACAGGTTTGCTTTTCTTGGTGGTTAACAGCACTAGATAATTTGTAGAAATGTTTATCACTGTCTCTATCAACTCTATTTCCACAAGAAACCACTGCACAGAAATTTACCAAGTTGCACTTGTACTCCGAGATGGTGATGGCCGAACTGTGTTGTCAAAACCACACCTACTGCAAAGGATCTATTGAAATAATTTGTTCTTATGGTTTCATTGTGGGAGGAAAAGGGGGAGGGGGAGGAGGAAGGAGAAATGAAGAAAAAAAGAATTAGAAAAAGAAAAGCCCAGTCCTGGATTCTGGTACAGAGTGTATGCTTGGTTTCAAACTTGGACTTTCTGCTTGATAGATCTGTGACAAAACAACTTGGACATTTTTTTTTTGTTTTGCTTTGCTTTTTTTTTCTTCTGGCTTTGTTTAATTTGATAAATTTGACTTCTTGTTTCTGCCAAAGGCTTCCCATCTTCCAGAATTTTTAGCCCAAGTTTTAAGTTTGGTTGAAACTTATGCTTATGCCAAGTTTCTTACTGGAGGTCATGTCTTACTCTCTCCCTTTGTTTTTGTGCGTGCGTGCGTGTGTGTGTGTGTGTGTGTGTGTGTGTGTGTGTGTGTGTGTGTGTGTGTGTGTGTGTGTGCGTGCGTGTGTGTGCGCATGTGAGCATATGGTTTTCTGTCCAGACACCTAAATTTCAATTACAATTATTTCAAAAAATTTAAACAAAAAATAATTGCATATTTTAAGCCTCAAGATCTAATATTATCATATAAAAATATACACTGAAAAAAAATGAAGCAATGCAACGACATTTTGAAATGTTCATCAGTACTAGGGAAAAACCCGCCCTTTGGGTAGTTCCTGATGTAGTCACAAAATTGTCTAAATAGCGAGTCAAGTTGTGTACACATACCAAGTTTTAGGTCTGTTGTTCCAAGGGTTTGCTTAGCCAAAGTACAATTTTTTTTGGCCTGACACGAACACAGGAAGGGGTGTGGCCTTATAGAAATTCTTAAAATATTCCCCCGATGAGATTGATTCTAAATATATATGGGTTTGTGGATATAACTACCTAGGTCCAAACAGTTTTTAGAAGTACCATTTTTGGCATTTTTAGCCTCACACACAAAGAGAAAGGTGTGGCCAGGTGGGATCCACCCCATGTTATTCGCAGAATCAAGTTACGTGTGAATACCAATTTTTAGGTCTGTAGCTCCATTCTTTTTTTCTGGCAGAAGTATCATTTTTGGCTTTTTTGAATACAGAAAATGGTGTGGCCATATAGACATACTCAAGACATTCCCTTGGTGACACTGATTCCAAATATATAGGGTTTGTGGGTCTAACTTCAAGCGTGAATCAAGGACACACGGACAGACAGACTATTCCCAATTTATAGTATAGATTGTCCAAGATTACCAATTCTTTCATTTGTCCAATGAAATTGAAAGCAATGTCAACATCCCTAGTATATGTAACTAATACTATTTAGCATCATCGACACTAAGCATAGAATCATGTGCCTTGTCTAACACAATGGACAGAATATGTTGAAGCACTCGAGAGTAACCCAGAGAATTACCCAGTTGCAAAGAATCTGGGAGTAACCCAGAGAATTACCCAGTTGCAAAGGATCTGAGAGTAATTCAGAGAATTACCCAGTTGCAATGGATCTGAGAGTAACCCAGAGAGTCACACAGTTGCAATGGATCTGAGAGTAACCCAGAGAGTCACACAGTTGCAAAGGATCTGAGAGTAACCCAGAGAGTCACACAGTTGCAATGGATCTGAGAGTAACCCAGAGAGTCACACAGTTGCAATGGATCTGAGAGTAACCCAGAGAGTCACACAGTTGCAAAGGATCTGAGAGTAACCCAGAGAGTCACACAGTTGCAAAGGATCTGAGAGTAACCCAGAGAGTCACACAGTTGCAAAGGATCTGAGAGTAACCCAGAGAGTCACACAGTTGCAAAGGATCTGAGAGTAACCCAGAGAGTCACACAGTTGCAAAGGATCTGAGAGTAACCCAGAGAGTCACACAGTTGCAAAGGATCTGAGAGTAATTCAGAGAACTACCCAGTTGCAATGGATCTGAGAGTAACCGAGAGAGTCACACAGTTGCAAAGGATCTGAGAGTAACCCAGAGATTTACACAGTTGCAATGGATCTGAGAGTAACCCAGAGAGTCACACAGTTGCAATGGATCTGAGAGTAACCCAGAGAGTCACACAGTTGCAATGGATCTGAGAGTAACCCAGAGAGTCACACAGTTGCAATGGATCTGAGAGTAACCCAGAGAGTCACACAGTTGCAAAGGATCTGAGAGTAACCCAGAGAGTCACACAGTTGCAAAGGATCTGAGAGTAACCCAGAGAGTCACACAGTTGCAAAGGATCTGAGAGTAACCCAGAGAGTCACACAGTTGCAAAGGATCTGAGAGTAACCCAGAGAGTCACACAGTTGCAAAGGATCTGAGAGTAACCCAGAGAGTCACACAGTTGCAAAGGATCTGAGAGTAATTCAGAGAACTACCCAGTTGCAATGGATCTGAGAGTAACCGAGAGAGTCACACAGTTGCAAAGGATCTGAGAGTAACCCAGAGATTTACACAGTTGCAATGGATCTGAGAGTAACCCAGAGAGTCACACAGTTGCAATGGATCTGAGAGTAACCCAGAGAGTCACACAGTTGCAATGGATCTGAGAGTAACCCAGAGAGTCACACAGTTGCAAAGGATCTGAGAGTAACCCAGAGAGTCACACAGTTGCAAAGGATCTGAGAGTAACCCAGAGAGTCACACAGTTGCAAAGGATCTGAGAGTAATTCAGAGAACTACCCAGTTGCAATGGATCTGAGAGTAACCCAGAGAGTCACACAGTTGCAAAGGATCTGAGAGTTACCCAGAGAGTTACACAGTTGCAAAGGATCTGTGGGAGCAGACTGTGGGGTGTGTCCCAGTACACAGTAGTCAAGAGTACTTGGCCTGTGAGTAGTTGTCCAAATGATTATAATGCTGCTTCACTAGCAGAAATGATTGCAAGGCAAATGTCAGGGAGGGCCATCACATGTCTGAAGAGAACCCTCCATTCCTTACTTGGGGCAACTGACGCAAGAAACATTTGGAAGAGAGCCTAATCAAAATGATTAATAGTGTAATGTGTGGTAACACCTTTGATGTCTAGGAGCAGCAGGGATCCTCAAGTAGAGCAGGAACTGCTACAGGAACTACATGGCATCGCCATTGCCATGACTGCGATTCACTTCGGGACAATGAATCAATTTGATGTATTGTATTAGTGTGTGACCCAATTAGTACCCATTAATTGTAACCAGTTTGTTTTCTTATGGAAATTAGTGTTACTGATTTTATTGTATTAGTGTGACTATCTAGTTATATGTGACTACCTAGCTATGTGTAAGATTTGTTAACTGCTGTCATATGGCACAGTTCTGAACTCCATTGTCACTGATGGGCTGAAGATTGGCAGCCTATTTAAAGGAGCCAGTTCTGAAGCCCAGCAGCTCAGCACACAGCTTGAAGAAGAAGTTTATCTCAAACAAATAAACATATCAACTGAAAACCTGCCAACTCAGGAACTGTCAACTCAGGAACTGTCAACTCAGGAACTGTCAACTCAGGAACTGAATAACTGTCAACCATCAACAGGAGCTGCTATCCAGGGATGTACATCAACTTGCAACCCATCATGCCTAGCCACATGCTGCTCCATTTCTACAGTGTGATGTTTTCTTTTAAAGAGTGTTACTTTGACATGGTAAAGGGGCTCATGCTAACCATGTTGCAGTGACTTAAAGCACTCACATAGCAACATACACAATCCTTGTGTTCCATCTGTCCGATGCAGACTAAAATGTAATGTAATTTGAAATCTTCACACCCCTTAACCTTCCTAAATTAAGGTCCTGGACCACCTGACATTTGGAGCGGTGAGCCAGCCCTGCTTTGTGTGACTTACATAGACATATATTCTTCTGACATTAATTACTGCAATTAATCAGAAGGAGAGGGAAAGAATGGGTATGGAATCTTAGAAAAGCCTGTTGGTGTGACCTGTACAAGTAGGTCTTTAGTGATGGAATCATTTTTAGAAAATTAAATAGAGATTATAGTAGGGTATGTCTGAATGTAAACAAGTCACATGACTTCCATGTGCCTGTGAGATCATGCACGATGAATAAACACGACTGCTATTTGGTAGCTTCACTTAACGACCTGACGACTCACTTCACTAGGAGTGGCTCCAGAACATGGTAAGGGACACCAGGTCCTACGTCTTCTATCACTGCAGCCAATAAACAACAATAGGAAATACAATGATTCCTGTTCTGGCAAGAAGTGGTACTGTATAAAAGAGAGCACCTCAATACACTCTCTTCTATGAATAAAGTTACATCTAATAAGGGGAGGGAGATTTATGGGAAATTACTCATATATATCAGAATCATATTAGGTGAAAAATTTTTTTATAACCAATGATATAGTGGGTGCGTGTATTTGATTATAGGATTGATTATGATTATTTGTGTGTGTGTGTGTGTGTGTGTGTGTGTGTGTGTGTGTGTGTGTGTGTGTGTGTGTGTGTGTGTGTGTGTGTGTGTGTGTGTGAGAGAGAGAGAGAGAGAGAGGTGCATGTGTAAAACAATTTCTGCAGCACTTTGTTGTCATGTAACACCTGCCACAATGCACAAGGTCCCAATGGGACTCTACAGGAGTTGCCTGCTGCTCTGCTACGCTCACCATCAATATTGTCTATGAGAACCTTCATGCACATGTCGAAGAGAGACGTCACAACTGCAGGAAAATAAAGAAGGTAAGAAGAATACTGAAGTGAACAGATAACAAATTCAACACTACACATAAAGATAACCATAACACGAATCAAAGAGATCATATAACACCCTACATGTGACCCAAACACTGCCACATACCAGAAGTCACCTGACATCATTTACTGTGGAAAAAGATGCACTAGAGTACACTCATCTTGTACTGCAGTGCATCCATAAAAACCTGGTGAGGTTAGCAAGTGGCAAGGTTATTCCTGTAATCAACACTTGTCTTTCTGTTAAAAGGATTCACCATCCAGCCAGTCTGGTCCAGCTTATTTGTTCTGGTTGCAGAACAGCTGATTTTAGATTTCACCTAATTAGCACAACATACCACATCTCTCTGCAACAATAGAGGTAGGATGTAAAATGATTTGAGATCTTCTACCACCTCAAGTCTAATACAGCTGTGTCTACATCAAGCCTCAAACCCACACACAGAAAAGCTAAATCTAACAGCTTTAAAAGCAGCTTGACTCATTCTTGTTTGTTAATAGTGAAGAGAAATGGCTGTCCCCCTCTCATTAGTAGTCCTGTCTATGCAGTTACAGAGATCTACTACAATGCCTCTAGCAGCAGCTGACCATGAAGGCAAGTCACTATGAAACTTGCAGAGCAGGTTCTATAACTAATTCCTTAGAACAACGAACAGCTGCTTTGTATTCAATAATGAGGGACTTCCTCATCACCTGCCTTCTTTCTATCCAATATAGGAAACATAGCATGTGTATGTGTGTGTGTGTGTGTGTCTGCCTGTCTAGCTTATGTGCAGCCATATTTCTCAACCATATTCACTTAAATTGGCTTGATTCTTGGAATGACCTGGAGTATGTGATTACATGGCTAACTCACCACCTGGGCCACTCTGAAAGGCCAGGGAGGAGAGGAGAGGAGAGGAGGGGAGAGGAGAGGAGAGGAGGGGAGGGGAGAGGAGGGGAGGGGAGGGGAGGGGAGGGGAGGGGAGGGGAGGGGAGGGGAGGGGAGGGTCTGAAACTAAAACATCCCTGTAGTGACCTGCCCTACACTAGTTGTAAGTTATGGACCTAAGAATGTTTGGTTGTGTGTGTACAGTACATAACCACATGATACTAAACCACTTCACTAAAAAGCTTGGGGTATAACAATACCTCATTAGTTACTACCACATCCAATACAATAGTCCCAGGCAATACCCGGGTACCTCCACACTTCAATGCTTACGTAGACAAAGACAGATTCCAATAGATGCATGGAGCGTGACTATCAAATGCAAATCACATTAGTGGAAAGAGTTGGTAACAAACACCTGACATTATTTCCCTTACCAATAAGAGGCTTCTGCTCACTTCCTTGGGGCACACATTTTGTGGCTTTCAACATTTATAAGCATTAAAAAAATATTCTTAAGATGCTGCTGAGGAACTAAAGGAGAACAGATGCATGTAAGGAAGCTCTTGCTAGAGTTGTCTGCCAACTTGACACAGTGAAGGAGATCAGAAGTATCAGTTACAGCCATGTTGAACTGAGATTTTCAAATTTGTTAAGAGAATGGATGCAGTGATAGGACGAGAGGCAGTGAACAGAAACTGAATAAACTGACAGAGCACACTCACCACTGCGCCACCTCACCAAACCATCAACAAATGAATGGACAATCAACAAATGAATGCAATTTTGCCCATTGGAAGCATCACTATGCAACAGTAATACTATCACGCACACACAATAGAGTCCATGCTAACTATTTAGTCTAAACATTAACTAGATCAATACAGGAACTCTACACTTGATCTGTTCATGGTGACAGCGACTGACAAAACAAGGGGGAGGAGGGGAGAGGTGGAGGGGAGGGGTGTAAGAAAAAAGGTCACATATTCTAATGTCTTCATGTACCTTGAGGTCCGTTAAGTGTTTTTTTCCCAGAGTACACTTGTGTTCGCGACCTTTTGGACTGACCAATCTTCGGCCCTTCTTGCTCAGATACTGAGTAAAAAAAAAGGGTCTGATAGTAGGTTGACACACACACACACACTCATATACCTTTACATTTTGTCCCAGAAGAAGGTTCTCGTGCAGACATGGTAGGAATGGGACTTTTACTAGCTCTGTTCCCATTCCAGGATGGCTTCGTCTCTGGAGCAAATGATGCTCCTCCTAACAGCATGTCATTCAATCTAGCCCCGCCCTTACTCCTACTCTGACCTCCCGCCTCCTTGCCCAATTTGTCTCCAGCACTTCTACCAACACCACTGCCTTTAGACTTCCTACTGAACACATCTGGTGAAGATAAGGCCTTAGAGAAATCATCTTCTCTAACACAGTCAACACGTTTGTCTTTGAGCTTTCTTTTCCGCCTTCTTCTCACCTCCACTTCTTCATTCCCACCCTCTGCATGAATCACTTGAGCATCTCTTTCATCAGTTTCAACCACACCTGAGGACAGATGACAAGGATATTCAGGATGTTGGTGCTGAGGATGGATGGGAGTGGGACTGTGAGGGAGAGGCAGCTGGTGATGGCTGGTAGGCTTTTCTGAGTCTGTTAGTAACCGTTTCCACTTCTTGACAATAAATCTTGCCTTGGTGCTTACTCTTCCTTCCCACTTTCTCAGATGATTAACTTGCTTGCCTATCTGAGTAAGCTATTTGTCAACATAACACAGCCATCAACAGTATTATCACTGCACACACAGTATCATCACTGCACACACAGTATCATCACTGCACACATAGTATTATCACTGCACACACAGTATTGGAGGACAATAAGGTTTAATCCATAATTGACATACTCCATGTAGAAAAGATGACTTACCCTTAATACCTCCAGGGACATAGGGACTGAAGAGAGCTTCTTGAGGATCTTGTTAACCTTTTCTTCCTGTTGGAGGATAGAGATACAATAGGTGGCAAAGTTCAGACCGGAAAATCTGACCTGACCAAACCTGGTGAGATTCAGTTGCCACATTCAGTCTACTTTTCAGTTCCTGAACAACATCCAAAACATCGCTCTCCTCCATCGTTCTACCAAGTTATGAGCAGTAAGTACCGCCTATACCCACTTCCTCACTTCCTCACCTCATTGGTGTGGATTAGGTGAAAACCACAACCACAAACAATCTTGATGCGCGTACCTGGCAAAGTTCATTTAGCTGTGTGGTTGTGTTTGTTGTTTTCTTTTTTCTAAGTAAAGCGTACTACTGCAGGGAATGGTGACCTTAGGGACAGTTACTTTATATGTTTATGGTCTTACTTAGTTTTTCTGTTGTTCTACTTAGTCTGGCAACATATATTATCATATTTATCTTCTGTTTGTACTGTCTCAATAACTGGACTGCAGTACTGTTTAAAGGTTTGGCAGTTGCCAGTTAGCCAACTATATCTTCCATATCTCCATGATGATGATAATAATGATGATGATTTCATTTAATTTTTGCTATACCAAGATTATTGAAACAGACTGAAGACCTGCAGCCTGAATTCAACAATTGCTATGTTGTAGTAAACCAGCTAGGAGATAAACCTGATATAATCAGGATACTGAAAAATATTCCTTTTCAGTATTTAATGCTTTAGATGGATAGGCTGCATTTCCCCTTCATATGATAAGAATAGGTTTATTGGCTATCACTAGCCTGCTTATCACTCTTGCCACTATTATAGCCTTAGCAGCTGGATCTGTCAGAAATCAGGATAAAAATACAAAGCTGCAGTTATAGCTATATCATCATTAAAGAATAAGGAGTGGTTTGGGAGGAGAGAATGGCTATTGCTGGCTATATCTGATAATTATCTTGTAAGACCAGATCATAATAAATGAAGTAGTTTATGCAAGTACTGTTTCTAAAAATAAAAAAAAAGAAGAAAGAAAGAAAATATAATGAATGAAACTCTATCTCCACCAATAATCCTGTGTCTTCATCCTCCAGAGTGACTCCAGTGTGACTCCAGTGTATTCCCCCATCAATAAAGTTGGAGATACCAATTGAACATACTAAATAACATTTTTTTAAAGTGGTGGTGAGTAAAATTCTAGAAAATGAATAATAGTATTTGCCTATTAAGAATGATCAGCAGGCAAGCAATGCATAAAAAAAATTTTAAAACATTTTTTTTTTGAAATGGAGAGAGAGAGAGAAAAAAAAGGGGGAAGGAAAAATTGCAGTGTCTAAAGATTAAAAGAACAAAAAAAAAAAAAAAAAAAAAAGGAACAAAAAAATTTAAAAGAAAAAAAAGGAAATATGCTCTAATAAGCAATAAATTGTCAGTGGAGTAGAAAGGTAAAGTTTGTCTTGGGGGGGGGGGGGGGGGTAAGGGGGAACAAAGGGGAATCATATAAAATATTTAAAAATACCAAAAATAATTGCATATTTTCACACCTCGAGATTGATGACGATCATTATTATGAAAATCTATACTGAAAATAATGAAGCAATGCAACAAAGTTATGAAATGTTTATCAGCTTTGTCCGAGATTACCTATTCTTCTTTCATTTCTCCCAATGAAATCAGAAGCAATGTCTATTAGATTAAGGCCATCAGTTATGTCCCTTGTATATGCAGCTTACATAATACAATGGTTAAATGTTGCTGCATCTTACTATAATTCACAATCTGTCTGTCTGTCTGTCTGTCTGTCTGTCTGTCTGTCTGTCTGTCTGTCTGTCTGTCTGTCTGTCTGTCTGTCTGTCTGTCTGTCTGTCTGTCTGTCTGTCTGCTGGCTGGCTGGCTGGCTGGCTGGCTGGCTGGCTGGCTGGCTGGCTATCTGGCTGGCTATGGGTGTGATTTGGTCAATGGGTGTGGTTTAGTGTCCTGGAACACTAACAAATGACCAAGTTCAATGAAATTTGGCATGTTTAATAATTGTATCATGTTAATTTGATTAATGAGATTAGTGTGAATAATCCTTACATATTACATAAAGCAAACTAAGCATGTTTGTCACTGCAGGAGGCTGACTTAAAAACTGTCCATAGGGCAGGTTTACTGCTAGTCATCTTAGCTAATTCCTCTAACATGTTTTCAAATGTTTCGAAGCAGAAAATTGCACTCTGAAGTGTAGGGGCTGTAGTAACACATGTCAAGTATAAATTGAGCAGGTTATGAAGAAAGGTTTCATTAATATCATAGTTGTTGTTTTTAAATATCTATTACAGAGTAATAGCTAATAACCTATTCCCATATATCTGAAATTATAGAATCAATTATAACTCCATTATATTTTATCTCATGAGATGATGAATCAATTATAACTCATTTGTGCTTTATCTCATACTTTTTTTTTCTTTTTTTTATTCTCAAAAGACAGCCTATTCAAGAACTTTCCAATGATACAACATATATACTTTGACAATATTCCATGAAGTGTATGGCTGGATTTAATTTCTTTTTCAAACATTTTGTTTTGTTTTTAATTTCTCCCCTCCCCCATCCCCCAACAAAATTATTGAATTAAAAATTATTGTTTTGCAGCTCTATTATATATCACTGGCACACAATCCCGTATTGATCCCATGCCATGTCATTTTGTCTCTCTCTCTCCCTCTGTGTGTGTGTACGTGTGTAGCTATGTGTGTACATGGTGTGTGGTTTGGGTGAAGGGGGAAAGTATTTTTGTTCATGAAGGCACTAATAGTGATGAATAATCCTTTTATATGAAGAATTTGAATTCCTTTTTTCCACACCAGGGGTGCCATTTTCAGACAAAAAAATTTTGGCCCTTATCTCGATGGGTTTATCTACCCGATAAACCCGTCTTCAGAAAATTTTAATCAGATTGGTCGAAAATTGTAGACGTTCGAACAGACAAACACATGGAAATGCTCAAAAATGCTTTCTAGTATGATAACCTCCAATTACTGTTAGGAATAACTCCCAACTGCAACAATATTTCTAATTATGATTTAATGAACAATAGAAATGCATGCCTATATTTGCAAACCAGGTCTCCATAAAAACCACCACAGGGCCTGAGTGCAACAACCAATCAGCTTCACAACCTGACCACCTGATGTGTAAGTGGAAGTGATCAAATACGACCTGACCTGATCATATCGTGAGTGTTTGTGTATGGGGGGGGGGGAATCCATGGGATAATGAGCTCACCCATATTTAGATCTTTCCATGCTGGTGGTTTCACAACTGATGAAAAGTGATTATATGGGATGGCCAAAGAATCTTTTACTTCAAAGTCTTGTTAGGCGTAAATCATTCTTTGCCTAATCTATGGTAGCAACCTAACCAACAGTCCAGAAGAAACATGAAATCTGACCACTATTCCACTAACTGGTTTACTTAATACCTATGAGCAAAATGGATAACTATGGTTTACAGGTGGGAGACCAAGTTCATTCATTAAAACATTTAAGCAGGAGATCTCAAGTGTAATTGGATCCTTCCTAAGAATTTTCTATAAAAATAGGAAAAGAGCCTATAAAAACCATATGGCCCAATAGTTAAGTAACTCCCAAGCTGAACATCAGTGGTTCAATTCCCCCTGACTTTTTTTCTAGTTTTTTTTTTCCTTTCCTTTCCTTCCCCACCCCCCCCCCCCCCCCCCCCCATCCTTTTCCCTTCCTTCATTCCCTCCCTTCTTTTCTTCTTTCTTCCCCTCCTCCCCACCCCCATTTTCCTTTCCTTATCTATCTTCTTCTTCACTTTTTGGATGTCTTCTTTTTTTCTTCCCCCCTATTTTTTTACCCCCCCCCCCCCCCCCCCACCGACCACCTATTTTTCCTTCCTTCTTTTCTTCTTTCCACTGTTTCCATCTTTTTTGTTCTTCTACCCCTTCCCTTAATTTTTTTTCTCTAGAAGTGTCACCCTGGTGGGGAAACAAAGAATTCAGATTTGCCCTACCCCCCAAAAAAACCCTATAAAAATGGCTGATTGGTTAAGGCACTGGTCTACCAAGCAGTTAATCCTGGATTCAAATCCAGGTCTGGACTCTTTCACCCCCCCCCCCCCCCCCCCCCCTTTTGTTCTTCAATCTTTTCTTCTTACCCTTACCCTTTATCCAGTCCTTGTTTTCTTCTTTCCCCACTAGTTCTTCCTTCCTTTCCCTGAGCTATTGGGGTATGGAGCTTTTATCTTCTTGATAGTTTAACTGTTCCTAATCAAATCAAGATCTATAGCTATTTAATTTTTTGTTATTGCTGTTTGGTTTTGAACATTTGTTTGTTTGTTCTGTTTTTATCATCACTAAAGTAGCCAAAACAATAACTTTTGTTTGCCATACTTGAACAGGCATCATAACCCAAGTCTTCCATTATTATTGGCCATTGTTTGTATCATTATGAAATGTGCTCTTGATCTGATTGGCAACATCCTGGTGAAAGAATAGGATCAAAATGAAATCTTTCCACTCAACAAGTTTAGTTTATTCTGCATATGATATAATGAAAATGAAAACAAGCTTCTAAAATATACATGTAGGCATTTTCAATTTTGAGAAAACTCAAGCAATAACAAATCTTGACCTTTTATTCATATTAATATAATGTTACAACTATGACCTATATTAGCTAATATTGTCCAGTAATATTTAGTTATAATCGATATTATATTACAAAACTGTGTGTATAGAAGCTATTATATATGAAGAAAAGGGTGATCCTGAATGCTACTGCTGGATGACTTTGCTTGGAAAATATGTATGAGAGCATGAAAATAGTTGTCCTTTGTCATTACTTTTTCACTTTTAATTTCTATTTTACACAAACACTATGCTGTGGAAGAAAAAAAATTCAAAACATACATCCAAAAACAAATAGTAACCTAACAATGATAGTAGCAGCAATTGTAATAGTAATAAAAACACGAGACATAGTTACAGTAAAAGTCAAATTATTGTGTTCAATGTGAATATGTTAATGCTCTGTTGTAACTTGGCTGATCATGTAGAGGCTGGGTTATCTTCTCTTATCACTTTATTCAGTTTAATCATTTCTTTTGATTCATTTGAAGTACAGTTATCACACACAGCTCTCAAGTAGTAGGTGGAGGCACACGTCAACAGAGAACCACTCTCCAGATCAATGTTTGGATCTGTAATATCAACAGCAGCTACTACAAGTATGAATGCCTTGATAAAGAGGTTCGTGTTGGCTATGCTTCCTATTCCCTTAGCATTTTGAATGGTGGCAATATTGAAGATCATGGAACCAATGGCTGACTGTAAAACTTTTCCTTCTAGAACCTCTTCATCCCTAAGAGAAAATAAACAGACTTCAGTGACAGCTTGCACCCAATCCTTAGCTTCATCACACAGTTGGACTCTGCTTAGGAAACCCCTCTTGTAGTACTTGGATATAAATACTTGACATTTGAATCTTCCATCAACTGTATCATCAGAGAAGCCTTGGTTGCCATTCATTCTCTCCATTTCCTCATCAGCTCTATTGGAAATAGACATAAACCTGGTTTTAGGAATGCTTGTATTTTTCTTCAGCCATTCTCCCTCCTGAACTAGATCCAAATTTGACAAGGCTTCGCAACATCTTTGTACTTGAGTGAATATTGAACGCAATGGGAACATGCCACTGATGAATTGGGTCTTAGACACCAGTGAAGTAAAGAAGTAAGTGAATGTCGAGCATTCCAGAGTGTGGAGATAGCATGGCACTTTCTTTGGCATTTGTGATGCAAGAACAGTCAATTCACAATCACTCAAGCTTTCCTGCATGTCAATGGCAACCTTATCAGCATGTGGACATAGCAAAATAATCTTAACTTGCTTGGGTTTCACTTTTCGTATGACTTCTCCTACAAAGTTTCCTGAAATGTGTGTCTCTAGTTTTGTTGCTTGATAATCATTCAGCACCAGAGAGTATCTCTTCACAGACATGTCAGGGGAAATATCAATGAAGCCATCGCCAAAATTACTCACAGATTCTCTCTCAGACAGACCCATTCCATGATCCCAACTGTCACATATACCACCACAATAGACCAGAACAAATAGACCGTTATCTCCTGAGGCAAGGGACACTTGCTGTTCAACAGTATCCAGGAGTCCCTTTCTGATGCAGTCATTGGAGGATGATTGCATTAGCATTGTCTTCTGGACGAAGTTGGTGGCTACCAGAGTGTCATAGATAAGCATTGCCTCTTGGTCTGAGTTTAGCTGGTTGCAGGACAGAGGACTACATCCAGGGCCTGTGCAGGAAGCATTACTGCTGACTACCAGCAGAGAACTTTGTTTTAAGTTGTACACCAATGCTTTAGGCAGAGACATTTCATTAGCAGACTGAAACGAGGCCATTCCTCTCTGAGGATTTCAAGGCTGCACCGAACTGAGCTCAGGGTTAAAAGAGGACTGGTTTTTATTGATCGGGAATTATAAAGTTTTTTAGCGATGGCAATAGCTTTGAGGTACAATTTCACCACCAACATTTGGGTATTTCTCAGGTGAATCCCCCCACCACCCTCCTGATCTATGATGCAATCAATGCCAAATTTTGTTTCCTTCCCTACAGTATTTCAAAAAAGATATTAACCAAACCAAGAAAAAATTTTTTTAATCATTAAATTTTATAACCATGCTTAGTGATGATAATTTAATACACTTGGAGATGAGAAGAAATAAAAATGAATTGACAACAATTTTCCACCTTTACTTCCCTGGTACCCCTCCCACTCTTTCCTCCCTCTACCATGTCTGCCTGGGGTGAATTTATATGCTCCATTATATGCACATAAGAACTATATCTATACATATGTCATATACATAATATAAATAAAATGGAGATGCCTGCCTGCCTGCCTGCCTGCCTGCCTGCCTGCCTGCCTGCCTGCCTGCCTGCCTGCCTGCCTGCCTGCCTGCCTGCCTGCCTGCCTGCCTGCCTGCCTGCCTGCCTGCCTGCCTGCCTGCCTGCCTGCCTGCCTGCCTGCCTGCCTGCCTGCCTGCCTGCCTGCCTGCCTGCCTGCCTGCCTGCCTGCCTGCCTGTGCGCCTGCTTGGTCTGAATTTTGGCATAAGCATAGGTTTCGACCAAACTTGAAAAACATGGATTAAAAATTTTGAAAAATCGTGACTCTGGTGGCAGAAAAAAGAATTTAAATATATCAAACAAAACAAGCCAAAAAAAACAAAACAACAAACAATCCATGTCTGAATTATTATGTCACATATCTACCAAGCAGAAACTCCAAGTTTGAAACCAAGCAGAAACTCCATAGCCAGAATCCCAGACTGAGCTTTCTTTTTCTAATTTCTTTTCTCCTTCCTTTTCCCCCCATGCCTCCACTTTTCCTTACTTTTTTTTCCTTCTTCCCCCCCCCCCCCCACCCCTTTTCATTCATACTTCTCTTTTAACTGTGGCAACACTTGGAATGGTGGGGCAGGGGCTTTTTAACTATTGTTTACTTTTGTACAACTAATTGGTTACAGCTAAGTACTTTTACTGTATGGCAACCCTGTGGTTAGTACTAAGTGTATGTATATATATATAGAAACCCAAAATTTGTGAATCTCACCACAACTTTAACCTCATCTTAACTGTTTTAAACAATTATTTTGCCTGGTCTTAAACACTATGTTTTAATAAATATAATAGTAATTATTTGCCACAGGTCTTAGTGCAGGACTGCTCTTGTTTCTCCCCCATCCTTTGTTTCCTTCCTTCTGTTCTTCTTCCCCTTTCTATTCTTCTCCCCCCCCACTTTTTTTTTCGCTTCCTTCTATTCCTCTTCACACTTTTTTTCCCCCCTTTCTTTTCTTTTCCCCCTTTTTTTTCTTTCCCATTCTTTTATTCTTCCTTCTTTTCTTATTGCAGATATCTTACAAAAACGGTTTGTTGGGTCAATCTCAGCTATACTTCTACCTGGTTTTCTTGTGGGTGCAGGTAGTTAGGACAAACCCTTTGATCTTACACCTAAAACTTGGCATGCACATACATGGCTCTGGGCGTGACTTGGGCTAGGTCCCACTTGATTACATCTCTTCCTCTGGAAATATCTACCTAAGAATGTCAAAAATGATATTTGATCAACTCTTGGACAAGGTCTGAGCTGCATTTGGCTACACCTTTCCATGTGGGCATGTCATTACATCTCTGGTAACACCTGGTATGCCTGCTAATGTTGGATGTGGGTATGGTGGATGTTTTAGGTGTTTAGGTTCAAACTAAGTGTGATGCAATATTGTCATGCTATTTGAAGTGCAGGAAATGTGATTTATAGCAAAGATTTAGGGTTCCATTTTGGCCTAAATTGTTCTAACAGTAGTATTTGTAGGCTGAAGCAGTATCTGATGGAATACTATTGATAGCGGAGTAGAGTATGTGAGTGAACTGAAGCATATAATGTAATTAAACAAAGTTGGGGAAAGAGGGTAGAGAGAACAGTAAGGAATAGGGATAGGAAAATCCTTTTGATTTCATTCCTCTAAACCCCTGATACTTAGCTAGAATTTCATCACAAGGTAACGGTATGATGTTACTTGCTGAATTCCTCTATGAGGTGTGGTTAACCATATCAGTTGAGCGCCCCTGAGTTTTTGTGGCAAAGTTCACAGTAAATTTGACAAAATGCTAGAAGGATTAAAGAGGTTAAAGAAGTAGCGTGATTTTGAGGGCTAGCCGAGCAGTGAGGACAGAGAGTCAGGCTGGAGTTCATCATGTGTAGCTATTAGCTAAATCTGTTAATTTCAGTATTACTGAAACAACTTTGTTCGTATGTTTTCACATAGTTTTGCATAGTGGTGGAGTACTATTTGTCATTTTGCACCATACAGTATTGCATCATATCACATTGCATCCTATCTTTATTGTATCATATCTTTGCTGCACCATTCCAGTGTTGCATCATATTAGCATTGCACCATTCCAGTATTGCATCATATTAGCATTGCACCATTCCAGTATTGCATCATATTAGCATTGCACCATTCCAGTATTGCATCATATTAGCATTGCATCATATCAGTATTTCATCAGGATATATGCAAGCTTAATGGGATTGAGTAAGTTTGAATACTGTTTTTCTAGTTAATAATCTTTGATTATACTTAGCAAATAAGGGACTGGAATGCAGTAGAGAGGATGCTAGTGGGAGGGTAATGACAACTGACACATCATAACTAAAACTTATAGTGCATAGATTTGCCAGTTCTGGAATCATTCTGGCCCGTAGGAGCACTGGCTGGAACTCTCAGAGATTTGCTTTCTAGTAACTAGCATTTAACTATATTGATTACTGGACCACCACTTCACCAGCTTTCCTTAGGCCTACTGAGGAATCTATAACCTATTCCATGTACACAAGGAGTATTTTTTTTTACATTTTTGTACAGCTATGGGGCAGTGTTGCCAGATTGGTATTTTCAATACTGGATTTTAAAAAAATGGCATTTTGATTAAGGCTTTGGCATTGGGAATTTTGATTTGGCATTGTCTAAAATATCTGGCATTTTGCTGGTATTTTCAGAGATTTTTTGCTGACTTTTTTTTGTTGCATTCCTTTCATTGTTGAAGTTCTGTGAATGAAGAGAGAATAGCAGGAGAGTACTCTTAACTATAGGTAACACTGGCCTGGACTGATACCAAAGATCAGGAGCACAAGAGGTGTTGTATTACTACACAAGCAGTCTCTTTACAAGATCATTGTGATGAGATGAACTACCTTTTTTTTTTTACTTCTACTCACTCTGAGTTTGACCATGTCAACACCTTCCAGTGGCAAAACATCCCAGCCTTCTCCATCAGTGCCTAAAGCTACATTTGCAAGATGCTCTGCAAGATGCTTGTGGACAGCCTCTCACTTTGTTTCTAGGGACTTTGAGAATTCCTACACCAAGCACAGAGAAGCAGCCATTGGATATCTGATAGGAAATATAAAGATTCACTGCCAAGCATTCCCCCAGAGTCTTCTCAATTAAGTCAAAAAGAGGATCCCTCCCTCATTGGACATCTTTTGGAGCATCAGTGGTGCCTGGTCACATCAGTCAAGGGTTCTGTCACAAGCAGCAAGAATTCCATTTGCAGCTAACCCTCTACACCATATCATGGATGATGTCCACATGGTAGAGGAGCAGTACAGGAAGATTATGATGCAACCATGGAGAGAAATTTGCTTTCATGAAGACCGGTGTGCTGCCCAAGGATACTGCCCAAGAGTGCTCACCCAGGTGAGCTGCCCAAAGATGCTCATGCAAAGATGTCTAATATTCTGGACCAATATCCTCAAGTATGAGTGCAGTGATGGCTCTCATCCCTATGCAAATCTAGCTTGATATGCTGTATTAGCCACTCCAGTAAGCAATGCTGTGGTTGAAGGAATCATTTCTCATGTGGTTTGCATCAATAAAGTGCAAGTTCGCATATCCATCAGAATGTTGGATGCTATACTAAGAATATGCTTGTTTCTATAGCAACATAGTCAGTGGTGCACCAAAGGTAAGATCTCCCCGAATATGTTAGTAAAGTTTAATATTTTATGTACATGGATGATAAACAGCTCCATGGCATGAATAATGTTATTACCAAATAATATTGTTTAAAAAATATATCAAAACATTATTTCATGTGGTTTTGTAAGTTGATTAATTGGGTTAGGCTAGGTACAAATACAGCATTAGCTGGCATTTCCGAACCAGTCATTTGTTGTTTTTTTTGCCATTAAAAATTTCTGGTAATACCACTATGGGATTGAAAGGATGGCTACCACACTTTCAGAAGCAACCTTAAATTATCATTTGTAATCACAATGTTTGATTCAAAAGACTATTTCACATGAGAGTGAAAGGAAAGGGTTGTGGTTGATTGGAGAACCATGTTGTTGACCTTGCACTGAACACAATTACAAATTTTCCTTTTGTGTACATAGGAAGTTGTACAGTGTAGTTGAAAGGGATTTCCCTTGAGAGTCACACCCCCCCCCCCCCCCCCCTCCAGTACATTAAATGAGGCAAAACAGCCAATTTAAACACATCATAGATTTGGTTATATTAAGTTAGAAGTTTACTTCATATTGTCTATAAATAAAATTTGTTTATATGAATAGTGGGTTGGCTCGGGTCATAGGTTCAGCTCATTACTCAACACGGCAGATGACACATTAACATGGAGTTTAATAGTAATACAGTGTATTTGGGGAAGGAGAGAGGATGATTACTATTGATTCAATTTAAAGCACCTGATTTGTTAATAAAATCAGAAAAAGAAATAATTTGTATTGTTTTCCAGCATTAATTAATGACATGACAAGAGTACAAACCCCTCCCCCCCCACCTCCATCCCCACCTCCATCCTATGGGAGGTTTTTCAAACGACCTTTGACCTCCTACAGCAGTAAACTTGTTCAGTTTACTTAATTAATGTAATATGTAAGGATATTAACACTAATCTCAATAATAATCAATCACACATGATACAATTAATGAACATTTCTGTGAAAGTACCATTCACTCTTAGCTATATATATAGGCAGTGAAAACAACTTCCAGTGAGTGTGGCTAATAGCCCAACCATACCCATAGCCATGCACAGAAGGGCAATAACGCTATTGATTGCGTGGATATCACATCTCAAATTTTAGCCTGATTGGTTTTTCGCTGTGAAAACTATTTTTGTGGGTGTGGCTATGATATACATACCCATTGCTACCTGACACGAATAAAACTTTTGCAAGGACGTGCAGTAAGGTGCCCTAATCATCCCTGAAGTTTCACATAGATCGCTCCAGCAATTTCGAAGGAGTAAGGGTTTGGAAGGAAGAAGCGTCCACGTATACAGACAGACAGACAGACAGACAGACAGACAGACAGACAGACAGACAGACAGACAGACAGACAGACAGACAGACAGACAGACAGACAGACAGACAGACAGACAGACAGACAGACAGACAGACAGACAGACAGACAGACAGACAGACAGACAGATTGTGAATATATTATTAAGTATTATTAATTAATATAATTAATAATAATAATTAGTAAGATAATTATGTCTCCAAGAAAAAAGACCAGTTACTATCTACTAGCATGGCCACACTAATAATAAATGTAGTCACTCAATACACATCGTTCAATAGCCATAAATCTTCACTATGGTCATCAGGAAATCATAACTTCCAATTGTCAAACCTCTGAAGCTAATCTCTGAAATGATAAAATCATCATGGTTTCTAAGAAATACACAACATACTTGTTCGAAGCTCATAGCAATCCTCCTGTACTTGACCAACTGCTCTGTCATTTGTCTTAGATCTCTCTGTCCAACATGAAGCACACCTCCATGAAGCCTTTCTCCTCCGCTCTGACAATAGTATGGTCATTAAGCATAAGAGGAGTGTTTTGGTGTCTGGCAAACTCACATACTTTGAATACTGTCTCACCATCTCAGGTATCATGCCACTTTAGTCCAGAGTTGCAGCAGCCAGTGACTTTCCTGTGCCCACCAATAAGAGCAGTCTCTACCACTTCCTCTGGCATGATCAACTATTACCACCATTTCATTCCAAGGTTGCCAACAAGCTCCATCTCCTCAACTGATGTCACCAAGGTGGGCATGCAATCGAGTGGACCCAAAAATATCAGTCAGCATTCCATGTCAGTTTTGGTGATGCCACCCTCCTCCACCACTCCCATTCAAATGCAGACAGCATCAGGGTGGACGCATTGGACAGGGCAATCAGTGGTCAGCAAGAGCAATTTCTAGATGGTATCTGGTGTCCCATGGCTTTCTTCTTTAGCTCTTACAGCAGGCATTTTGTGTGTATATATGATGTGCTATACACAATTGTTGATGACCATTAGCAGCTTCAATTTCAGGGTTGGACTATTCACCCACCAAAAGAAATTTTACCCTCAATTTTCCACAACTCAATCATAAATCAATTGAATATTAAGAATTTTTAGGTGCACATTATTTCCTGTCTTTTAATCAGATGATCTGTGGATAGCTATGTGGAGATGAGAAGTGATACCAACAGTTGATGCAGCCACAAATCCTTGCCAATGGATGAAAACTGGTTCCTCCAATCATGATCTCACTTTCCTCAGAAACTGACGGCTTCTTCCCCCACCTCCCTTTTCTGTGCACAGTAATTCCTCACTTGGTGTACAAAGCCATAATCAATGTTCCCTTGTATTCTGTGAACCATTTATTTTCAAATAACCACTGTGATTGTGCTACCAACATATAGTTACCTATTCACCCAACCAAAAAAAAAAAACCCTGGAAACATATACCGAAATGGTTTACTTTAAAAAAAAAAAATCCATTCCCTTCAAAATGAACTCTATTGTACCCTCAACATTGTGCAGTGCAGGGTGGGGTGTCGTTTATCAGGAAATTCTGCAGTTAATTTTTGTTATCATGTCGTTTTAAACTGTACTGGACTGCCAGCCAAGAGAATGCAACTTCCCTTTGGGCTTATCACTACAGCTGCTCCCATTAGTTAGCCTAAAATGACCTATTTCTAGTCATTTTGGTATTACGACCTGAATAAATCTTCTTCAATTTAAAAACCTCACGAGTGGGTGCAGTGGTGCTTGATTTCCATTCTTTTGATACCCTTCTGACTCTGTAGCTTCAAAATTGAAGGCATGTATAGCAGGCACACATACGGATTAATAGCTATTTGTAAGAGATAGTGTAATTTTGCTTCTGACATATGTTTGAGGTGAAAAACAACCTACTATCACCAGGGACCTTGCAACTGAGATATTATGAGAGAGAGAGAGGGGGGACCCCCAGTTAAAAAAAAAAAAAAAAAAAAAAAAAAAAAAAAAAAAAAAAAAAAAAAAAAAAAAAAAAAAAAAAAAAAAAAAAAACATCCACAACCCATCACATACATCCTGAAATTTTCCTTTTAGTAGCTATATAGATTAAATTCACTATTTGTAAATTTACTGTTGGTAAAATGGTGAACTAATTGTCCCATCCTTTGACCACAGTCCATATTATACTCGCCTTAATTCTCATTCCTAGATGGGGCCTCAAATCCCTCACACACGATCTCCTTCTCCCCCCTCAATGGCTTGATCCAGGGCTGCACCAAAATTTTTGATAGGAAGGAGGTGAGAAGGCCAGTCAGTTAGTAGTTCAACTTACCTTATTTTTAAAAAAATATTTATAAAATAAATTTATAAAGTGCAGTTTTTAATTCATGCTGGACTTAAGAATTATGTCTCACCATGCACTTTCTCTAATACTAAATCTTATTTAAAGTATCAAAACATCTCTCTGAGACTTACAAAATTGTTGATGTTACCTCCTTCTTTACATGAAGTTTTGGTAAAATAGTTTTATGTATAGGAAGCATCAGATTTATACACAAATTTTCAGTGTCAAATGAACCAGTACAGAAAGAGCTAAACTCTCAGACATAATAGTGTAGAATCTGTTATGTTGCATTCCTTGTACTGCATCATCAGAATTACATCATCTGACATCATCACTGTACAACCAGGAGGCAGGAGTAGCTTTAGTGCTAGTTGTTTGTGCTAGACTGAGTAAAGTTTTCTAATATTATTCTCTAGTATATATGAGGCACCAGGATGATGTTACATTAGGATTGTGACATGGTGGTTAATTAGTCATAGGTTCCATTTGTCCAACATGAAGAAGTTCTTAACTCTGAAGTTGACTGCAAATAACACTTAGTTATGTGAAGATATTTATACTTCGAAATAAATGTGTACTTCATCCAAAAAAAATTATCCATATATTGTTGAGCTCTGTAAATTTATTTACTTTGTTTTTTTGTTTGTTTTTTTGCTTCAAGCAGTGTCAAAACCACACTGGTAGTGAATGAATACCACACAACTGTAGTGGTGTATCAGTATGCCTGCCTCACTTTCATTTCATAATGTCAAATCATAACAGCTGTCATTGTACACATGTGATGCTCACACTCGACTCTAGTGCAGGAAGAATGAACATCCTTGGACATGTATAAGTCCACACATAGCACCTGCACCAGTAAAATATACCCTCCCCCCCCCCCCCCCCCCCATCTCATGCATATCTGACTTGAAGTTATCCTATGCCTGCATCAGTTAGCCCATAGGCCTGATCACAGTTATTCCTTGGTCACACACACAACTCATGGCTTATTCCTGTTCCATGTCAAGGATATCATTAGTTTGATGTGATGTAGACTGTTTTGTCTGTGTGCTCCACTTTTGCTAGAAACATAAAAAATAGAGCTACAGCCACACTAGAGCTACAGCCACACTAGAGCTACAGCCACACTAGAGCTACAGCCACACTAGAGCTACAGCCACACTAGAGCTACAGCCACACTAGAGCTACAGCCACACTAGAGCTACAGCCACACTAGAGCTACAGCCACACTAGAGCTACAGCCACACTAGAGCTACAGCCACACTAGAGCTACAGCCACACTAGAGCTACAGCCACACTAGAGCTACAGCCACACTAGAGCTACAGCCACACTAGAGCTACAGCCACACTAGAGCTACAGCCACACTAGAGCTACAGCCACACTAGAGCTACAGCCACACTAGAGCTACAGCCACACTAGAGCTACAGCCACACTAGAGCTACAGCCACACTAGAGCTACAGCCACACTAGAGCTACAGCCACACTAGAGCTACAGCCAGCCCAACTTGATTTTGAGTCAAGCTTATTTTGTGTGTGAACTCAACATCACTGAGATATACCAACATCACTCTGAGATAGCTAAATATCACTCTGAAATAGCTAGACATCACTCTGAGATAACACAACATGATCACTCTGAGATAACTTTACAAGCTCAGGTCATTTACTTTAGGAAACTTGTTTCATACATTTGATGAAAGTGACCTCAAACACGACCTTGAAATCATCAGTGCAGACAGGTGCTTACCTGCGGATCAGTCAGTTAGTGGGACTAGTTGTTTCCAAGCACAAGACAGCAGATAAAACACATGTTTTCCCTAGTGGCTAAACCTCTGCACTTAGAAATAATTTGCAAAGTCACTTCAAAATATTTTAAGGTTCATTGCTTGTACGAAGTGGACAAGGACACATGACTTCTTGCACCATGAAGTGTGTCGGCTAAATGCATCACTCAAATCACACACTTATGTTTTCTTTTTATATAATATCTCCGATTTCCCCCTGCAAACTCCTAATACCAAATATATACATGTCACATGCTTTCCACATACATCATGGGGGTTGCTATGTAGTATGTAACCCTTACCAGATCTTACAGTGTGCTCTAAAATTCTCTTACTGGTAAAGTCTCATATGTTACTTATCAAGTGTGTAACAATAACAATACAAGACAGCATTTTCTACAGAAACTTTTAAACATGTATCATGATATAAAAAGAAAAGATTCATTGCAATGCTCAATGTATTAAGGAACCACTTGTCCTGTTAGAAACTGCTATATATTTCACAATAATTTGATGTTAAAAAAATTGTTTAATTTATAGATAACTTCTTGTATACTAAATTCTTTAGATGAGTACACTGCTGTTTCCGATGTTAAAGGTCAGGCTGATTCTTGAAAGTATCTCCTATCATTGCAAAGAACTGGTCAATCTGCAATGTTAAGAAATTTTTCATATCAACAATAATTTTCAAAATATAACCATATCTTACCAAGCCCTCAACTTCATTGGAGTCAGTCATGTCTTCACCTCCAGTGTGTGGGATCATCCTGATGAGGGGAGCATTGAACTTCTTGCTGTGAGAAAGTCGTTCATGTAGGTGGTTCATTCCTGCCATTTTAATGCTGTGCTTCTTCAACACTTCCTTGTAGAACAACCAACCGAGAAAGAAAATATTCTCAGGAATTTCTAATCTCTGATGAATCATGTCGATAGTGGATGCCACTTGGATAAATGTGGTAATAGACAGATTCGGGTTCTTCATCCGATTGAGGTTTGTATCGCATGCAACTTCAATTGAAGCTATGCTGTACATCAGAGAGCAGAGTACTGTCTCCATGATTTTTCCTTGGAGCATATGCCGTTTCTCAAATTGGATAAGTGGTCCATCAGGTAGGTCTGAAAGAGTGTCAAGGTAAGCTACTGATTTCTTATCCAGTGGGTCAATGGGAAGAGCGTGGTTGTAAAGCTCTAAAGCATACTGGAATCGCCCAACACCAACATCTGGGTAATCTTGGTTGCTAATAATGTTACGAATAGACATTTGAGGCTGCATACTCTTTATGTTCAGACCGGACTGCTCATTGTACATTACAAGCATAGCTGTCAGACATTCACAGCATATCTGACATTCCAAAAATATTTCCTGTATTGGTAAAGTTCCAGAAGTCTTACGAAATAAGACAATAGCATTGGAAAGAAAATAAGTGAAGATTGAATTCCCTAAAGGACCTAATACTACAGAAGTTTCATTAGCCATGCAGGCACTCATGACATAGAGATCCACTAAGCGATTCACTATGGGAAGGGTGGCAAGTTCCTTGCCTATACCTCCTGCATAGCAGCAGTCAAGAGTAAAAAGAATGTACTTGGCATTGCACTCAATCTCATTGAGCCATTTGCCCAATACATCAGCAGTGATGTAAGTATCACGTGAGTAATCAAAGTCTGCAGGTGCAAGCCCCCACTCATTATTACCAACACTGATACCATGCCCTGAAAAATGGAACACAAATAAACCACCAATTCCCACTTGACTGGCATGCTTCTGGAATGTCTCTTTCATGCCTTTGGCTGTACATCTGTCTGTCTGCCTAGAAGCAGAGTAGGTGTGAGCATTCTCTTCACAAACAGCTCCCACTGTTACAAATGCATTTCTTACTTGCATAGCATCATCAACTGTGACTGATGACAACCTCTTGTGTTGAAAGGAAGGAGACGTCTGCTTATCAATCCCAAAACTGACCACACAGCTCTCAGAAGGATTGAATTGGAGAACACCTGGGAGGTCATTGGAAACAATAACGAAGCCTGGGTCGACGTTATTTATGGTGAATTGACCTACAGCGTTACTTTGGCTCTCCACTTGCCCCATGATTTTCCACTCAAGCGCTGTTGGTAGGGCACTACAGGTCTCGTCAGAGGAACTTTGCTCGATTCAGGATGTAAAACCACCTAATTCATAGCCGAAAAGAAGGAGGAGCTTTCCTGCGCAAGAAAGAAGGAATTGAAGAGCTCCTATCCTCTCTTTCCACAATTCTGCTTCAATTTTTTTTTAAATTCCCCCCAAAAATAAACTACTGAAGTAAAATAAATGGAATAAAAATAATATATGAATAAATAAATATAAATAAAATAAAAAATTAATAAATGAATTAAAAATGAAGGAATGAAGGAATGAATGAAGGAATGAAAGAAGGAAAGAAGGAAAGAATAAAGGAAGGAAGGGAGGGACGGAAGGACGGACAGACGGACAGACAGACAGACAGACGGACAGACAGACAGACAGACAGACAGACAGACAGACAGACAGACAGACAGACAGACAGACAGACAGACAGACAGACAGACAGACAGACAGACAGACAGACAGACAGACAGACAGACAGACAGACAATTATAGTAAGATTATTATTATTATCAATGTTACTAAAGTTCTATAATTAATAAAATTTAAAGAGAATAGAAACTCTATTCTTACTAGCTTTGGTGGGCTGTAGTTACAAAAATGTCTTCAAAGAAGACATTTTTGTAGACTTTTAAAATGAAAGTGAACATGTGATTAGGTTAATATGTATTAAATTTCATGGACTGTGTTTTCCTCATGTAATGTCAAATGGATTCTGGGATCCAAATTTTCAAAAATTTATTCTGTTTTAAAGAAACATCCTTGCTATGGGATATGTCTACTGAAGAGTAAGTTTTATTTGATATGGTGCTTTGATGAAAAAGTGGCCATACAAACATGCATAATATGTACAAACTTTATTTGGCTTTAAAGAAACATCCTTGCTATGTGATGTGTCTACTCTGAAGAGTAAGTTTTATTTGATATGGTGTTTTGGTGATAAAGTGGACACAAACATGCATAATATGTACAAACTTTTTTTAGGCTGACACATATGGACATGTGGCTAGGTGAGACTCTGCCCATGTACACATATCAAGTTTTAGATCTGTAGTTCCAAGGGTTTATTTGGCCAAAGTACCATTTTTGGCTTTTTTTGGCCTGACATGAACACAGAAAGGGGTATGGCCTTATAGATATTCTTAAACCATTTCCCTGGCGATGCTGATTCCAAATAAATATGGGTTCGTGGATGCAGCTACTAAGGTCCAAGTGATTTTTAAAAGTTTTTTTTGTTGGCATTTTGGCTTTCCACACCAGGAGGAAGATGGTAAGATGTAACCCACCCCATGTTACTCCTATAGTCAAGTCGTGTGTGCATACCATGTTTTAGGCTTGTTGCTCCATTTTTTTTTTTACTGGCAGAAGTACCATGTTTTGCTTCTTCTTTTTTTTAATACAGAAAAGGGTGTGGCTATATAGATATGCTTAAAATGTACCTCTGGTGACACTGAATCTAACTATATGGGTTTGTGGGTCTAACTTCAACTGTTCAAGCATAAATTGAGGATACACAGGCAGGCAGGCAGGCAGGCAGGCAGGCAGGCAGGCAGGCAGGCAGGCAGGCAGGCAGGCAGGCAGGCAGGCAGGCAGGCAGGCAGGCAGGCAGGCAGGCAGGCAGGCAGGCAGGCAGGCAGGCAGGCAGGCAGGCAGGCAGGCAGGCAGGCAGGCAGGCAGGCAGGCAGGCAGGCAGGCAGGCAGGCAGGCAGACATATTTCAACTCTATAATACTAGTGGGCCTGTTGTAGCTTTGCTGCATGGTATTGGTACAGCGAAGTATGGAAGTGGTATAAGAAATTAATAACATCTTAAATGAAATGTGTGTGATGGCATTCACTAATGTTTGTTGGCTAAATTACACCCATAATAAAACACACACGGGAGTATAATAACACTCATGGTTACATGAAGACCATATGCCCAATTTCAGCCGGATTGTCCAGCATGTGACCGGAAAGTGTGTTACTCTGCTGTGTGTGTGTGTGTGTGTGTGTGTGTGTGTGTGTGTGTGTGTGTGTGTGTGTGTGTGTGTGTGTGTGTGTGTGTGTGTGTGTGTGTGTGTGTGTGTGTGTGTGTGTGTGTGTGTGTGTGTGTGTGTGTGTGTGTGTGTGTGTGTGTGTGTGTGTGTGTGTGTGTGTGTGTGTGTGTGTGTGTGTGTGTGTGTGTGTACTTTGGGGGTTCATTTATATATTGTTCCACTTGATTGCCTCTCCTAACCAATCTGGCTATATCCATTAAATATTTTATGGGTGTGACTAGACACAGTTATAGGAGGTTAATAACACCCTTGTTATTATTACCTCAAGTTTTAGCACGATTGATTCTTGTCAGTGAAAACATCTGGTGTGAGTGTGGTTAGGACTAAACCATGCCCATTGCCACACCCACACCTTTGTTTGATTACTCTTCCCAGCCGGTTGAGTCTAAAGAGCTCGAATTTTTAGGGTTTGCTGGGGGTCACCCTGGGGTGATTATGGAGGAAATGGGGTGAAGTGGGGCTACTTTTTTCAAAATCTCCTGGCTGAGGTCACAACTCTATGCCAGATAAACCACTCAATTTACTACCAACTACAATTATGTAAACATTCTAAGTGAGGTCAGCAAGACCATGCTCATATCCCTTTCCTTTTCTTCTTTTGATTCCTGTATGCCAAAACATCTGGTATGTGACAGGAAACAAACAAACCAACAAAAATCTTAAATTATAGTATGATATTTTTTATTGTTTCAATCTGTAGGATTCTAGTGTAGTTAATAATGCTCACTCGAGTGCTTGGAGTCCACATGCAGAATGTCAGACCAGATTGATCCTTTAATTAGCTTATGGCTGTCAAAAGGACTACCCACCGGTGTGACAATGAAAAAAAATACACCCATTGCCACACCCACACATGGCAAATAATGCTCACACAGTTACTTGGAGACCACATGTCAAATTTCAGTCTGATAGGCCCTTTAATTAGCTTTTGGAAGCCAAGACAACCTCCTGTGGGTGTGACCATGACAAAACCACACCTTTTGCCACACCCACAGGTGGCCAGGTATTTGGAGACCACATGCCAAATTTTGGCATGATTGGTCCTTTGATTAGCTTTTGATAGTCAAAGTGACTTCCTATGGGTTGGTTATGACATAACCACACCCTTTGCCACTCCCACATGTGGTTAATAACACTCGCACAGGTACTTGGAGACCACATACCAAATTTAAGCCTGATTGGTCCAGTGGTTTGGCAATGAAAACAATTCATGCATACACGCACACACGCAGCACCGCATGGACACACACACACCCATCCACACACACACACCCACAGCCCTTATTTATAAGTAGCTAGATTATAATCGGATGTTGAACAAAAAACTAATTTGAAAAAGCCATTGTGGCGCGCATCCTACGGAACATAATTAACATTATTATGTGGTTATTGGTATGTCTGTCGATCTTTTCCAGTTTTTGTCTTTGTTAAAGATTTAACAAGAGAAAGTGTTGTTCAACTCTATTGAATTATTTGATAGCTAGCTGGCTACACCATCATTATCATGTTTATTATCAGCAACAGTCTTGTTATTTATGTGTTGGAATGCATTGTTATGAATTACCACAGCACAATTAGGTACAACCAACAAAAAAAAGTGTTAAATTTGGCATTGGTTTTTTTCCTCACTGATTTTTTTTACCCTTCTTTTTCTTCAATCAATCAAAATCATTCCACAAGTTGTTTTTTCCCCCCATAGGTTCAGTATTTATTACAGTATTGATCAAATCAATCAATACTGTTATAAATTCAAAATCAAATATCTCATAAGACTTTACAGCATAAGGTGTGGGGTAATTAGTGGCATTGGTAAACTTGGTCACTAAAAACAAGGGGTAGCCTGTGGTAGAGCAGTTCACACTGTCTGTGTCCTTTGGGCAGGATAGTCCGGCAGCCACTGGGGTGAACATTGTTTTATGGTATGTACAATACTTTTTTGTGGATTCAATATCTCAAGACCATATATTTAAAGAATCTGCAGGGTGACATTGTCAAAATGCTGAACATTTTGAAATATGGGATATTTTATAGGAGAACGTAACCAACCAACAATAAGGCAATCATGAAGTTTGAAAGATGAGGCTTTAAAAAAAAAGAAGTTATAACAGCACATGTCAAATAATCAAAAAAGTAGGCGGAGTGATATGATGCTGTAGTATACTTCTCTATATGTGTGTGCTATGATGAATGTGGTGGCCTTATGTTAATATATCAGTATATATAGTATCACCATCAGTAGTGTGTAGCCAAATGTGATGTGTTTAGATGGAATCTCATTTTGGGGTGTAGGCAATGTTGTTTTAATGTGCACAATTTGTATATTAAGACATTATGTTTATGGGATCTGATGGGTGACATCATGTTGATGTTAAGCTTTTTACTTTTTTTGATATGCACTGCAGAGGAAAAAATTTTTAAAATTAAAAATGTGACTAAATGATTAGTGTAAAGAATGTAATTCAAATCGTGTGCGATTTAACTATCAATTTGCAAAAATCCCACCAAAAATGCATTTAGAATCCACAGTTGCTCAAATCTGAAGACAATTTTGGGGCAAAACTCTCTTTTTGGTTCAAATTGATTTTAATTAAAATAACTTACTGAAGTTAAACACTCTTAGGCCTGCTTAGTACTTGGATGGGTGATCACCTGGGGACAGCAGATCTTGTAAGTGGTTTCCCTTTTTTTCCTTAATCCCCCCACCCCCCCCCCCCACCTTCTGCTCTCTCTTCTTACTTTGCCGCAAAGGGCTGGATATGACACGCTAAATTTGAAACTTCTCAACTTCTCACAAATTTACGCCCCTACTTTGATGTTAATATTGTTGTGTTGTTTAATGAAAATAGTAATGAAAGGGCAGCCCAAAGTGGAAATATATATATATATATATATATATATATATATATATATATATACTGGCGATTGAAAATGTCATGACTTATTAATTAAATAGTATCTATGTAATGTTCTTTTTCATAGCATGATCTGTATTAATAGTGTAATTTTTAAAGTGGAAGTTTCACTGCAAGGTTGGTTCACATGATCTAATTATTATGTTGTACATTATATACTTAATGCAAAACACGTAAAGTACAAATGTTACACAAAAACAGTGTGAGACAATCTGGAAGAGCTTTACTGTATTCTAACATTGGTGAGCAGTTGTGAGTGCTTTGTCCTCAGCTTTGAGATTTTTTTAAAATTTTGTGCCACTCTCACTGCCCTTGCTCCCATGAATTTAGACATACAGTCAGCATGGTACCCAGCATCTACAGCATACAGATTACTAATAACCATGTACAGATGTATACAAACCTCATTAGTGCACTGGTCATTTCACTCATGACATGTGGCCAGAATGGACCGCTTGAATGATTTCTTTCAGCACCTTGATTTGCAGTTCTACATAAAGTAGATCACCTCCAGTGTGACAGATTTTTCACCTTTTCCACATTACAACTTTTTACCTCAAAAGAGACACAACATGTGTAAAGTTGAATTCATGTACACCTGAACATCATTGCCTCTAGGTGGAAAATGATTCATATCTCCTACATCTGCTAGTTGATCGATATGCATCTTAAAAATGTAGGATCCATTGGCATGTGGACACAGTTTTTGTGTGACTTAATTGTCAAACTGCTTATATGAATCAAGTCTTGCATGGAGCTGTTCATGTATACTATCATAATATACTTAGCTGCACTGGATGATCGATCTGATTCACATATGCCCTCAGTTAATCAAATCATGTGGACCAAACTTGCAGTGAAACTGAAAAAAAAGGAGAACATTCTTCTCCATAATGAGTAGAATGGAAACTTGTCACCTCCATCTAACAACACTTTCTAATCGAATCATGCATGTGATTCCCTACTTTCAGCTGCTTTGAGCCAGTCGTTCTTGCTATGGTTTTGGGTTGAAACTGTTATCTAAGTGTGTTAGTCCATGATTTAGGAATCATCATGCATTGATTTTAAGCCATTGCTAGCTATATTCACAACTTATAACATCACAATATTATCACAATCCATTCTATGAAAAGAGTGAAAACATGGAGACTTTATTTAATATGAAATCATAACAATTTCAATACAGTATAAAATTTTTTTTTCTGTTTGGGCTACCCCATCATTAGTACCTCAATTAAACCACACAATAGCATCATATTCCTGCTCTATGAACGTTTTTGGTCATGATGATATGCAATATGACATACTTTATAGAATTTAGTTATATTTTAGTAATAAAAATTTTTTACTCCAAATAACACAACTTTAAATCAAAAAATACAAAAATGCTCAATGGTGACATGATGTCACCCTGCAGATTCCATTATCATAAGGTTTTAACATAAAGATTATGTAAAAAAAAACAACAAAACATTGTGTATACTCTAAACCAAGGTTCCATCCAAAATTGCATTTGGCTGCTGGACTAGGATGATTGAGGGCAGAAACCTTCAATGGTGCAGCAGGATACAGACCAATATTACTATACTGTTACAGTGACTGTATGTTTTCAATAGCAACCATTACAATGCATTCTTCAATGGATCTAAATAAAATTGCAAGAAATATTCGACCTTTGGTTGGGTGTGTTCCTGGAAGACAATCCTGTAAAGTGATTTCCTATGGTCATTATCCAAGGTGCTGACTAAATGCCTGCATGTGCAGAAAATAATATTCCTTGTGAAGCAGGACAATCTAAATATTAAACAGACTGTTTAAAAGTTGGATATCACTCATGTTAATATTCAATGAAAAGGTGGGAAGGAATTCATGAGTCTGAACCAATTCATTATGTTGTTTCAATGTCAGAATATTATACTTGAGTTGAAGTTAACTAGTTCTTTTATCACTCTGTTGTCCTAAAGAAATTGAGTATACTCCTTCACCAAAAATGGCTAGATTACTCCAAAAATATCCCAGAGTATATTGTTTTTGCATGCATGCATGCACAAGGTGGAATCACAGTGACTGAGGTTTGATAGAAGATAATAAATGGCAATTGAATACTAAAACAGCAGTTAGATGGTAGCATGGTTGGTCATGTCACTCATGTTAGTTTCAATGAATAAGTGGAAAGGAATTCATGAGCCTGAACCCTTTCATCAGGCTGCTTCAATGACAAAATGTTATACTTGAAGGTAACTGGTTCTTTTCACTCTGTTGTCCTAGAGAAACTGCTTAACCAACAACAGGCTAGATTTCTCTGAAGTATCCTAGAGTACACTGTTCGTGCATGCATAAGGTGGGAACCCAAGTGACAGAGGTTTGATAGAAGTTTGTAAATGGCAACTTCACGGTAAACACTATCCCATTCATTCAGTATTTGGTGTAGACCAAGTCATGGAGTACTAAGCAAAGAATATCACTCTGCCTGTGGCTTAAGAGAACTCAATGAGACATTACTCATCCAATGGAATTGAAAAATAAATATATACATTGGGAAGATGGTAACTCAAGGATAAAAAATTATGATTGGAAATTTCCAGCAAAAACACCCGCTCACTAATGATTTAATGTTTTGGCTCACTAATGATTTAATGTTTTGGTTCACTAATGATTTAATGTTTTGGCTCACTAATGATTTAATGTTTTGACTTAATTGCGAGGTATAAAAAATAATAAATTTTTTTTTTTTTTTTTTTTTTTTTTTTTTTTTTTTTTTTTTTTTTTTTAAATAAATAAAAAAAAGAAAGGAAAAAGGAGAGAGAGAAAAAAAAACAACTCAACTATGACCAGGAGTTAAACTGGGGACCTTAGCACTGGTTGGATGAAGTTTGACAAGAACAGCAAGATTCCCAAGAAAGTAACATTTAGACTTTTCGAACTTTACAAGTTCGCAGGTAAAAACAAGTGTACCTTATATTATTTGAATTGATAAAAATTCCTTTAAATTGGATGATGTTGCACAATTCTCATCAACAATTGAAGTGCTTTTTTTTTTCCTTCTCCTTTTTTGGTAATTTATCTATGTGCTAGTAGTAACTGCTTTGAATATTTTTTACACTGAAAGCTTAATTGTATTAACTTCACCATAAAATGGCATAGAGACTGGGAAATGCATGGAAACAGATAGTGATGTCAATGTGGCTACAACTACATCCTGATAAATCTTCTTACTTTCCTCCCCTCCTCCCCCCCCCCCCCCCCCCCCCCCCACACACACACACAATCATATAATAATGGCTTACACTTGGACCTGGCCACCAATACAAAGCTTTTCACTGGCCATCTTAAACTTGTGTTATTCTAACCAGGGAGAATTACTGAATTCATGCAGGTAACCCCCAAAGCTAAATTCCGGTGTAACTCAACCCTCAGCATTCATCACTGTCTCACTCCCCACCCCCTAAGCCCACCCACAGGCTTCACCAACTTTTCCAACTCACTGACCATGCGCAGGTGTGCTTCAAAACTTAAATAAAGTTAACTAATAGTGAGGTATATGTTGAAATCAGTAAGATGGAAAAAAATATAGTATATTTTTTGTATTATTACTACTGTTTCAGCGGTGTAATAGGCATTTGTTTCACATCTGGTGAGTTCCAGTTGTTTTTGTTTTGTTATTTTTGTGTGGTCATTAATAAAAGGGCACTAATGCTACTGATGTGATTTGATAGCTATAGCTGAACATCTGTCCTAGAGATAGCTATAACTGTTCAAATAAACTGATAACCTACAGAAAGATGTTTCCAAAGTAAAAGTGGGTTAGTGAGGCTAGTTGGGATGAACTCCTCTTCCATTGGTTACGTCCAGACTTGCAGAGATGGGTACTGGTCATCCGTAACCTACCAGAATGAGAAGTGGACAGCAAAGAACGCCAGAGTAATCTGCCAGGAGCTAGGCTTCCGGGGAGCTGCTAGAATCGCCATAGAACAACAAAGGTAAGAATCCTTCCATTCCTTATTGCCTTTATTTTGCAATATATATTGAATTCTTACTATCACACACATTTTTTCACAAGTGTGTCCAGAGTTAATCTCACATGTACCAATGTGGGCCAAATTTGTATTAATTGTCAACAAAAATCATAAATTTTGCATATGGTCTTGCATCTCAGCAGTAAAATATCATTGATCTGTTTTTATGCTTGCAACAAATCTGGTGGAGGAACAATGACTGCATAACTCCATACTTTTAGGCCAAACTCCAGCTTGTCTCACCTGTGTTACACTGTTGAGTGCACAGGCATGGAGGAACATGTGGCTGATTGCTCCTGGTCTGTCGACTATGCAGATGCTAACTCCCATGATGCTGCTCTTCTCTGCAGTAAAGGTACTGTATATATGTTAGATGCTCTAACTTGGTCAGTTTTCATTCACTGAAGCAGATAATGAATATCATTCCATTAAATGTGCAAGATTTAGTGAGGTTACCATTTCACAATCAAGCTCCTTTCTGATGTATATATGTTCATGAGCATTGAGAAACAGTTTTATACTTTTGTGTATTGGGTATGCAGTCCAGTTAAACATTGGAAGGTGTGATTAACAGCTATCATTGGTGCAACTATACCACTTAGACAATCCCAAGTGTATATAATTATTACTGGATTTTTTTCTTCAAATATTTGAACCAACACTGCTGAATGCGCAGTTTTGAAAATAATGCTCTTCAGATTATTTGAAGTTAAACAGGAAGGAAAGGCTACCTAATTTTATGCTTCATAATTGTATTCTCAAGGAATATACATCAGTTTTAGGTATGGGACACCAACAAAGTGTGGATTTAAAAGATTGTGAGAGTACTATTGATGTGTAAGGGAGTCCCACCATACTAGATTGTTTAGGTCCCATCTTGCATTCAAGACATGGTCTACCATCAATTGGAATCAAAGTATGGGCTTCTCTATGAATTCCTTTGATAGAAGTGAAGTTGATTTATGCACATGGAAGCTGTAGGGATGTTTGTGATGGTGTTGTTAATTGTATCTTAACAAGCATAAAAGCACCATCCAGAGTGAGGGGTAATTTCCCCAAAACATGACAGCAAAACATTTAGCCAAGGTGAGCATTATTAAACACTTGCTAAATGAGAATCTATAGGATAGGGACTTGTACTAGTTTGCAGCTGGTGGTATAATTCCCGTGGTTATGAATAGGTGATTTCCCCTGGTTTGAATAGGTGATTTCCCCTGGTTTGAATAGGTGATTTCCCCTGGTTTGAATAGGTGATTTGATCAACAAAAAGAATTAGCTAGCAAAAATGAACATCTGAATTCATGTCTTTGGCACCAGTTTATAGAAAAGCTTTATGTAAATGATACATGCTTGTAATTTGGTGTGTATTCATGCTTGTTGAGCATGATTATTGCAGTATTTATACGTACCAAACCCTTGATATAATCACACCTCCTTTGTTAGCCACACCCATTTCCCCTCCCCCTCAAATGTAATTAATTTAATTGGCCAAGCCCACTCACTGGTCTGACCAGTGGTGGAGCTGGTCTTGCTATTGGATGATATGAGTAAGCTGGCCAGCATGAGACCTATCATGGCTTGCAGGTCTCACTAGCTGTCCACTAATAATAACAGACACACAGACCACAAGGGTAGTTGGAAGGTATTTTAAGCAGGGTGCAGTCCCATCCAAGATATCTCTTTAGGCACCTGATGGTTTCTGTTGTGTACCATTAACATCCACCAGGACTTCCTCATACAACATCCTCCTGATTATGTCTGGTTAGAGTTTGCACCCAGTTTAATTAGCTATGTTTATGCTGACCGGTCCATAGCAGTTGCCTGTGGTGAGTAAGAGTAATGGACTGACTGGTCAAACAACTGCTCAGGGAGTTGTTCATGTTCTTGAACTCACTCACACTCAAACATTTTAAATATGCTGACATGAAAACATAGAATCTCACTATAATGGAACTAGATATATAACTATGCAGTTTTGATACCAAATTATTTTTCCTGGGGAGGGGATGATAGTATTGTACAATGCTGAAAAGTAGTTTTTATGGGGGAGCACAGTCTCCTAGGGGGTCTGGGGGCTTCCCTGGAACCTTTGACATGAAATCTGGTGGGTTTTGGAAAACCAGCCAACTATAAATAACAACTACTCAAATTACAGCATGTTGGTACTAAATAAGATCATGTAGAGTATCACGTACATACAGCAAGTATAGTAGGGGTTAAGGCAGCAGGCAGTGGCCATCCTTCACAAGTTCCATGGCACTTCCATGCTCCATCATGAAGTTATGCTATTTTTTATCAATGCTATTTCAAGCTACTGAGCTACTGAGCTACTTAGCTACTGAGCTACTGAGCTACTGAGCTACTGAGCTACTGAGCTACAAGATAATTTCTGTAAGGTTTGAAAAGTGTATTACTGGGCATTGTGCACTTTACATGACCTTTAATTCCTCCATACATATTTTTGCCTATATCTAAAGAAAAGATTTTTTTTTTGTTTTTTTTGTAAAAATAGTTGTGCTATTAAATATTTACAGCTTTTAATAATTAATATAACTATCAATTGAAAGTTCTGATGATACTCTATTTTAGCAGCTGATAAAATTGTGCTAAATCAAGCCATTGAAAAGTTATCACTCATGAATTGAAGACCTGAATGCACTTTTGGGGATTGATATTTCTTTTAAAAATATATCTCACTAGATAGGACTGTTTTATCATCAGTTACCCCTATATGGGACTTCCCAAAGTGTCAGGTGATGAGTTAGACTTTACCACTTCTACACCAACAGCACTTTGGGAAGCCCTAATGTTGGTTTACAGCTGAGGAAATGGTTGTATCTTGGGATATCTAAAGGTAAACATTCCATTGGAGGCTTTTCTTAATTTCTATGTAAAGGAAGCTAAGGCAAAGTTTAGCAGCGAAACATACCCCTCTCCACTTCTCGTGCATAGCGAGGGAATCCTGTCTGAGTGGAGAGTTTGCAAGAGGATCATTGCTATACAAAAGAAAGCACTGATGAAGAAGAAGCGGTTCTCTAAACCACCAACCTTGCTGGAGATCAAATTGGAAATAGAAGCTTGTGGTGGATATGCGACATATTTCCTGAAATGGTCAAACTTTGAATATTTTGCTTGTTCTTCCAATCCAGAACAGCCTCAGTGTAACTATTCTTTTGCCGGATGAAGTTTGTGAAAATAAGATTAGGAGCAGAATTAACGACCACATCCTTGCCAAGTTGATGTGAATCGTAACAGAAGGACCGGAACAAATATGTGTTGATTTTTATGAAGTTCAGGACACTTTTAGGATTAGAATTATAGATTACTGCTGTTATGTAGTGCTTTAACATTAATTTCTACTTTGTGTGCTATAAATTTTAATAGCTGCTGTTACATCCCACACGGCACATTAATTGGTGAGAGGGGGGGGGGGGGGATTCCAGGGCACCTCCACCTCTGTATGCAACACAGACATGTACATATATGGAACCTGCAGCTGGCCAAATAGGTTGCAAGGACTAATGAAACTGGGTATGAACCTTGGGAGTGGGAGTGGTTTTTAAACTGGATCTTACCTTGCCACACCTCTTCCTATGGGCGTTTCAGGCAAAAAAAAGCCCCAAACTAGAGCTTTGGAGCTGGAGGCCGTTCAGACTATTTTGTTTCAATATCTCTGATATTGTAGGAAGCAAACCAATACTCCTGACTAGTATGTACATGTCATGTGATGTAAATAGTGTGCACTTTTGCTCTTTCTTCTTGTGATTTAAGTTGACACTTCAAATAGACCACGCACATGCCCATGAGGAGTTTTCACTTTTATAGTTGTTTTTTAAAAAATTGCCTTCTTATTCTTTTTTAAAGAATCTATTTCACAAAGATACGTTGTGGACAAATTGAATGATGTAGCTATAATGTTATATACACACATTTTAGTAAAAGCATAATTCAAAGTGTAGTATTTGTTACAAAGAAAGCTTACGCCCACTGTTCTAAAATCCAGTGATTTTTCCCTCTATCACTGACTATCTTCTTTATAGTAATTTGTACAGCATATGCACTCACACATTCCTAAGGAAATACAGTGAATGTATCATAAATTATATTATGAACATTAACTTTAGATATTCAGAGACAATTTCTAGGCTTCTGGTTCATTCCCTCATAAGTAATCCAATATATTTATTATATCTTATCTTAGCTCTCAGCTTTCTCCACTCATGCAACATTCCCCTCTAACTCCCCCTCCCTCCCACCTCCCACGTACGAACACTTCAAGGATTGCCAACTCAGCTATTCTGTTGACCAGTAAACTATTAATAGGCACTATTGATATTTGAACTGACCAATCAACTGTCCCATATTGATAGCAGCATCATTTAACTACAAGCTGACTTCGAGCAGCTGGTTAGCCTAAACTTGTGTCATGGGTTCTTCTTTTGTGTCATGACTTGGATCAGTTCAGGTCTCAGTGTTAGTTTCCTCCAAGGACATTCAGCAGATTGCTAATAACATCACTTTAAACTGTGTCATACTACATCATTGTCTGTGGAACAGATCCAGTTGGTCTGGGATTGGCTAGACCAATTCTGAGGGTGTAAAAAAAATAATAAAAATAAATATGATCTTATACTAATAGAGCTAGTGATGTTTATATATTTATATATATATATATTTTTATATTTATATATATGTGTGTGTGTGTGTGTGTGTGTGTATGATAACCTGACAATAGCTTTAAGGATTTGGTTGAAAATTGGCAGATATGACATTCAGGTAAGGGAAAGTAACCTGGGCTAGGTCCCATTTGTGCACACCCCATTGTTCAAGTGGAGTAACTAAAAGAAGCCCAAAAATGGCTCTTCCATGTCTGCCATTTTATTTTCATCAAAGGGAATGCATAGGCGTTCACACGCTACCATTTCAAAGAAACATTAATGCATTTTAACATTGCCCGCCAAGTTGACAAGATAAGAGCCTATCAGCAATTTCAAAAACAAATGTATTGCTGCAAGGGTCCTATTACTGGAAGGGACTGCTGCTTTGGGAGAGCAGCTGAAGGTACAGAATTCTGTGTTCCCACTAATCACCTCCGCCCCGCCCTCTCCCCAACCTCCACTCACCACTATTCCTATACAACAAAATTAAGTTCCTGTACAACCAAAATAATGACTACTAAGGATTTCACAGGAGGAAAAGTGTTGGAAGAAAACAAAAAAAAAAACCAAAAGAGCTTACTGCTAAAAGAGCCACAGACATAGTATTAATATAAAATTATTCCAGCGAAGATTTCAAACCAATCTTAGTGGTGTATGGTAACAACTGAGCCTCCCATCATCATTGTCTGGCACATTCAAACTACAATTTTAAAAACCCAAGAATGCAAGAAGATGACTGACTTTTCAAAACCACCCCCCCCCCCCAAAAAAAAACAACCAAGCAGAGCACAATAATAAACTTACATGCAGATGTGACCACCACTACCACATATCTTTCAGTAATACACGTCCACCTGCATAACATGCCATCCTAAACAACTCTCCACATGTTGGACATGCCTTCCAGTAAGACATCTTACTTCAATTCATGTATCTCAATAATACATGTCCACTCAAACCACATGCACTCCTGCAAGACATGTCCATCTGTAAAACATACCATCATGTAATACATAACTTCCAATAAGACATACTCTCCAGTAAAACCATTCCTCATCCAAGAGGTATCCTCATGACCCCCACAAGACATTTCCTCCTGCAAAGCATGACAACCCTTAAAACATATGCTCTCATAAGACATGTACTCCAGAAAAACATGTCCATCCATAAGACATGTCCTTCCTTAAGACAATTTTGTGACCACAGCAAGCAATGTGGCCGAATAATAAAAATAATAATGATAATAAAAATAATAATAATCAGAGGCACATTTGCAGCTTCGCTTGTAATGGTCAAGGCACTTGTATTATCCTAGACATTATTGGAAAAAAAAAAAAAAAAAAAACATTAGAAGAGGTTCAAGTTAATGTTCTGCTTGGCAGTGATTGCAATTATTGGATAATTGGATGAATGACTTCCACAACAGTGCTTCCTAAGCAATTGTGAATGTCTCCAGTTTTCGCCCTAGACACTGCTCATGACGGTGTAGGTTTTTCTTTTTCCAAATATTTTTGATTTCGTGGTCTAATTTGTGTGTTGGCAGGGACAGTTTCCTCACTGATTCTCCCATGCATTCATTCATGGGAGGAGTCACTGTCCACATTGCTACCCCTCCCCTACTTCCCATGCCCTGGTGGTTGTTGTTATTATTTGTTGTTGTGGTTGCATGGCTGGTGATGAAATGAGTCTGAAATTCGTCTTGTGTGGTGCAATGCTGCTGCTGAGCACTCTAATTTAGAAAAAATTATATAGTTGTCCGATCCTCCACAGGTCTTTATTCTCTCATTTTGCCATGGGTTAACTGGTCTTGTACGTAACTCTGGGGTACCTGGACTCTAATGTTGCTATGCCATACTGAACTTCATAAATATTTAAGAAGAATGATTACAGGTTGGAAGCTGTTGGTAGACTGATAGCTTAAGCTTCAGTGGCTAAAAAGTTTTTCATTTTCAGCTGCACAGGAGGTTGATTTAATTTTCTTCAATTTTTATTATTTTTTGGTAGCATTTTTATCAGCCATTTTAAAAACAGGAGCATGGGTGGGTATGCTATCGACCTTTTACCCACTTCATGAACACAATTTGCTAAAAGATAAGGCTTCAGTTCTCCTTTAACATTTCAGTTGGACATTTTAAAGAAACTCTAAGACCTTCTGTACCCATAGGACCATGTAGGGAGCCGAATAAAGTTTGAGAAACAGTCCTACTGCCAGTGGTTCAAAGGTTTTTTCTGACAATTATGCAGGCAGGCAGGCAGGTGGGCAAGCAGGCAGGCAGGCAGGTGGGTGGGCAGGCAGGCACGCAGGCATGCATGCAGGCACGCATGCAGGCAGGGAGTTAGTGAAAATATAGTATATATGATAATCTGTAGTTTGACTAGCCATAGCTAGGAAATATTGTAATACGGTAGTTCATTTGATTAGACAACTGGTGTCTTGAGTGATGCGAGTGAAGCTGTAATGGGCCTCTGGTTATTATTACTACTACTATTACTATTTATTGATATTGGGGGAGGGGGAGGGGGAGGGGGCGGGGTTGGGGTTAAGGTGGAGGGTTTACATTGTATTAGGATGTGCATCATTACCTGTAATTCTATTATGAGAAATTAATAATCCCCCAGAAGTGCAACTATGATTTCTAATAAAAACATCCTCACTAAGTGTGCCCACTCAATTTTAACATCCTCTGGCCACATCCTCAGAGAAAGAACTCTCCTCCGCAACTTCAATTTCAGTATTCTGCTGCCATGATGAGCCATCACAACTCAGCCTCACCATGCACAGTGCCCTGAGGTTTCTCAGACATGAACTCCACACTACCCACCCACTCAGCTCCCTGCACATTCATCTCTGGCATGCCGCATATGATAGGTACCAATTCTACAGTTGCATGATTCTTCCCCTCAAGTTTCCTCCTCACTGATATTAGCACCAACTATAAGATGGCTTCTTTCAGTGATTTTAGATTTGTTCACTGGATTATCAGAGTATTAGGACAAAATCTGATATCTTTTGTGGCAACTTTGCTCATGCAAAATAATCCACTTGATTTTGGCTGTCGGTGACCTTTCCCTCGTCAAATTTTTTCCTCAGACTGAATAACTAACACTTATTGAGGTTTACATGTCCACCACATTTGAGTGAACATAGTTTGTTGCACAACAGTGGAGTACCTCTTGCTGCAGTCCTAGATAACTCCTCTTGTTGTTGCAGTCACCCCCCCCCCCCACCCCACCACCTCCCCAGTCTCCCCTCCCCACCCCCGTCCCCATCTTCCCTCCCGCCCCAGTATCTTCTCTTACTTCAGTTAGATCAATTTGTATCATATATGGTAAGTGGTCATCGCCTAGTAAAAGATGCCTCTCATGTCAATTAGAAAGAAGTTATTTAACAGTTTCTTTTTCATCTACCTTGATCTTCAACTTCATCTCATCCAAGTAGGTTTCCTTGATTGAGTGTAGTGTTGATTCTGTCTGTTGCCATGGTGCTGAACTGTCTAGATAGGTGTGTGGCAGCTGCAGCAACACCATAGTGAGTATATTGCATTATTTCCTATTTCTGTTCTTGTCACTGAAGCTCCATCCATATATTGAGATGAGTCGAATGCATAAACTATATAGCTATCATAAAACAAGAAACGTGGAAAAATAACTTATTGTAGGAAACTCTACTTCCACTAATGAATTGGCTCTAGTAACCTTACTGGGTGGTTCCAAGTTAAATTAAAGTACCTATAAAGGCCACCCTTTCTTGAACTTAGAATACTTCAGAAGAGACATCACAGAGACCACTTTCTTCTTTACTTCATTTACATTCTATTGTGTTTCACATGTATATGGAACAATTATTCAGTCAATGCTTTCACCTCTTTTGCTATTTTTCACATTTGTTAATTTGCACATATTTAATCTCTATTATTGTTTATGCAAAGTTCCTGTTTGTCTGAATCTGCCTATCAGAAAATAGCTTTTGAACCCGGGTCCCACAACCTCCATTCTAATTGTGTTTGGCTCCATGTGTAACTGTATCCCTGCAGATGGTATCAGAATTTCAACAGAAAAAAAAAATTGGAATTGGAATAAAGGGGGGGGGGGGGGGGGGGGAGAGACCATGCAAAAAAGTTAAGGGACGATCAAAAATGGTACTTGGGCATTTTTTGAGAACAAAATTGGTAAATGGTCAACAACTCAGCGACCGCGTTTTGAAAATTGACATCCAACCAAGAATTAAAAAAGGGAATTGCAGAAAAGAAATCCACTAGCATATGCATGCAGCTGAGGATAAAACACTTTATATCCAACAAAACTTACACCAACAGTGATAAAAACTATTAAGTCCTGCCAACAGCTTATAATGGCTCAATGGGGAGCAGGAAATTTAGAGAGAAATCTTCATCACAAAACTCAACCCCTTGTACTTAAACACCTGAATCATGGAGTGCGTACACAACATGACCCTGCCAGTAACCCTGGCTACACCACGTGTGGGAATGTCAAGTAGAAAATACCAAAAATGGTGAAGTATTCACTTGCAAATGATTGCAAGCAAAGCTGCAATAGTTATATTTGTTGGACAACCAGTGGCTTGATTGTTGCAAGCAAAGCTGCAACAGGCTTCTGGTTATCATTGACTTTGGTGGACTGTGAAAATTAAACAACAAACTAACAACGTAATCAAACATTAATCATGAAATGTTTATTGGAAGAGATTGTGTGGCAGCAATAACAACATATCCTAGCACATCTGCGATACTTGGAACTTGCTGTAGTGAGTGATACTATAGCAGTTATTAACATCAACCCTGCAGTTGGCCACACCCCTTCAGATGTGTCTCCAGATTCTCCCTACAGCAATATATTTACCAGCCCTCGATAGCATAGCTGGTATTGTTTTCAGGTCTGTTTGTCTGTCTGTCTGTGGACAGTTTGTGAACGCGATAGCATTGCGATGATGAGAGATATCAGGACCACATTTGACACAGGTTTTATGGAATGAAATGAAGGATGAGTTCAAGAATGGGTGTAGTCCTAGTATTCATCAACTGTTAACCACACCCACCCATAGGATTCCTGGCATTTCCAGTCATCACACATTAATGAAATGTCAAAACATGTATTCCTTGTATATGATCTCTTAGCTGATAATAATGGAGAACTAAATAATGCACATAGTATTCAAGGTACCTCAATTATAGACAATGCTGCAGCTGGTGTCATTCAATTGCCATTCCATGCATAATGGCTTCTGGTTGTTGTCCTCCTCCACCCACCACTAATCATCAGAGCAGTTGGGATGTCTGTTTAGGAAGAGCTTCCCTGTAAAATATCTGTCTGAAACTATAATAACCAGTCAATAATTGTTACTTTAACATGTTGCTTTTTTTTATATTTGAGGCATGAACCTTGAGACATATATATGTACTGCAGTGCATTTAAAGTTACAGGCAACTTGGATATGAAATTCAATTTTATGACTTCCAGGAATATCTTTGTGTCTCCTTCCGAAAGTGTACTTTCTTTACCGATGCACATGTGACCACATTCTCTAAAGGGAATTGTTCTATTCTGATTAAGACTACACAGCTATAGTTGTGCAGTGTACAGTTTATATTTCTAGCAACAACACAAAATGGAGTAGGGCAATGTCAGCAGACAACTGCTGTATGAAATATTAGCAGTATGTCAATATTTTAAGATTTATTACAATTTTTTTACTGACTTAATAAGTGAACAAGAGGAAGCTTCAACCTGTCCTAAACTCCTAAACGCCAAATTCCCTCCAATGGCTGGCTATTTTTTCCTACCTTGTTAATTGAAACCTGTTTCTCTCATAGACTCACAATTTCTTTTTCCATTTACATTTAAATACACATATACTTTTTCCTAGGGCTATTCATTTTATACACACATGCTTCAAGATACTCAATCTAAAGTTGAAGCTAAGTTAAGTACTTGGATGAAGACTGCCCCCTGGAACTGTAATTAAGCTTGAAACCAAAAGATCTAATCAGTCAGCATTTAATAGTACTGAACACGCTAACATTTCAATAAATAATTTTTAAATATGTTCAACACACTCACTTCATATTATCATCTGATATTGTCACTAACTATAACACACACACACACACACACACACACACACACACACACACACACACACACACACACACACACACACACACACACACACACACACACACACACACACACACACACACACACACACACACACACACACACACACACACACACACACACACACACACACTGACTATAATACATACACATCCACTGCTATTCATCCAGTCTCTATTTGATGATCTACACATTACATTGTCATAAAACACACAATTTTGGACTGGAAACTTCCCCTTTTGCTGTAATTGTTTTGCTGCTGTTCCTGTGGAAGGAAGGCACTAACTCTTTGATGGTTTCTTCATCTTCCCTTGGTGGCAAGTTCAAAATACCAGTGGGCCATTTGTACTCTCTTTTTCTCTTTCCTCACTTATGTGTGTTAATCCTTGCTCATCAGGCAGAATAATCAGTCTCTTTGGGCTCTCTCTCTCAACAAAGTATAATAACCAACCTCTCTGTTTGAAGGTTTCTTGTGTTCAGGAAAGATTCACACTTCTAAGCATTCTGGCTATACCTTTTTTTTGTATTTTTTTTTAAAGCTAAAGTTTTTCTTTCATAATAACTCCTTGCTCTTTACTTCATATGGGATCCTTTATAACTGGTGGACTACACAATCACATCTCACTGTGTGTTAATGAAGAAATAATAGCCATACACATTTACATGGCCATGCCACTTTTATAGTAATGCTGTTGGAAAAGAATTTCGTAATTTAAGGGACACAGAAAGTCAACATTTCCTGTTTTTCTTTTTTAAAGTTAACTTATTTCTATTCATGTTGTGATGTAATGTCCAAGTGACTCATGTGGAAGGGGAAATGGGTGTGGTTATGAAAGTGGGTGTGGCCAACAATACCATATGCTTGCCTTACCAGTGTAAAAAGTACTGCCACACCTATGCTGTGTGCTCATAGTACAGACAGAATTAACACATGTCCCAAGGTTTTCCCCTTGTAGATTTGGAAGGAAGCCTTACATGAGGTCTTCTGCATGGGAAATGTTTGGGGAACAATTACCAGCCTGAAACAGTACATAAAAAAATGGAGACATCTTTATCTTTAAACAAAAAGGAAAACCCCCTGGATTCCTAAAACCATTGTATAGTGTAGGAATTAGAAGAGGAATGGCGAGACAAGAATATCTGTGGAGAAATGCTGCAGTTCCAAGAGCCTCTATGATAACTGACAGTCAGCATCTGTGTATATTCCTGGACTGACATGCTCCCACTCAGAAGTAATGCAATCACCAGATACACCATGGTGGATGTACAATCCATCACCACTGAAACTGCACATCTTGTATTAAAATAACATTTACTTTTGTAGTGTTTACAAGCATGTTTTCAATAACAATGACCTGAAGAAACTTGTGATTATTTCACTTTGGCATGTTTACTTAACCATGTTACCACTATCACAGTTTAGAAAGTTCCATACTCTGACCACTACAGTAGAGGATGAAGGTGTGTGTGGGTTGTTCAAATATAGAAGCTATGTAATAATTACTTCCCCCCCCCCCCCCCCCCCCCCCCCTGAGCTCTTTTGTTTTCCTCCCTCTCTCTCAATGATATCAGTTTCCAGATTGTGATTGGGTTTCCATCAGTTGTGTTCTTACTCATTCATCTTCTCTCTTATCGTAGGAATATAATACACCAAATATTTTGTGTGCGTGTGAAAATTACATTTGATATACTCAGAGGTTGCTGTGTATTTTCCATGAATCCTCTCACTCTCAAGCATGCTCATAGTAATTAGCCTCTAATTATGATTGTCCGTAATACGAGTTACTTGTATGAGATAAATGCATGTCTGACTGATTTGCTATGTCGTTTTTTCTTTTTTTTTGTTGTCATATCAGCTGCAGAAAATGGTGGAGTTTCTCTGGTGGGTATCAGTGGCCAGGATAATGTAGGCATTGTAACAGTCTATAATGAGGCATCCGGCTGGAGTCCAGTGTGTGCGAGGGAGTGGGATGACCGTGATGCACAAGTGGCCTGTCGACAGCTTGGGGCACATGGTGGCTCAAGCTCTCTATACAGGTAGAGTTGATGATATTGAAAAGCAGGGGAAAATAAGTGCCTGTTTACCTTTTCTTTCTTAATTTTCTAAACATGTACACACATACCTGTTCTAGGCACACCCCCTGGGCACATTCCAAGTCTTTAGGTCGTTTCCAATGTTCAGGATCTGAGATCCAGTTGGATGATTGTAAACATTCCACAGCCGAATGTGATGGTGAATATGCTTCAGTTATTTGCTCAACAGAAGCCCAAGGTAGTATATTAATGTTGCATTCATGAAATATTGAAGTGTGTGTGTAGTTGTTAGTGTACCTGTAGGTGCTAGTGGTCACTGACAATATCTCTACTGTGCATTATTACAGCACTGGCTAGTTCACTCCTGGGCTGCTTTAAGAAACCATTCAAGACTAATTAATATTGTCATGAGCACAAATTTATTTCCTATTGGGAACCTGCGTACAGATGTGTGTTGAATGCAATGTTGTGTTTGTGTGTTATGACAATATCATTGTTTTATTTTTGGTGCAGACAATTTGATTCTGAAATTGCAAGTTTCCATTCTAGTCTTGGGGATTGTAATGTCACTACTCCTAATTATTATCCTCCTGATTGTGCTGAGGTGCATTTTAATTAGAACTAAATTGTTGTCATCGAGTAATAATCAAGTTGATGATCCAGCTGCTGGGAGGCATCTAGGAGATATCAATCGCACCCAGTTAGATGAAGACATGCCATATTTCACGTCTCTGACTACAGTTGCTCCTCCCTCATATCAGGATGCATTACGAATTGACTGAAGCAACTTGGAGGACCCAGCAGCATAGAAATAACTATCTTAAGCACGACTCCACTGTTCAGCTGATCAGTCAAGTTGATCCACAGCAATACATAACTCATGAACACCTTCATAGTGTCAGTGCATTGTAACTTGAAGTTTTCCATATATTTTTTTGTTATTGTTTCAATGTGTATGGCTATGTAGTGTTTGTATTTATTATAATAATTCAACCTTCATTTTTAATATATTTTGTTAAATAATGGTTTAAATTTCTATGTATATTTAAAATAAAATGTCTTCATGATTTGGCAGCCACATGATTTGACATTTTAGTGTTCAGTACTGGAGTGTGTACATGACATTAGCCCACAATACAGCATGCAAATATTATATAGAGTGAATTGATTATTTTTTGAAAGGACAATTGAGAGAAAGCAGTGACCACACAGTGAATATGAACAATCAATTTTAAGTTTATAGCTAGCTATATTGATTCCTAAAGAAGTTGTGTCATTTTGTGAAATTTAAGATACTGAAAAGAGCTTCTTTTGTTGCCTTAAACCTCTCTAAATCATCCACAGCCTTTAATCAATAGTAGCTTCACTTGGATAATAGAACTTGATTATAATGAAATGCCTGCCAATCTGCTGCTAAGACATAATGTGAAATTATAGATTAAAACTCTCTTCTTTTTTTTTAATTTATAGGACCAATACCTCAATATTTTTCAAAATTTTATACTTAAGCATCAACCATTAGTACTTACAAATTGTCTTGAAATCATCCCGGTCCCAGAAATGCAGTTGTGTCACTGTGTGTTTGTGACCGAAAGAGAGAGTGTTTTAAATTTTATGTCTTGGTATTTGCATTGTTTCTTACCAGTTAAATAACAGAATTAACGAATTAATCCTTTATACAGGGGGAAAATAATTGAAATGGGAGACATGGAGCTCAGATATGGAGCTCAGATACGTAAAACTCCATGGTTTAATAGTTGAATCCAGCCATCTCTTGTTTACACCGCCTAGTCTCTGGGAAGTGATGATTACGCATTCCTGCATTCCGTGGAGCTAATTTCACGCCACAGTTATGTAAACAGCATTCCCTAACGCTCCACAGGAGAAGTGGGATGGTCTGATATCATTCGGTGTCTTGCAGAGAGCTGTTCGTTCCTGGAAGTAATTCGAAGGTAGAAGTTGAGGGATGAATTGCTTAAGAGAATCTTTGCAGCTGTTCGGGATATTATTTTGCTGCTGCCTCAGTGGTGGTCAAGTCTACGCAGGTAAACATTGTTGATGGCTGGGGGAGAAGAAAAAGAAAAATAACAGCAACCAGCAGGCACCCAGCTATCTTATCTGCTAGGCAGAACAGTTGTTGCAATATTATATGTATAATATATATATATATATATATACATACATACATATATATATATATATATATATATATACACACACACACATTCATACTAGAGGGCAATGAGTAATATCAATGCTAAATGTCATCTATTTCTAGCTAATTTCATTTTTTTCTTGTTTTTTTTTTCTTGTTTTTTTTTCTTGTTTTTTGTTGTTGTTTTCTCATATAAAAAAATGTTTTTGACCATTATAATTTTCTTTTCCACTTAGAACTTGAAGTTTGTTTAGGTGAAAGTGGATCGGTGAGGCTTGCTGGAATGAGTTCTTCCTTCGTTGGCTATGTTCAGACTTGCAGAAATGGTTTCTGGAAACCTGTATCTTACGAAGATGAGGATGAATGGACAAAGAAAAACTCTATTGTGACATGCAAAGAACTTGGCTTCATTGATGCTGTCAGAATCGTGAACAAGGAAGGGTATGGAATCTCTACAATAGGAATAGGACACGATTTATAATGCAAACATTGTGGTATGTTTATTTGGGCATTAACTAGCAAGTTCACTGTAGCTGTAAAATGGGAAATGTTAGTGACAAGTCCATTCTCTTAAGAAACCTGTGTTAGCAGGTTTTCCACTAGGTGTCTATTCATTTTATATGCACATTGATAGTGTTTGGCTATTATACTTAGCCAAATACTTTGCATGTATGTATGTGTTATGTATATATGTTGCATGGTGTGTAGGTATCATCAACTCCATGCTTGTTTATTGTCTTTGAGTGTGTATTCATGAGAATCAAACATTCTCCAGTGTGTGAACAAAACCCGTGTCCTACTCAAAAGAATGCAATGCATTGTGCCATTAGCCTTTAGATTCCTCTCACTCTGTAAACATTTCAGGTCCATCCCCCACAAGATAGAGAGCTCCAGCAGTGTGTCCATAGCAAGGCAATATTACTCAGTGGAGTGCAACGGTTTGGAGAACAGGCTGATAGACTGCAGCTGGACCATCAAGACAGTCAGATCAAGGAAGAGAGACGTGGTGGTTCTGTGCAAGAACTGTAAGGATTTATAGTGTTTGGAATCATCTTAATGCATGTAGCTACAATAATGTTGTAGTTTTGGATGTGCTTCGGGTAAGAGAGTGTGTGTCTTTGTTGGAGTGGCCATCAGATAAACCAAAAAAATAATAAAAAATATATATATATTTTTTTAAGTCGCTGTACATGTCATAGATTGGGCATTACTTCTGATGTTCCCAGACAGTTTATTTACAGGAACATGGATTGTTGAAGCTGTGGTTGGTTGAGGTGTCTGTGGGGGACAGTTGAAACGGCTTACTTAAGTGGTTATGTTCAGTTCAAAGGTGTAGATAAACCTTCAAATGGATTTGAATGTTCTGAATGACTTAATCCACAGAAAATAACTATTACTATACTTTTTGTTCTCCTGACAAGTCAACTCATAATTGGCGACAGCAACATTGACACCTCAGTCATAGAGGTTGCCGTGGCATCAACCTGAGGGAGAAGTAGGTCGGGAGCAAGATAGAGAAATGGACAGTGACAATATTGACAAACAATTAAGCTAATACCATTACTAAATATTTCTTCTGGCGTGAACAAACTCAAGTAAATGATTAGGTTATATCTTTAGAATTATATCTTTAATCCCACTTCTTTCTGTATTAAAAAAGTAGGCTCACATCAATCTAACATCCAATACCCTTAACACACAATAGGCTGAACTTTTTGCTGTTGTTGAACAGAATAAGGTACAAAGTGATTGGATCAACCTTGGATTGATGAAGGAAAATTTTATAGTATATTTATTTTTATTCGTTATTTCCAGCTGAAAGATCAAAATTGCTGGGGTCTGCTTTTTTAAAATATGTATTGTGTGTTGAGGCTTCATGAATTCTGAGTCTAAGTGCATTGTATTGTCAACTACAAAGCAGTTGGCAGGATTGATGTTGAAGGTACTTACAGAACCCTGGAATCATTGTGGTTGATGTCAGAAGGTCATAGTGAGAGGGATTGGTTGTGTCAGGAATGTTGGTGATCACCTGTAAGGTGTTGATAATAGGAATATGCTACTTTGAACTAATTAAAACTTTACTCTGAAGCTGGTAACCCACTATCCAGGTAGATCAAAGGATGTTTTTTTTTCTATCCACATTTTCCCCATCACCAAAGCACCAAAGGTGGATCCAAACGGGGGGGGGGGGAGAGGAGTCCTTGGTGTCTTATCCCCCCCCCCCCCCCTCCTCCCACCCAGCCATGAGCCATGATCACAATAATGTAGTTAATAAAATGGTTAGCTTGCCTACTTAAAATATTCATGTGTTTTATTTTACCTTTAAAAATTTTGTTTGCAATTTTGGCTATTGCTATCACTCCATTGCATTACTCCTGGCTACCCCTTGACATTACCTTCCCTGTGGCGTTCTTGTGGTGCTTTAGAACCGCTCCCCCTTCTTCACAATCCTGTATCCACCCCTGATCACAATTAGCATAATAAATTAACTTCTTGGCACTTAACTACCTTTTGGTTTGTGTTCATTTGCATGCAATGTGGCAGGTGCTACTTCAAACAAACTCCTGTTTAAACATTTTAAAGCAGATATACACTCTGTCCAGCATGTCAAAGGGATGAACTATGTTAAGTGGAGGTTGGCTACATAGAGAGAAGAGAGAACTGTGGCCAGAATTGCTTTATAGGCTAATTCCCTCAAGCCTGTGGATCTTCGATAGTTACGATGTCATGCTACAATCTGAACAGTTGGAAGTATAATTGAGTTGGAAATTGGAGTTTCAAATTCAATGGCTTCTATTTCCACATCTACTTCCTCATCTTATCTTTCCCTCCTCCTCTCTCAACTGTTATTTCATTAATATCTCAATTAAGCTTCCCTCTTATCCGGTTTCCTTTTCCCTCTACTTCCCCTCTTGGTTTACAGTTCACTACTCAGTCAGTTGGCGTGATTTAGTGACAAATCTGCAGCAATGATATTGAAGCATGCAATGTTGGTTTGTTTTTGCTGCTTCAGTTAATGATATAGTGTCACATGGTGAAACCACCTTCATGCTTTAAAGGTTTATTTAGATTACTTAAACAGTGCTGAGTTCAAAAATAGTTGGCATATTGTCTATTTTGTGTTACTGTTGAAATATGGTATTACTTTGTGGGTGAAGAGGTCATTTACGCAAACACCTCTCATAATTCTACCTCATGTCATCAGCTAATTATAACTCAAGCAAGAGAGCATGTAGCTACAGACAGTAAACAAGCATCAATAAGTAGCAGATGTCAGGTCTGATGAGATGTACTGACAAGAATCATCATAATCTAGCTAGTGTACATATTTGATACCAATTGTTAACATAGTTAACATTCGATTTCTTCAAATATCTGCAGCTTAAGGAAGAAGATATGGAGGTAAGACTACCACCACATGCAGTCTATTTGAGGCAAGACTGGAAGTAATGGTAACCCTAAATCACATAGAAGAGAGTCCACTGCTACTATGAAGATGAAAGATGTCAAACAAGACATGAAAAAAGCTCCATGTTGTAGGAGACTTCCTATCTGATATTAAAATATTTTACAAAAAAAATATAAACTTTGAGTGTCAGGATCTTGTCATGTCTAACAAGAAAGCATGTGCTCATGAACCTTGAAATGGAGTGCACTGAAAGCAAGATTACTCTCTTGCTACTGCGTCAACAAAGAATATTTAAAAAAGATTTGAAATTCATCGCATACCTTTGTTACTAGAATGGCTTTTACTCTGTCCAACTGGAAACACAGCTGCAGGTGATGTGCAGTAACTTACCAGAATGGGTTTGTAATGACCTTTGGATGTACTTCCCCCTTGGACGCTCTCAACTTCACAGGAACCACTACTATTTAAGATGTGTGCAAGCTTGCTTCATTGATACTCATTGTGCTTGCTATAGTTATACACATACTTCGAGCAGATAGTCCTCAGTCCATTTGTCCCGCCAAGACTTGAGGCCTACCTGCACTACACCACTGAGAATGACTGGATTGATTCATAAAGCATTTTTGGGTACCTGCACTACAACTGTAGAGTTAACTTGTCAGTGAAGATAACTTCAGCCCAAGTCACCAGAGGAATTGTCTTGGATAGTGAAAAAAACAATGTTATTAATAAGGTGTAGCTTAGGTGACGGAGAATGTGGTCTAACTAAAAAAATGATGAGTAGTTGGACATAGTGGCTGATGAAGGCTCTCATCAAGTATCCTATTAGGGATATTCCCTTAAGAATGCAATCACGATGGGAAGGGAGGACACAGTTGTTTAGTATTTCAGAATGTTTTAAGTTTAAGTAACTTAAATAGGGAGCAAACTATTTCCATTTTGGTGCAGTGCAGATGTTCCTTCACACACCTGCATGCATGGACTTGAGCTGCAGTTCTTTAGTGGTTCATAGTTCCCTGGTCCTTTTTATTCACAAAACGAAAGAGGGGAGGCAGCCACCATTAAGGATTCAATCAATGTTTGTGCACATGTGAACCTTTCACAGCTCTGGCTCAAACAGACGTCAACTCATGTTCAATGGACATGTCACACAATAATTTCAAAGGTTGATGTTAGTTGGTTGATCAGTTTTGTTGTAATATAATAGAGCTTCTGAACCAGTCATAGGAATGATATCAGAGAAGTGTTTTGTATACACTTGAGCTGCATTAATGGCTGTGGGCCCACTCACTGTTCCCGGGGATATTTACAGATCAAGTATCAAGTTATAAGCCCAATAACATTGTTTGATTAATTAGCGTGTCAACTGGTTGGAAGCACTCACAGCATTGCATATACTGGCTTGAATGAGTTATTTTAAATAGCTCTGTAGGGTCAACAGTGGTGTTCTGTGAAGAAGACCGTCTAAGATTAGTTTTGCAAGTGAGTTAAGGATAACACTGGGATGGACCAATGTCGATATTGGCTGCTTATGCTCAGCTAATCGCTCCATTTGAAAAGTTATCAGGCAATCAGTATGCTGGAAAATGTTGAAAGTATTTTAAGGTGCAGTATGGGGACACGTTGGCAGGTGTTAACTCTTGACAACCTGTGTTTGCATGGTTCACCACATCCAGTGGACAATAGCAAATAGTGTTGACAGGTTTGAGTCGGAGAGCTCCACAGGAACTTCTGCTCATATTTCCTTGTTCCATGTCTGCAAGTGAACCACATACTCTGTCTTGCTATTCTGTTAAATACATAGCTATCAAAAATGAACTAATTACAAGCCAGTATGCAGGGGGGGGAAGGGGGTTTCAACAGGTTTGCATGAACTCCCTTATGCATGGTTGATAGATATTATGGCATACAAATTAAATATTAGTATACAATTTTAAAAAGGAAGTTTCTTGACTGGTGTGTGGGTGTAAAGGGTAGTCAATTGATGATGTCATCACTGATATCTTCAGGTAATGATCATCTGTTAATTGAAAGTACCTGTGGTGGTAACCAGAGAGCTGCAGTGTGGAGGCCATGTTCATAACATTGAGGGTGGGTTTGTCAAGAAGTGCTGTAGTGAGACTATCTTCTCTCAGTGGTTTAAATGCACACATCTCCACACTAATTTGTTCTTGCAGCTGTGGCTGACGGAGAGATATCTGTTGTTGGCATCAATGGTGAGGATGGAGAAGGATTAGTACAGATATACAGCCAAGGCAAGGGCTATGAGTGGTCCTCAGTGTGTGTCAGTGAGTGGACAGATGAATCTGCTGAAGTTACTTGTAGACAACTCGGATTCAATGGGGGCTTAAGTGCTTTCTACAGGTAACAACCAGTGACATGCTAAGTAATCATATGCACTAATTGTTAATGGCGATCAATTTTAGTGCCAGCCAAATTCAACGGTCTCAAGAGCTACCTCTGAAGAGATATAGTGATTTCAGTTGCTCTGGGACTGAGAATAGACTGGTGGAGTGTAGCCATAGTGGACCTGACCCTAACCAGTGTGAGAGCACATACTATGCTGGTGTTACATGCACGAGGCAAACAAAAACAGAAGGTAAGGTGTAGGCAGAGTGAGGATGGTTAGTTATATGCTGAGCTTGAATTTGGCGATCACTAATTTTTTTTCTTTTTTTTAAATTATTATTATTATTATTATCATTATTATTATTGTAATCTATAATCATATTGTAAAATAACGATGTTTGATCATGCCAGCGGCTACATGGGGTTCTTTGTCATGGCAGTGGCTTGAATAAGTAGTTGTAGTTGACTTCATGTCCATCATGTGATGTCAGTGAGTGTCATGTGACTGCTATAAATGACTTACGCATCTTTTGTATAATTTTTTCTTCATTGAACTGAAATAATATGATCAGTGTGAGAATTTCCGCCCACCACACACACATACACACACTCTCTCATGCCACGCACACACACACCCACACACACACACACACACACACACACACACATACACACACTCTCTCACACCACACACACGCACACCCACGCACGCACACGCACACACACACATGCACACACACACACACACACACACACACACACACACACACACACACACACACACACACACCCCCCCACACACAGTCACAAGGATGAATTATAAAAATAATTATAAAGCAATAGTTGACAGAACTTATCAGTATTAGTTCCTATTTTTGACAGGTTTTGTTGTTGACAACTTTGTAAATATTGACAGTAATTACACTCAAGTGGTTTGTTTATTAACAATTCTCAAAGATGTTTTCACAATCCACAGAATATGCCACCTGAAGTGATTCATTCATAATGAAGTTTGGTAATCTTCCTTGTACAATCTTGCAGGCTTCACTACCTTAGACTAACATTTCTATGGAAGTAACAATAAAATCAAATAGAATAAAGAAATTGGCGCCAAAGCAATCAATGGTAATTGTTAATTGAACAGAAAAATGACCCAAAAAAATTGTGGTTCTCAATTTCTTTGCTAATGGTTTGTTATGGTATGAAATATTTACTGCAATCAACAACACAAAATCCAATTTCAGGATCTATCTATCTATCTCTCTCAATCTATCTATCAATCTATCTCTCTTTCTCTCTATCTATCTCTCAGTAGGCCAAAGTGTCTGGGAGGAGATAGCGAATATATATACAGACAAATCATAAATTATAGTGAGATCATTATTATTATTTTTATTCTTAATCAGGTAAATCCAATATACTGATTCATTTTGAAATAAAATAATTTCCGTATTTCTTCTTGAACTTTCTGAGAGAGAAAAAAATGCTTTGACCCCAAACATATTTAGAGGGAAGGAATGAAGAAAAAAGAAAGGAAAAAGAAGGGCGAAATCCGGAAAGGAAAAGAATTGATCCAGAAGTCTTATTTGCTTATCGAATTGTAATAATTTTTTTTAATAAGTAGCAGATATACCCGGTGATGCCTGGGTTAAGGCATGCCACAGGAAGAGGTATGACCCAGCCCATGTCCCTACCTGAGTCAAGTTGTGTTTGCATGTCTCAAGGTCCATGAATTAGATCGGCCATAAGTACCACAATAGATCACATCATGATGACATCTATGGGCCTGACAGTTTTGGGGCTTAATTTTATCCTTGATGTATGATTTGTCCATCCTGACAGGCCTGGAGAAAGTGGTGTGACCAAGTGAGATCCAGCCCCTCCGAGTGATGATGTGTATGCATGCCAAAGGGTTTAGGTCTTTAGGTCTGAGATTTGTTCTGCATCATTTGTAGCAATTTTAGCTTTGCATACCCACAACAAGTGGTGTTGCCAGGTAACCCAATCCTTTTGGATTAAAAACCATCCTTAGTGTAGGATATGTCTAACTGTGAATGGTGGGTTTCATTTGGTACAGTTCTTTGGTGATAGAGTGGAGGGGTGATAGAGTGGGTACACACAAGCATGCATACATATGGACAGAATACTTCTAACATAACACTCCCAGAGGAAGAGGTGTGTCCAGGTGGGACCTAGCCCATGTCTCTTGCAGAGTTATAATGTGTGAGTATGCCATGTTTAGGATTCTAGTCCAAGTGTTTCTTCGAAGTACCATTTTTGGCATTTTAGCCTCATAAACCCAAAGGAAAAGTTAGGCTAAGTGACCCAAAAATTTTGGGGCTAAATTTTATCCTTGATATAGCATTTGTCCACCCTGAAGAGAAAGTTTTATTTGGCACAGTAATTGGCATGATATGGATACATATAACACATATTTTTAGCCTGACACATGCACGCAGTATTGTACAGTTGCTGGTGAAGATCTTTTCTTTGCTAGAACTCAAACATTGTGTATAATAGTTTAATTAGTCACAGTGGTTGTTTATATTTGGTATATTACATGCACTGATGTGTGCCACACACACATCCACACCCACACCCACACACACGCAGTAGTCAGGTGGGTGTAGAGGCATGCATGCTACTGTAGATAACACCAGACTCTGTTCAATATTCGTTGCATGCTAAAAATGTAAATTTATATTCAATAAATGCCCAAGACAGTTTTCGGTGTATTTCCGTGATGCAAACATTGTGTACCATGCTCTGTCTCAGCTCAACCTTGACACAAACAAATAATCGACTGCAATCCTTGTTTGCTTGCTTGTTTGTTTGTTTCTGTCCAGTCGATGAGGAGTTTAAGCTGCATGTGACTCTACTGGTGCTGGTTATTTTCATCACTCTGCTGCTCATAGTAATCCTGCTGCTACTGCTCAGATGCACAGTCCTACAGTTTGGCAAGAAGCCATCCTCCAGTAGACAGGGAAGAGGACATGGTAACAGGCAAAGGCTTGCAGCATCAAATATCCTCCATACAGAGCTGAATATGGAGGCTCCATACGCCTCAACTCTAGTGTTGGCACCACCATCATACACAGACACCATATTGGCAGACCAAAGGGTCCAATCTACTTCAGCTAATGAATTCTCTGATACTGACACCAGAAGTGAGGGGGGAGAGAGTTTGGACAGACCGTTAATCACCAGGGAAGGTGACGAGGGTGCCAGTGATTCTGGGTCCAGCAGTATGCCCAACTCATCGGAGACTATTTCCTGATTCCTATTGTCACATGCATTAGTTCTTTAGCAATGTAACTCTCAATATTTTATATGGCCATTCAAAATATAATCGCGATCATTATTAATGAGTTTAGCATAAGGTCAGCTATGAACATTTCTTTAGTCATTGAGCATGGGCACCTTCATCACATGTTGGTTGCACATGTCATTCATCATCTGTTTCCTCGCAATCCTCTCCATTTTCCATCTTCACTTTTTTTTTTTTTTTTTTTTTTTTTTTTTTTTTTTGTTGAATTTTTTTTTTCCACTTTCCATTTCTAATGGGATAAGACAATTTATTGATGTGTACAATTTGTGTACATTAAATAATTAATGTTCAGCTTGAGTTAATGTGCCTACTTATAACGGAATCCTATATCTGGAAATACCTTTCTTAAGGCAGTGGAGTTATGGATACATGAGATAAGGAGCCATCTTTAATTATATCGAATTATTAGAATTTCAAATCTAAATGATGTGTTCACATTCTTGACAGATCAGGCAAGGATAACAGTTCCTTAGAGAAGGGCTTAAATAAATATGGAGAGAGTTTGGAGGTTATTTATTTCCCCTGTTCTTAATATCAGGGTCACAGGCATGAATTTACAAATGGGGTGGGAGGGGTATCAAATATTAAAATGTAGGAAGATATCATTGCTGTGGTGAATAGAGATTAGAGATGGTATGTGTCTGCAAACAGAGAGTGAAGCTACAACAAAAGGATGAGTCTGGGGCTCCTCCCCTAGAAACAAGAGCAGTCTGCACTAAGACCTGTGGTAAATAGTTACTATAATATTTATTAAACTGTTTTAGACCAGGCAAAATGATTGTTTAAAACACATTAAGATGAGGTTAAAGTTGTAATATGATTTTAAAATTTTGGTTTCTATATAGTAAAAGCATTTAGTTGAAACCACAGGTTACAACTAACTTATGGGTTTCCATACAGTGAAGGCACTTCATTTTAACCACAGGTTACAGCAAACTTGTGTTTCCATATAAAATTCATTCTTGACAAAAACTTGTCCTTCCTTCTGTCTTTTTCCCCTTTCCATCATTCCAAGTGTTCCTAGACCTGTGTGTGTGCCACAGGGAAAAATATAGAGCTTGTGGTCCTGTGTGGCTCTTGGAGCATTTTAATTTTAAGGTATTTAGAAAGAGTTGCTCAAGCTGAGGTCAAAATTAACTTATAGTACGTAGTAATGCCTGGGTTTTGTGACAATTTGGTCACCTGGAGAAATTAGTCCACCCCTGAAGATGTATCACGCCTAACATAGCCAAGGTCCTAGGGTATGCAGGTGCATTCTCACATGATTTTGCATGGCTCTGATATTAATTCAGTTCATTCTGAATTGAAATCAAGTAACATAAACAAAATTAATAAATTGAACCAATGTATTAATCTGTGTAGCCAGACCCTTTACCTAATCACTGTACTGGTATAAGGGTCTGGGGAAATGCCATAGGCGGTTTTGTTCTGACTATCCCAGAATACTGGGTCTAAAGAATAAAATTAGCATGTTCACATCTGGCCAAACTTTTGCTGTTACTGCAGCCATGAATGACTCGAATCACTTGCTGGCTGGATGTGAACATTATAATTGTATTCTTTTGCCCCAGTATTCTGGGATTGTCAGAACAAAACCTCCTATGGCAGTTCCCCAAATCCTTATACCAGCATGGTGATTAGGTAAAAGGTCTGACTATATGTCAACTACCAAACTATTAGCTAGTCATTTCAAAAATTCTCTTTTTAGTCATAGTGGCATCTTTATTAAGTTTTTAATCTAAAGATTGGTTTATGTTGAAATAAAAAAAGATAAATAAGGTAAGAATTTGACAAGTGAAGTGAATGTTAACTATGTATTCAACTACAAAAAAAAAAACAAAAAACACATCTAAATAATATATCCAACATTTCCTCTTTTAGGTGTACAAATGAAGTGCATTTTGAGTGGTGCAGCTGTGGCTGCTACTCCCCCCCCCCCAATACAGTGTGGGCACATCTATTCCTTCCAATTATCTATGAATGTGGGCAAAATGGAGGATAGCTCTCTATCCCTCTACTGCACTCGAATGAGTTTGGTGGTCTCACAGAGGAGCAGGAAATAGTTGAAATATAATACCATCTTTCCATACTTGGTTGGAAAAAAGAAAGAAAAAGAAAGAAAAAGCAATGGATGAACTTTAATATGCAAATCGAATATTTTTCTTTGATATATACTTCGGCATTAATTGGCATGTTTGAGCTGCTCAAAAACAACCTCAGGCATTCACAGGTCATTTTGCTGATCATATACAAGCTATTGTTGTTGTTTTTTACTTGGAAGTAATGGTTGTTCCTTCACTCGGTTGAGAGTCTGTTACTAATCCAACAGCATGAAATTTTCAGAAGGAAATTTATATAATATATAGGTTCACTCACAACTTGTGCAATTGATCCAATACTCTCGAGTACACAGGTAACAATAAACAAAGCATGTTATTTTTTATTTTATAGATTCACAATATTACAACATATATATAAAATGGAGTAAATAATGGATTGAGAAGTTTGTTCATAATATCAATTTTGTGCCCATTCTAATAGTCACTGGAATAAGTTGCAATGACAACAGCACTGAGCAAGTGCTCGATTAAAGAGCATTGGTTTCTTTTTCCTCCTTATTGAAGGAAGGAGAATCCACCTTTCTCTCCTCCGGATGGGGTGTCTCCATGGTTACTTTGTTGCCCTCTTTGTCGCTCCCATTGCCGCCCTTCCTACAGAGTATTGGTGGATACAAGAGCCAGCAGAGGATCATGAAGACCGTGTTGATGAGCACGCCGGTCATGGACACAAAGAAGGCACGGACACTGACACTGTTGTTGTTGTAGACCCAGCAGTTGCCTCGGCGATTACACTCCATCTGCCAGTACAAGCAGCTGGAGTCAAACAGAACCCCGAACAGGATTGGTCCTGGTATGGAGCCGAATGCACGCCACATGACTGATTGCACCCCCAGGGCCAGGGACCTCTGCTCCTCAGCCACAGACCTGAGTGGGAATCATGGCACAAACAAAGAGGATAATATTTGCCTGAGTGGGAATCATGGCACAAACAAAGAGGATAATATTTGCCTGAGTGGGAACCATGGCACAAACAAAGAGGATTATATTTGCCTGAGTGGGAATCATGGCACAAACAAAGAGGATAATATTTGCCCCCATGCAGACGATCCTGTGCATCTCTCTTTTTCTAATCAACTTTAGCCAACAGAATCTCTCTCATTTAAATACCATTTGGGGGCCACCTGAAGGCCACAGCCTCATGCATATATGCTAGAATCCCACCCTCCTTATACACATTGCTTAATTAGCAGCATTGGTAACACAGTTGATGTTGTAATGTCACACTTGTTTGATGAGATTGACAGGATGCTGACATGTGGCAACTTGTCAAGTGTAACATATAATGAACCGTTTGGGACTAAAGGAAGTTCATAGAATATAACCCCAATGCAACGAAAAATACATTATTTTATTGTCCTCTCCCACCCCCCCCCCTCCCACAACTAATCACCTACAATCACAAGCATCAAAAGATTGATCATGAATGTTTGGATTAAAATAATAATAATAGTAATGAAAAAGAAAAAAGAAAAAAAGGGGAGGTGGGGTGGGGGGAGAAAGCCCCAAGCCCCTGTGTGCAGATTATTCCTTATTTTAAAAATTTTAAAAATTATATTTCTGTGGTTGTAATAAGAGAGGATATTGGTACAGCTGTACTTTATTACTACTAGAGAAGTACCTGTCCTACGGACGGAGACCACAAAAATATCTCACTATAAATTGAGATTTTTTTTTTTTGCTGTTAGTCTGTTCCCTGTCATATATCACATGCTTGGGCCTACAGGGCTCAAAAAGAAGAAAAGAAAGAGTAGGAAGTGGTTTGGGCACAGTTTTGCTGACCTATGTGCATTCACACCATTATGGTTTGTAGTCAGTGGGGTGGTTTACTCAGGCTTAGAGTTGTAACCCCAACCAGGAAATTTTGGGGGGAAAACTAGCCCCACTGGCAGGGTTTTAGCTGATCTTCACCAAACCCAGGGCAACCGCCATCAAACCATATGAAAATTTTAGCCCTTTAGGCCCAATTATCTGAGAAGAGTTATCAAACAAACAAAAAAAAATAAGATGTTTGACCACATAAACCATTTGTTTTGTTTGTTATTATTAGAAAGCAAAGCAAGACATGCTTGTTTGCCAAGGTTTACTTGCTTCTGAAGCTATAGGCTAACCAGTTGGTCACCATATTTATGGGATCGTCTCTTTGTTTCTCTCCTAGTATTTCAAAATATGGCTAATTTGGTCGGGCACTAACTTGGCAGTTCAGAGCTAAATATAACAAATGTGATAAATGGGCTATATTGCATATAATATAGTATGAGTGCTCCTACGATGAAATAAATCAATAATATATAGATAGATAGGTATAGATAGATAGATAGATAGAAGGGTATAAATATTAGAAAGATACATAGCGAAATAGACAGATAGAAAGACAAATAAATAGATAGATAAAATTAAGTTTAAAAAGAAAAAAGGGAACAAGGCTATACATATGTAAACTATAAAATAAATGACCCTTTACCAATTCAAATAAAATACGTCATTCATTGTACTACAGAAATCAGTAAATGAGTAGCGATCTTATTTAAATAGGTAAAGGGTCGTCCAACTTGTATTCCTGTTTCCCTAAAGTTTTTATAGGCTGATCCAATACCATTGTTAGTGTCTTCAAATAATTATAATAATAACTAAATACACAAAGAAAATAAACAAATAAAAATAAATAAATTCCCTGTCCTTTTGTTGCACAGTAATGCTTGAGGACTGCTCAATGCCAAGGAAAAGGGAACCAGCAATGCCAATGTTGCTGTGTGTGTGTGTGTGTGTGTGTGTGTGTGTGTGTGTGTGTGTGTGTGTGTGTGTGTGTGTGTGTGTGGACGGACTATATGTGGATACCTGCACACACCTACCAATTATCAGCCAACTTTGACTGAAGTAAAGAACACACTATGCTTGGCTTATTCGCTCTACCAATGGTAAGATCCTTCAGGAGCCCAAGCATAATGCCAAGCTTAGGTTCCATCAAGAATGCATGGTCAACCCCTTTACCAGTTCATCCCCAGTGTTGTCCCAATCAATTAGTGATAGCTGGAATGTGGAAGCAGCTCCATGTTATAAGTACACTGACAAGCTAGCTGGTGAGCAACATGCAACGTTGCTATGAACTCTGCATGACTGTCAGTGACACTCTGCCTGACTGGGTCCTCACTCCTCACCCACCACGGCATCATTCCTATTCCGTGTGTGCAAGCTCAAAACTTTCTCTGTTTTACAGAACCTTTATACTTGTGGTTGTTTATGCTTGATCAGTATTTGTGATTATTCCTTCCTTCTGATCCGGTATTGATCCTCTTCAATTTAATGTACTTGCATCTAAAACCCACCACAACATCAGCATCAATCAGTTTTCCTCTGTCTTAAACAAACTATCAACTGTGCCAACTTGCCAGTTTGTTCTTGATAGATCTCGGATCTGCACCTTAATAATGTTCAGTATTTTGAAAGGTGATATGCTCTTGCCTTTTCTCTATGATGCAGATGTGGGCACTAGTCAGACATTACCTACTCCATGTTGCTTCTGTTTGGATAGGAGAAGTGTTCTGGTTCTAAAATGCATTAGTTGGAGCTGTAAATAGACTTGTACTGATTCTAAATTAAGACTGCACAAGAAATAACCTCTAGCAGAGTAATCTTGTGGGAGGTGCCAGCCACCCAGCAAGGAACCTATCAACACTCTTGCAGTGCAGGACTACAGCAAATTTCTCGAGTAACATTAAATGTGGTTTCAGTAGCTTCAGGAATCAATTCTTGTGATCTGGTGAGCATGCGCGTGTTGGTGTTGTGTGTTGGTGTTGTTGTGTGTCATGCGTGCTTGTGCGTGCGTGCGTGTGTGTGTGTGTGTGTGTGTGTGTGTGTGTGTGTGTGTGTGTGTGTGTGTGCGCGCGCGTGTGTGTGTGTGTGTGTTGAGCATAGATCAGGCAGAGGTTGTGTTGTCATGCCTGGCTAAACACAATGCCAAAGGTTGGGTTATGGGCTTTCTTTACCCAACTAATGGCAAGGAGTTAACTCTAGCAGGACAACCCAGAGCTCTGATATCCACACTTGAAATTGTCAATGCCCTTTGACCTTATGCTATGCCATGATCCATGTGGAAAACAAGATGGCTAAGTGAATGAGTTACCATTGGGTGCTGTAAGTGGAACTGTGGGGTTAGCATTAAATAGTTATTAAAAAAAACAGCAAACACTTTGATGTCACCCAGGACAAGAATACAGCTGTTGAGTGTACATTGAAACTTGCTCCAGCACAGCTGCACTGACCAGGAGCACAGAGTGTTCTTCACACTAGCTATGGAATCAAAGCAGCTGCTAAATAGTGTAAAATGTGTGACTGTGGAGCAGTGCTTTCTCAAAGGTGTCATATCTGAAATAGAACTAATTATTGCAATAATTGATAAAATTGAAAAATTCTACTAATTGAACTCCTTTCAAGGTGCAGTAGATAATTACTTGGATGTGAATAATGATGCTCCTATTACAGATGAGTTGCCTCCTGCCCAATGGATGGGAATAAGATGTAATTGATGATTTCACTAAAGAGAGGAGTGATATGAGGATGACCAAAATTGAATCCTGTGAAGATGAAATCATTGAAGCAGAGAAGCAAGCAATAACCACTTCGTCTGAAGCTTTAAATCAACTGATGAACTCAAAGTTTTGCTGCAGACAAAAGCTTGGAAGATGCCAATTTTGATAATGTCTGCAGAAGAAAATCCTGAAGAGTAGCAGTTCCCAGATTACAAATTACCTCTTTTATTCAAGAGTTCACAAACATAATATACTGATACAATACTACGTGACATGCATGTATGATCATAATCTTAGTATAATTCATGATCTGTCTGTCTGTCCATCCATCTATCTGTCTGAAATTTAACTCCTTCCAAAACTGCTGAAGAGATCTTCACAAAATTTTCAGAAATTGATTCGGGTACCTCACTGCATGTCCTTGTAAAAGTTTCATTTAGATCAGGTGGCTATGGGTGTAGTATTGTTAATGGGTGTGGTTTGGTGACATGGAACACAAACAAATGATCAAGTCCAATGAAATTTGGCATGTTTATTTATGGTATTGTGTTTGCTTGATTAATGAGATTAGTGTTAATGATATTTACATGTTATACTAAGCAAACTTAGCACATTTTTTACTGTAGGAGGACAGAGGTTGAAAAAACAAAACAAAACAAAACACGCCCATAGGGCGGGTTATTTTTAAAATAGTACTTTAAATATGCATTTGTGGATTAACTTTCAAATTGCTGAATAAGCAAAAAAGCCAGTTTTGCCAGTCCTATGGGTGGTGTCCATTTTGAGGTTCTACTCTAATGAAGTTGGATTCAATACTTGTGATCATTGACGGCTTGATTGTCAATTGTAGATCATTGACTCATCTAGATTTGTTATTTATTGAGATAATTTGCTTCCATGTAGATTTGTAGGAAGTATCATGAAGGTGCAAGGAGATAAATACTTGTGGTTAGGTGATAGTCAATTAGATATGTTGTTATACACTATATTGCTATCTCCATTACTGGGAGGAAAGGTAACCAATCAAATTTACCTGATTAAAAACACTCAATTGAATTTTCTCCGATCAATCGTGATATCTAATTAAAGTAGATGTGTAATTTTGAGTGTTTTTATCATGTAAATTTAATGGCTCATGAAAAATTCTAGCATAGGTTCAGTAAAAAAGTTTATAACTCATTAGATACCACCAATTCAATGGGAAAGTGAGGGAGGGCTTTATTCTTGGAATCTATAGACTACCCAAGTTAATGTTAAAAACAATTTAATGGAATCTTTAAACATATAAAAGCCATATTCTATGCCATCCAATGAACAACAAGAAAAACAATGAAATAAATTCACAAATGAACTTAGGAGAGTGAACATATTCAGCTTCTCATGAAGACTTGTCAAGGCAAAGTTCTTTTGATGTAGCAGCTCCTCATAAAAAAGCCAAAACAACTTTTAGTTGATAAAAAATAAATAAATAAATAAATAAATAAATAAATAAATAAATAAATAAATAAATAAATAAATATAATAATAGTAGGTATGGTTTCATGCAGCTCTTTTGTTTCAATATTTCTAGTTCCATTTGTATCAACATGCGTTAATGTTAAATACTGTTTTATTCCACTGCAACTATTCTCCCACTCACTAGGTGGTTGACACCTGCCAGAATCACAGATGAGTCTCAGCCAGATAATCAGTGGCCCTCCAGACCACAAGATTGGAATGAACAAGGCACACACACACACTTAGAACTTAGAAGCTGCCCATGGTACGAAGTACCATGATGGCAGTGTCCTGGATGAATCCAGGACCAATGGCAATAAACTTAGCTTATGATGGCATCACACAGAAATGTTGGTGTCTGGTCAGATCTCCTTGTCTTCGAAATTTCCTTCCACAGGCACAACTTAGTGTTCTTAATTCAGATTGCTTGTTAGCTGAGCAGGTGTTCCATCGCCTGCATGTTGAAATTTTCTCTACACCATCTAAACACAGATGAAACCACCCCTTCCTGTCCTGGCACAACTCATACCATCTATCATACACACCAATTGCCTGCAAATCCACTTTCAGAATATCCCTCCACCTCTTCTTTGCCCCGTGGCATGGTCTCTTCATGTTAAGCTCCCCAAACAACAATCTATTTGGAAGCCTTTCTTCATCCATGCGACCCACATGACCCAGCCATCTTAAACGCTGCTCCAGAATGATATCAGAGATGGAGTGCTGCAAGCCAAACCTATGTGATAGGCTTTGAAATGTTAATTTTTCATTCCATTGTTGGTACCTCGTCACACCCAGGATCGTCCGAATACAACGGTTATGAAAAGAATTCAAACGTCTTGTATGCACAGCCTTCATCGTCCAAGTTTCAGCTCCATACAGTAATACAGCTAGAACAACTGCCCTATACACTGCTCTCTTTGTGGCCAATGAGAGGTCTTTGTTCTTAAATACTGGCACCCTCAAACATCCAAATGCTCTAGTTGCTCTAGCAATTCTTCTAGTCACCTCACTAGTGATCTCCCCATCTCTTGAGATGTTAGCACCCAAGTAAGTGAAGTCCTGGACTACATCCACAGAGCCACCCTCCACCTGCACTGGTCTGACATCACTCTCATTCAATCCCTCACCAACAACCATCCCTTTTGTCTTCTCAGTACTCACAGTCAGCCCCCATTCACTTGCCACTTTCACAAACTCTGCTGCTACTGACTCAAAACTATCCCAAGAGGTTGCATACAATGCCACATCATCAGCAAACTGGGACTCAGTTACTCTCATCTCACTCAATCTAGACTTAGCTGTGCGGTCCCCAACAAACTTCCTACCATGCTTATATAACACACTCATTCCTGCACCACTACTCCTATTGCGCCAATCAGCCACCATAGCACTAAAGTAGATATTAAATAATGTGGGTGCCAGGGTACATCCCTGCCGTAAACCATTCCGGACCTCAAACCTATCAATTACAGTCAAACCCACTCTAACCTCAGCATGCATCCCCTCATGGAAAGACTTCACAACATTCAACATTTTTTCTGGCACACCATACTTCTCTAGGACCTTCCATAGGGCTTGCCTGGGCACTGAATCATAAGCCTTCCTCAAGTCTACAAACAACACATACAATGATTCGCCATGTTCCCTCGCTTTCTCCACAAGCTGTCTAGCAACAAAAATCATGTCTGCATAACCACGTCCTTTCCTGAACCCACTCTGTGACTCTGGCAGAATTTTTTCAGCAATCACTTGCACTCTTCCCTGTACAATTCTGCCTAGTACCTTCCCTACCACATCCAACAAACTTATTCCATGCCAATGGTCACACTGCTTCAGGTCACCTTTCTTTGGGATTGGAACAACCACTGCGTCCTGCCAGTCTCTCACCACTTTACCTTTTTCCCATACCTTCTGCATCACCTCCAGCATTCTATCCCACAGATCTACACCACCATGGAGTTAGTTCAGGAAGAACACCAGACTTTCATCCTGCCTTTCTCATCTTCAATTTGATTAGAGCCTGCATCAATTCCTCTTCAGGTGGTGGCATATCCAAATCCAAGTGTGGTGGGAGTACTGGCAAAGTGTCAATCACTTCATCATTGAATGCACAGGATATGTTAAATATCTTTACAAAATGCTGATGCCATCTGGCTCTTACCTCCTCGGGACCCTGAGTCAAACTTCCATTTTCTTTCATGACAGCAGTGGGTCTAGTTGGTCTTCTTCCAGCATGAGCCAGCTGCAACTTCCTGATACTCTTCCACCTTGTGCAACCATCCTTTTTTTTTGGCAGCTTCCCCTCCTTGGCAACCTTAACCTTTCTTTGATGTCTCCTAAACTCCTTCCGGTTGGCTGAAGTATTGCACTGTATCATCCTCAGGTGAGCATCATCCTTGGCTTTGATCAGAGGTGACAACAACTCCTCACTATCCTCAAACCAGTCTGGTTGCTTCCTCTTCCCTCTACCAACTACTTCCTCTGCAGCTGACACAATACAAGACTTCAGAGCATCCCAGTTGCACTCGGTGGAATCTCCAGCTCTGAGTGGTCTAGCCAGCAAATGTTGCTCCAACACTTCATGGTATTCATCCCTCTTGGCAGGGGTTTTCAGTTTATGGATGGCAAAAGGCAAAGAAATCTTCTCTTTTCTTTTGGCAGAACGAGGAACAGTAACCTTTAGCTTAGCTCTTACAAGCTTATGGTCAGTCCAGCAGTTTGCTCCCTTCATCACCTGCACATCTCTGCAAACAACTCTCTGTTCAGCCCTCATCACGACAAAGTCTATCATGTGACATTTCTTTGTTGCTGGGTGCGTCCAAGTTCCTTGATAGATTTTCTTCTTTTGGAACCAGGTATTCATGATTGAGAACTGATTTAATGCACAGAATTCCAAAAATTCCTTGCCCACAAAATTACGCTCACTCAAGCCATGCTTCCTTATAACACCTTGCCATAGATTATTCCCTGTGTTCAACACACCCACCCTAGCATTGAAATCACCCAGCATAACAAGGATATCATTATGTGGAATCCTAGCTATTGTATCCTGCAAATCATCATAAAACTTGAGCTTAATGGTTGGAGGTGCCTTAGCTGTGGGTTCGTAAGCACACACTACTGATACATAAGTTCCTAATGCCCTTCCAGACCAACCTCCCTTTTTCTTTCCTGTGTGTACCCACTTCAATCTAGCTGATATTATTCTGGAACTAACTGCTTTCCACACCTCCCCTGCATTTTCCATGCCACTGTAGCCTTTTCGTCCAATGCTATTCCAACACCCTCATTCCTACTAGCTCTTTCCTGATCCCCTGGCAGAGGACGACCAGAGTGCAGAAAGGTATATATACCCACTGGCCACACATCTTTTCCAAACCACTTTGTCTCTTGGATCCCTGCAAAAGATCACCATATTTCCTCAATTCTCCCATTAACAAATCTATTTTCCTATCAATATTCCCAGGCCTGTCACTATGGTTACCATGCTTAGCTACACCCATTAGTTGCTTCCTACAGATCCGCTCATCACCTGAACACTCTACTAAAGTATGGACATTCCAGGTAGCTACTACTAAACTATTTTTATTTCTCTTTGATATCTGCTTCATGTTCTGATCTTTTGTTACAAAGCTGTTCTTTATTACCATTCTCTTGTACGGAACTTTCTTAACTTTGGGAAAGTGAACCGCTATCAAAATCTGGACTGCTCCACAGATTATAGACAGCTGCTTGTCAAGACTTAGCCACAAATGTTTATAACAAATGAGGTACTTGACTAGTTGGTAGGACTTGTAGATAGTACAGGTAAAACAAATGCAGTGGTAAATGAAAATTAACTTATATTTGTAGAATAAAATGACAAGGTTAAAGTTCTAAATTGAATTTTACTTATAATAACTAGTACAATTTGGAGAGAGATAAATATAGCAATCATTAAAAAAATTAAAAATTTTTTTTTTGTGCTGAACTTTCTTATCTTTGGTTTGAAACACCAAACAAAGTGATTATCAAAATCTGGACAACTCCACAGATTATAGATAGCAGCTTGTCAAGACTTAGCAACAAATGTTTACAACAAATGTGATACCACATGAATTACTTGACAAGTTGGTGAGGTACGTGACAAGTTGGTAGGGCTTATAGATAATACAAGTAAACAAATGTAGTGATAAATGAAATTAACTTATATACAAAGTGCTAGTGTTAAATGAAATTAACCTATATAGTACTCACTAATGATACCTGTGCAAGTTTAAAATGATTTCTGTTGTTATGGAAGTAGCCACTTGAAAGAGAATTTTAAGACTAGAATTATTCAAATTTCGGACTACCAACAGACTTCCAATTAGTTAAGTACAAGTGAAAATATCTGTAGAATAAAATGAAAAGGTTAAACCAGTGCCAAATTAACTTAACTTATTATAACTAGTAGAAATACAGCAACCATTCAAAAGTTCAAAAAAATTTTTTTTCCTTTTTTTTCACACACACACACACACACAGACACACACACACACAGTGTAACAGCTGCAATCAATAAAAGAACAATGAAAAAAGCACAATGAACATGTTCCATCCAGCTGGCTTTGGGAAATAACAGACTGGAGACAAGAAGAGAGTCTTTGGACAGAGCTCACAGAAATTCTATGTCAAGATCAGGACTATGTTGTTTTTGATTAGCCAGACTTTTATCTACCAGAAAGTAAAAGTTTGTATTTGAAAACATATGCTTTCTCTATTGTTAAAACATTAACTAATGCAATCATTACTTACAAATAAGTACACGGAGTCAATATTTGTGCATCTTCACTGCCCATAACCATCTGCCCTCTGACCTTGACTTCCATGCAAGCCACAAAGAAGCCACAATAGAGGTGTGCCACATCTGAAAGTTGTGCTCACCTTTAAATTGCCAACTCTTGGAACAGCCAAAGCATAATTGTTCACAGTGATGAAACAGACCAGAAAACTCTCTGGTGTCCAGAATGAGATAGTTTGAATAGTGACTGAGTTGTCATTCAGGGCAAACACACCATTATAAAATAAGACTGCTCACACCACCACGCACTCCACTCATGGTCTTCAGCACACATAAACTACTTGATGGGAGAGTAAAAACCTGGCCAATGCCCTCTGTTTGTTCTGCTGCACATAATAACAACTTAATGACAATGACAATAGGTTTAGGCTGGGTTCCATGAAGAAGTATTCGACTAACAAGTTTGTCTATGTGGTAAATGCAACAACAACATTGCACACACAGTTGAAACAACCAGCGTTTCATTTCATATGAAATGGAGAGAGGGTCACCCTGGCCCAGATTGAATTCCTCACTCCACTCCCTGACATTTGACACTTAGCCAGTATAACTACTCTGCTCCCCCTTAATAACAATTAAAAAAAAAACAACCCTGATATCCATCTGTAGACGCTTGTCGCCGATATTTCTTCCGACTTACACGACTTCTGATAAGTGTATACTGGTTGATATCCTAGGGAACTCCCCCACACACTTGAGAAACATGTGCACTACACAAAATGCTTCCTATAACAATATCCTCCCAGGAAGTATCCCTAGATTAAACCATTCGAATGTCCCCAATCAATCCATAAATGGTAATGGTGGAGGACAAATGTTGGTTGTCAGGGAAGTTACTGGGTGGTCCATAGGATAGGGGGTTTGAACTAAAGAAATTTTATAGTCAAAACAATTGTAAGGGATTAAAGACAACAAAATTACTCTGATTCAGGAATTCTCACAAATACTAAGTTGTGATAACTTGTGATTTGCAACCTCCAGGACTGATGTTCTGTGAAATTGTAATTGAACTCCTCCAGTTCCCACAGCCAGTCTAGTGGCAGTGTACACACCCATAACTGTGTACACTGCAAGGCGACTTTGGGGGACCATTTTAGGGCGAGTTTCACTTTATTAAGCCACTAGCTATTTCCTTTACAGGATTGAGATAGTGATATCTACACTACTGAGCTATTTCTACTCCATCTAGCCACTCAAGTGAAGCTCTATTTATACATTCCTTTTTTAATTTTCTTTAGTGCTAATATGTGTGTAAGGATGTTCTGCTGCTTGTAGGTGAAACAAATATCGTCATCTTATGAAAGTTTTAAACCTAAAAGGTACTTGAGCACAGCTATGAAACAGGATAGATAAACCTTTTAATGAACACTTTATCCATAAAGATAGAAGCATAGACTTTATTCAAATTCTAATCTTGAGTGTAGTGAAAAAAATATTATTTTAGTTTGGTAAACTTTTACTTTATTGTTATTATTTGGCACCTGTGTCTCTATTCCTACAGACCCACATAACAGTATTTACCACATGTTGCTAACCTGTGCCATGGCTACTGGTACATGCCTCAAAGCCTGAAACTTGCAAACTGACAGCTGTATGCACTTTCAGCAGCAGGACCATTTCACTCACTGGAAAACAAGTGTGTTGAATATTTCCAAGCTAATTAGAACAATTTTCTGTTTTGTAACACCTTGATTTCAATTTGTCAAGGACCTCACCCTTTTCATTAGCACACTGGTCCTACAGCAGTCTCTCTGCTTGTCAGAGATGGAATGGTTTCAGGTCAAGATACCATTAATCCGTCCAGACCCTTCTAGTTTATCTGGTTCCTCTAACCACAGACAGAGCAGTTGAAGGGCCACTGCCACTAATGGAGTCCATCTTGACAACTCCTGACACTAAGATGACCAGTTCATGTTCATAACATTTAGCCTGACCCTTTACTAAATGCTATGATCCATTGTAGCATTTGGTAAAGGGTCTGGCTATCTGAGTCTTGAAAGAGAGAGAGAGAGCTGGCTACACAGGAGTTGCACACAGTGGAAAATTTGAAGGGGGAAAAAAAAGAAGAATTTTATGCTAACATTTCAAAACCTGCTTAGCAGAATATAGCCAGCTAAGGGCTAGCTATGCTCCATAGAAATAGTTTTATAGCTTACGTATTGCTAGCTTATTTATGTATAGCTAGTTCATGCCACTCCCTCCCTCCCCTATCTCAACTTTGTGCCCCCTCCTGTGCAATTTTCTAAATCCACTACTGGTTAATGTATAACTAAATGTAGCTCAAGCATGCCTACATGTAGTTAACATAAAACTACTTGTAGCGAATATATAACTACACTAGCAGATGTACCTGAACCTCGAGCAGGATTTTTACTCTAACAGCCTCAGGGTAGACAGACAGCATCCCACTGAGTTGTCCTGCACTGCCAGTGTAGGAGGATTCCACATGCAACACTCCATGTGTGAAGCTTGGTAATAAGGACTGTCTTTTCCCAACACCTTGATAAAGCATTCGAACCTGGGACTTCCAGCTTGGAAGACCACTATTTTGACCACCAAGCCAAAGTTTTTCAGGCTCTTTTTTGATTTCTCTTTTCCTCACCAGGGGAACCACTTTTCAAAAATGTGTCTGATGAATAACCTCATGCTGAACTCTCTCAGTAACAACATCAAATTTAGTTAAGTTTCAACTAAACATAGGGACATTGAATCCAGCAGAACAAACAAACCCACCAACTATATATATATATATATATATATATATATATATATATAGATGCAGCTCATGTATAACTACACAGCTCATGTATAACTACACAGCTCATGTATAACTACACAGCTCATGTATAACTACACAGCTCATGTATAACTACACAGCTCATGTATAACTACACAGCTCATGTATAACTACACAGCTCATGTATAACTACACAGCTCATGTATAACTACACAGCTCATGTATTTATGTATACATTCTACATGCATCTGTATATGGCTTTTAGTATGATTAGGTAGTTTACAGCACCTTATGTAGCGTACATCTATTTGCATGAAGCTTACTGGAACTACATGCAGCTAACTATATATTCGTATAGTCACAACTACAGTTCCAGCCAGCTTACACACAGCACAACTCACTCCTGTATGAGTAGTGACATGACACAAGCAAACAATCCTATTATAATTGAGCTAACCTTGTCTGCCTATCTGTCTGTCTATCTATCTGTCTGTCTATCTGTCTGTCTGCCTGCCTGCCTGTCTGTCTGTAATCCCAACTTCCTTCATTTTTCGGAGCATCATCCCCAAACTTTCACAGGACGTTCAGTGAAGCAGGGAGGGAGGGTGTCAATGGGAGGTTCATTTTGTTTGGCAATTTTTGGCCAATTGGAACGATATCAGATATAAAAGGTTTGTGGCAGCAACACCACCTCCATCTGTGAGAAAAGTATCTCCCACCATGTTGGGGGGAATCACAGAATTCAAAGTGAAAAAAAAAGTGTTTGAAGACCACCAAAACAGTGTGCAATGAAACATACTGCTAAAGGAGCCACACATACTAAGTTTCAGTTTAACTAAATTCACTCCATGACTGCGGTAAAAAAAATTGTGCAGCTGCTTTGGGGGAGCAACTGCAGATATGGTATTCTCTGCCCCCCCCCCCCCCATCAAAATTAAGGATCATCAGAAAGGGGGGAAAAACAGATAAGGGAAAATCCCCAAAACCACTTCCTATCATTAGTCTGTGTGTGTGTGTGTGTGTGTGTGTGTGTGTGTGTGTGTGTGTGTGTGTGTGTGTGTGTGTGTGCGTGTGCGCGTGCGCATGTGATTATATATTTTACCCAATCATATATCTAATTCTTATTATAATTTCTTCATTATAGACGATCTAAAATACATTAGGTGTTCAATTCATCAAAAATGAAATAAGCCCCTTAAATTTTAAAGTTGTATATACCATATAGTAGATAAATATATAAATAAGACATGTCTTCCAATAAGACATGTCCACCCATATGAATGACCTCTTGTAAGACATGTCCTCCCATAGACACGTCCTCCATAAGATATATTCTCCGATAAGAGAATTTTGTGACCATAGCTTTTGGGCCAAGAAAGCAACACTGCCCTTTGGCAGCGATTGCATGCTAGTAGCAATAATTGTAGCATCTGTAACAATTGCAAACCTCCTGTGGTCATCAATTCCTCATTCTTTAAAGAGATATCACATGGATATCCTATAACATGTGCTTTGTTATGATACACTTTCATCTCTGGCTTCATACAGCCAGGCTTCCATCATGGTCAATCCGATATTCACTCTGAAGCTCCACCCTTTTTTAAATGAAGTAAACTGTGTTCGCATGATTGATGTTGGATGAGTAGCAGTAACCACAGCAACAAGAGTGCATGAGTACATTAAAGAGTAAAGGAATGCCAGCAAATGAGGAGTGGAAGGTTTAATTAGTAGTGATATGATGATAAAAAGTAAATGTTTAAAACATTTTTTCTGGACAAAAATATATTAGAGCTTGAAACTAATACCTTAATACAGCTGGATAATCTGTCATTAAAATTTAGATATCGAAGATTATGCAACTGAGGTGCTGGAACATCTGCATCTTCAGTGGAAGCGTGAGGAGTCTTGCTGAAGTGTGTGTGCAAATTTGCTCAGACATTTTGTCTGATCAAATTGATTTGTGATCAGACAAAGACATGAAATGGTCAGACAAGGTCTGATGCCAGACTGTTAATTCACACCCTGATGTATCATTGTAACAAACACCATTGACCTCAGCATTTCAAGGTTCAGAAGATGTTAGGCTGTAACAGTCATCTGATTGGATATTTCTTGGCACGAGGTCCATCTCCATTGCTGCTAGGAGTTGTCTAGACTATTATTAGTGGATAATTTGGAATGTCAGGTTCTTTGCAAACAGTTCCTATTTATACATAACCAAAAACCAAAATTATTTTGAGCTAGTCTAAGTTCTGCAATCAATGACAGGAGGCTTTAGAACGTTCATGCCATGCTTTGGAACATTAACAAAAGGGAATCTGGAGTGGGCAGCATGTCAATACTAATTTTCATTGAGAACACACACAGTAGGTTTTGGTGTACCCCAGCTTAAGATTCCGAAAAATCAATTTAGAGTTAGTAATCTAATGTTCCCACTTTCAGAAGAAAAGACAAATTGGGAGACACACACCATTCCTGTCTAATATTCCACTATAAATGGACTGATATAGACAAACAAACAGATATGACCGCTGTCTTGCCTAAACATGAGCAGAGTAATTAAGTACAAACACAGTGCTACTCTCAGAGTAAAATACAACCTAGAGTAAGAATGTGAGTACATGCTGATAAGGAAACTGCCACCTTGCATTTCCCCACTCAATATACACATACATACATGCACACATACATACATGCACACATACATACATGCACACATACATAAATGCATGCATACATATATAAGACAAACTCACCGAATGGTTATCAACAGAGTGGGTATTCGCATCACAAAAATCAAGAAGACGACAATGCCGATAAGGAGGAGCCAGAGGCCAAGGGTGTTGCACCTCTGAGGGCACTTCCCATTGGTAGCAGTGCTGTTGCCCAGGAAGTCATAATAGGATGCAAGTGAGCTGCTGGCATTACCACTCATCATCAGGTTCTCGGCGATGCATGTGCAGTTCTCGAAGATTGTTACCTATTGATAAAAATTAAAAACCAGAAAATCAGTGGCACAACAGAATTACTGGAGTCCTGTGAGTGCACTGACAAGGCAGAAGTAGAATTGCATGTAAAGGCTCTATGTGGTGGAAAAAAACAAAAATGGCTTACACTTGGGTCAATGTCATCAGTCCTCTTCTGACAGCCAGCCCGGCATGCAGAGAAGTAGGTAATGCCATCAGAACCACACACTGGCTCGTAGATGGTGGAGGTGCACATGCAGTCACGGTTACAGGAAGATATGGTCACATCATCAACATCAGAAAAGGAACTACGGAGAGTCCAGAATTGATGAAGTCACAACTATTGGTCAGTTGTGCAAATGCAACTACTCACATGTTGGCATACGGAGTGCTGATTCCAACGATGGACAGGGACGGGCATGTTATGAAGAACCCAAACAATGCTGGAATAATGAGAAGGGAGCAGACCCATGGAATCAAGGCAACTTTCTTGGTGTCTGACTTCATGAAGTATGCTATCAGAGAGCCAACTAAGGTTCCTATCCCTCCTGCAGGTATGGCTAAATAAACGAGACAAAGAGAGAGAGAGAGAGAGAGTAAACCTCCACACAGGAAACAGGCTTGCCACTCTGCAGCACTTACCCACAGCACCAGTCAGTAGACTAGCAGTGGAGGCTGGTGTACCAAACACAGACTCAATGAACTTTGGACCGAATGCCACTAACCCATACAGTGTGAGGAAGAGAAACGACAGACCAGCAGTCACAAAGATGAAACTTGGGCTTTTGCCCAGTGCACACAAGTGCATTGGAAATGCTTTGACTTGGTCTAGGATTGAGTTTTCATCTCCAAATTTGCTGGTATAAGTAGCAATATGTTGATCCTTGCGAGATTCCACTACTTGTTCATGGTTAGGAAGAAGCCGTGGAAACAAGAAGAAAGGGATAGCAATTATGAGAGATAAAAAACCAGAGAGGACAAAACAGATCCACCAGGCTCCCACCCATCCCGGATCAGTCTCCACCAAGTGTGTTTCTACCCATGGGTCCACATAGATGGAAAGGAAAAGCCCTCCAAGAGCATAGCCCAGGGCAGGGCCAACTGCTACTGACACATAAAATGCTCCAATATGAATAGGAACAAATCTTGGAAAAGTAATGTCATCAATAAATGATAGGCCGAGCGTGAATAATGAAGCAGCTCCAATTCCAATAAAAGTGTTACCAAGCAGGAGAATAGCATAGGCCAAGCCATTGAAAGAGACACACTCAGCAACTGGGATATCCCCAGAACGTTCACATGCTTGCAGTGTAAGATTTCCAACTACACCAACATCGTAATTTCCAAAAATATATTGAGGGAAGGAAAACACGAATGCACCAATAGCTTGTAGGATGAGACCGACTCCGACCCAGCGAGGTTTGTGCTGCTTGTCTCCAAAATAGCTGATAAATATGACAGAAAAAAGAACTGAAATATCAAAGGATACTATCAAGAATCCCACAGCAGCACTGGAAAATCTGAAGCGCCGCTCCACAGACGAGATAATGATAGAAGTGAAACCTGTATAAGAAATAATGCACAAAAAAAAAAAAAAAAAAAAAAAAAAAAAAAAAAAAAAAACAAGCAAAAACAGGCAAAAACAGGCAAAAACAGTAGAAAGAAAAAAAATAAAAACAGAAATTGGAATAATGTGGGATTTGCCATAACAATAGCACCCAGTGCTACTTGGATAAGTAACATTAAACCTCACTAATTAACTTACCACTAACCAGAGCACCTTCCACAAGTCCATTAAGACACAGAAGGAATGTAAAAAACTTAGCATCTGCAAGAATCTGCAGCCATGCTGGATGCCACCATCTCACTCCGAAGTAGTACTCATCAATAGGTTTGGACTCATCTTTCTCCACCAGTGCTTCAGTTGAGGCTTGGGATGCAAGCTAGTAAGAAAAGAGGGGTGGAAAAGGTAAAAGAATGATCCCACAGCAAGCTACGCAAGCATCAATGTAAACCTTGTTTCAATCTTACCAAGGTCTTGTCTATTCCGTTTTCACCACTCTTAGCCAAACTAATCTCAACTTTAGTTGGAGAGTTTTCTTCCTCCTCCATTTAAAAATTCAACTGTAGATGAAGACTGATTCACAGCCACTCTTTTATCTACGCTCTAATTCAGGTTCCTGGGGGGATATATAATTGCTTGTAGGTCTACTACATTCGGTTCAGCCCAGGGATCCTTACGTTCAAGAGTGGGGGGCGTGACTGCACCCCCCTTAGGTGTGTAAGGTCTACTATTGAACAGTACACATAATTATATATGAAACTGTAGGCCACACACACACACACACACACACACACACACACACACACACACACACACACACACACACACACACACACACACACACACACACACACACACACACACACACACACACACACACACACACACACACACACACACACACACACACTAAATAAATTTAATAAATTTAAAATAAGATAAAGAAATAAATTTTAAAGTCTTGTACTAATCAATAAGATAAAAAATATATAAAACAATAAATTTTTAAAAATAGTATCTGTTGCTTTAATATCAATCAACTGAAGGTACTTCTTTCCTTATTGACTTCTCATCCATCCTTCAAACAGAAATAACAAAATGTCTCCAAAGAAGAAAAACTGAACATTGATCTTAAACTAAATGGGCTTTATTGCAGTCTTCATTGCAGCTGTTGACAATTCCTTTGTGTGTGTGTGTGTGTGTGTGTGTGTGTGTGTGTGTGTGTGTGTGTGTGTGTGTGTGTGTGTGTGTGTGTGTGTGTGTGTGTGTGTGTGTGGGCGCCTGACCATTTTTTCTTACTTGTAATATAGCTTGGTGCTCCCTCAATAGAAATGAAATACAGATACTTGAATAGGGACTCCAACTATTACTGGTCTAAATCATTTAGGGGATGAGGTGAACCCAACCCTGAAAAATTGATTACTATCATTCCAGGAGATAGTGAACATACACTGGACAAATGGTGAATTATTGTAAGATTCATTTATAATTATTATTATTATTTTTTTTTTAAATAAAAAAAATAATAAATAAATAAATAAATTTTAAAAAAATAGAAAAAAAAAAAAAAAAAAAAATAATAATAATAATAATAAAACATTTTTAAAAAAATCAAATTTTGCACTGTTGTTCCATGTCATTAGCAATTTCCAAGATTTTAGAACCATTGGATGCCCTATTTCAATTTGTATAATTAATTTTGTCTAAGGAATTTAAATTAATTTTTTATAATTACCACCCCCCATACAGTTTATTTCTCACCTTTAAAATGGACATTAGGAGACCATTACTTGCCACAGTTGATCTAAAACAATGACCTCATTATTGCTGTTCTTTTCATGCTCTTGAAGATCCATGAAGAAGATTTAATTTTTGCCTTTCTTCCTTTTTCTTTTTTGGCAGCAACTCATATCTTTCTCATTATTGCAGTTGGTTTGGTTTGTGGACATAACAGATAAGGGTGATAGGGGGACCCTTCAATTATAAAATTTGGTTCAGTTTGTTAAGTGCATTAACACAGAACACTTCAGCAGCTGCCAACTCTGTATACACCTCTTCTAGAAACTTGGGCTTCAGGAAGCAGCAAATCAATTTGGGATCTGGAGCTGCAAAAATGGATGAGATATGTAGTTTGAGGGAAGGCTCTGTCTTTTAAGTAAATGTGCTTATATGTCTAACTGAAAGCACACAGATCTAGTAACACTGGTATCAAAAAACTTGTGAGGAACTGAGGGAAATAAAGTTATGTAATACTGTTATATTCTTCTTGACCCTTCCCTCGCTACCATATCATCAGGAGGGGGCAATTTTGGACCAGTCTGACTACAATTGTTTTTCTGGTAGCCCAAGATCAATTCCAGCCAAGACAATAGTGGACATGTACCCAATAGCAAACTGTCCATTGCTCCAGGATACTAACGACTCAAAACCAGGAGTGATTATATCTTACTCATTCCTGTGGAACCTGTTTGGCTTGTGGAGGCACAGGTGATCATAGCATGCGAGATACCAACAGGAACTCCTGCAATAAGAACATCATAGTGGAGCTTGTGAATGACCTGACTATTAAGGCGTCCTGATTTCAGGACCTGAGGATTAAATATACCGAATACTGTGGGATAGAGCATTCCCCTCGAACATTGGTCCTTAATGGCGTGTGTAGTCACAACACAAAACACACTGATTGAACACACACACACACACACTCATAAAAAGATATTACATGTACAAATAATCATTCCTTCAACATCAACAACAGAACCACAAAACCTTCCAGAGTGGAAGTCATTAAATGAAGTAATCTTAGACCACAGCAGCAAAGGTGGACACACAGTCACTGTTCCTCCTACTTGGTCCCCAGGATATTCACTGCCTCCATCAAATCTTCCACAAACAAATCAATGTCTTCTTTGCTTGTCTTCCTCCCAAGGCTCAGGCGCAGGGAGTTGGATGCAAGTTCCTCTGGCACTCCACTTGCCAACAGGATAGGGGAGGCGGACGTGGCGTTGGAGTGGCACGCAGCCCCAGTGCTTGTATAGCTGCGCTTCAAGGTCTTGACAATGCAATTGCCTGTTAGGGAGTACAAGATCACAAGTATGTATCACACACAAAGACACTATCACACACATTTCCAGAATAACTAATTCATTTGTCCAGTTGTATGTACGTATGCCCTAATGTTCCCAACATCAATTGGGGTCGGGTAGAGTCACAACTTGGCTAGGTATTCCTGCTAAACCTCCCTCCCTCCCTCCTCCACAATAAAGTAATTATACATACTAGTTGAAGTATCCAGCTTTGCTCAAGATAAATTTGTAGGGGGTACACAGAACCAAAGTTCAAATTTGGAAACATCATATTGTTTTAATTTTGATAAAGTACAGTCAGCTTAGTTTAAATTATTATTTAAACCACTGTATCCTACACCACCATAGTGGTTCATTTCCATCAGCAGCCAGGGGAGGGAAGGTTTTTGCTGGAGCTGATGAGAGATGCTCCCACATAAAGTTGAGTGTGGGTGGAGCATGGCCAACTCTATGTTGGTACATCACCCCTGGGAGTAGCTCCACTAGCTATGAACCTTTGGTTGGACGCACCCAATAAGACCTTCTGTCTGCTATTTGGAAAAGAAGAGTGAGTGGGGGGGGGGGGGGGGAAATACCAAATCTGGAAATCGAACATTGACCTTTCACTTGGGAGACAATTGGTATGGAAATCTGAATTCCATTTTTTGCCACCAAGAATACCAATTAATGATTGATTTTATTTATTATTATAAGTTTATTATATTTAAAACCTAGCCTGGCACCCAAGGATCATGCCTGCAAGTTTCGCCAAAATGCATTCAGTTGTTTGGTAACATTTAAATGGATGTTTGCCTCTAGATCTCAATTAGATATTTATACCTATATATCAGGATTTCATCTATTGGGGGAGGGAGAGTTTCCCCCTAGGCAGTTTAGCTCCACCCCCCACCCTCACAAAAGAAATGCCTATTTATATTACCATCCTCCCCCTCCCCCCCAAAACACCAACAAGTTCTACTTGTGTAGTCTCCTCAGCATGTTAGAGACAATAACCTTCATTACTTCATTAGAGATAGTGTGCTTATGCTGTTCACACATGCATACATGCGTGTACACACCCACCCACGTGTACACACACAACTGACACACTATTCAACACTATCTGGCCACAATTAAATACAATCAAGCTATAATTCTGACCTCTGAATTCTGTCCCTCTAATGGAGATATTGCTGGTATTTGGAATTCTCTCGGTGTCAACATTCCTTGTGTTGAAAACCACCATATCCCCAAAATGGACCTGCATGTAAAATAGAACAAGAAATATACAAGCAATGCAAGTACCAACAACATCACAACTACAACACACGTCAACGAGTCACAACAATGGCATATCACTTCAAGGGAGTGGGAGGGGCAAGATGGCCACTGCAGGCGACATCCTCTCACGAATATGCTCCAAGTTTGTACGCTTCAATTAGAAGTAAATAATTTGACATGTGGCATGTGCGCATTAAGTCCAGAGATGCTCCACCCAGAGAGACAGACCTGTAAGCACAACCAGTAGTGGAGGTTGGCAGAGTATTGAAGCAAGAGGCACACACAGCCCATACGTCCTGGGCAGGTGTGGGCAAGTGCCGCCATTGCTAGCACTCAGTTGGTCAAGTCACAAAGAAAGTGCTTTTTTAAATTTTATTATGATAAAGTAGGAAAAAAAGCACCAGCAGAGTTTGTTGGAGATATATATCCTTGCATCTGCTCTTTCTAGCTATTGCTCGAAAAATGTAGCAAATTATAATAATGGAGAGATCCCAGAGACAGGTGGAGAATGATCTCTTTATTTTTGGTTCTTAAATGAATACTTCAAGTGTTGGCTACAAACCAAATGATTAGTGAAAGATTTAACAAGTGTGAATCACATCCATTGTGTGATCCTTATTAGGAAATCAAGAGACAGTTAAGAGGAACTGGTGACAGCATGCCACCGGAGAGCGTCGGCCAATGATGTGGCCGTAATTCAGGCTGAATACAGCAGCTGGCACGGAGTGTGGGAGAGTTGAGGAGGTGTGGCACATAACACACAGTATGCTGCACCAAGGAGAAGTTCATTTGTTGCTCCAGGGGCATTACTGGCATTCTTGCCTTGAGAGAGATTTATAAGTGATGAAAAAAAAACTTTGAATCTGAACCGCAAAGCATTAGGTTGGCAATGTTCTATTCTGGACTGAAGCCAGCAGGCAAAGGGACTCACTTACATCATATGATGTGCAACACATAAAGTATCTATCTATCTATCTGCTATCTTTTGCTCTTTGACCCCAACAGTTCCCCAAAAATTCCGGCTGACCACAAGAAAGAAGTGGACCTGCTCCAGGAAGGAAGTGGACTTGGCCCTACACTCACAAGTTGCAACACACTGTCCATTGTTATGAAGCATGAGAACTAGCTGCACACACACACACACACACACACACACACACACACACACACACACACACACACACACACACACACACACACACACACACACACACACACACCTAGCACCTGGAAAAGTTGCTTCAATTCACTCTGGAATTCTCACACCATCCTGCACTCCAAGTGACAAGAGTGAAGATATTGTGCATGCCACAGAGGACCACCATTCTCCAGTTGAGAGCTGGACCAATTGGCGTGAAGTAAATCAATGAAGTAATTCGGGATCTCTCTGTGAAGAGAGCAACCTTCACACATCGTTTGAAACTTGCACTAAATGTAGGACTTTCTAACACAATTTCATTCAACAATTGCAAGAACTGGTAATCTAAGAACAATGCCTCACCTCACAACTTCAACAGCTGCTTAACAATGTTTGTTAGCACAGGGCCATTGAACTGTTAGCACGGGGCCATTTACCCACCTTTTTTTCCCCATAAGACCAAAGGTCATCTCTACCTCATAACCGGTGGTCCCAATCAGGACTAATCATCAGGTCATCTCTACCTCATGACCAGTGGTCTCAGTCAGGACTAATCATCAGGACATCTCTACCTCATGACCGGTGGTCTCAGTCAGGACTAATCATCAGGACATCTCTACCTCATGATCGGTGGTCTCAGTCAGGACAAATCATCAGGACATCTCTACCTCATGACCGGTGGTCTCAGTCAGGACTAATCATCAGGTCATCTCTACCTCATGACCAGTGGTCTCAGTCAGGACTAATCATCAGGTCATCTCTACCTCATGACCGGTGGTCTCAGTCAGGACAAATCATCAGGACATCTCTACCTCATGACCGGTGGTCCCAGTCAGGACTAATTATCAGGTCATGTTGATGACACTGATGATATGTCAATCAGTATCCTTGCTGGTCTGGAAATAAAATGGATAACAAGTTAACACTGAGGAACTCTTGCCCAGTCAGCTGTCCTGCAGATCAGACCATTGGCCACCCACTCCAAGGATATGTGTCTGCATCTCTATCTTCCCCATGGTGAGCTATCAGCTTCCTCAACAGGACTCAGAGACATGACAAAATTCCATTTTTGAAACTGCTGATTCCTGATAGTTATGCAGTCATTCCACACAGAGGCCTCACCACCATTACAGAGCAACCATCTTCACATATGTTGACTGCAGTAGCACACAAGTTCATCAACCTGCAAATTTCCACTGTCCCACATTTATACAAAGCTAAGCAAGACTACAGAGAATAACTGAATATTGTCACTATGTGGTTGGACATGATGTTCATTAAGAAAATAATAATTGAAAACACATCATGACCCCTGGAACCATGATGCACTTATTAAGCCACTTCCTCCAGCTCACAAGTCCACAGGTTACTAGAAATCATTCTTCTAATAAAGTTGATTCTAGTGATACCAGCAACCAAACACCTGAAGAGAGCCACCATTAATGCTTAGGTGCATGAAACTTACATTCTACAATGAAACACGAGAGATTAAATGACATTATAACACTACACACATACACACAAGGAATTAACTGATAATTTTACACACACACAAGGAATAAACTGATAATTTTACACATACACAAGGAATTAACTGATAATTTTGGCTTTTCAAAATTTGTAAATAATTTTGTAAGGGTAGAAGATTTTGGACAATTCGAATTATCTCTGTTTTTCTCACGCCCTGAAGAGTCCAGGGTTATCTAAACTTCCCAACACACTTTCCCCTCCTCTTCTCTAATATCATTTATTTTCCATCTTATCCATACACATGAAATTTCTATTTTTGTAGCATATGTAAATTTATTTTTTTAAAAATTAAAAAAAATTATTTCTGTGTTTGAGTTCTCTTGCCTAAAATCGTTTAAAACTAGCATAAGTATAACTTCTTTTTTTTTTGATAGCATAAAGAACAGGTGTCTATAATGCAGTTCTACAGGGGAGTGAAGCCACCATGTCTGGTAAACGTGCATGTGAACTTCCTATAAAATGTTGGAATTTTACATTTTAATAGTAGCAAAATTTTTCACAATTGATAAAAGTTGTGAGAGAACAAAACATCTGGGAGCATACAATATCAATATGGCATGTGATTTGTATGTATGACATCACCAACATCCTAGTGAAGCACCAGGAATGCGAAGGAGTCATTGTGTTACTCTCCCTGGCAAACCTCTGGGCTGGCTGAGAGGCTCCACACAATAAATAAAAAAACGATGGGAGGACAGTCAGGCCACACCCAAACCACACCCACTTTGTGGCATGACCACCAAAAAAATCTTGGCAGCACTGTCTCTCTGCATGCCAGCAACTACATTGATTTTTTTTTTGCAGGGGGAGGGGTCAGGTATGAACTGCAATGCTTTCATTAAATAAAAGGTCAGACAATACTTGTGAAGACATTACCAGATCATGACTAAGAGAATGAACACTAGCATGGATGTTCTCTCTTTCTCTATGTTCAGAGACAAAGGCTTACTTGCAGCTGCTGTTCCAGGTAATCTCTGGTAGTTCTCATGTGGTTGGCGTAGGAGTCCACATGGTCGGCCACCAACTCTGCAGCTCTTCCCAGACCAGCTATCATGGCTGTGTTCTCAGTCCTGGACATGCACAAATCATGTCTTTACATCAACTAACTTAAAATAAATATGAATGAATACACTTTATATATACCAGTGGGCCTGTTGAAGCTTTGCTGCATGGTATTGGTGCAGCCAAGTAGGGAAAGATCTAAAGAAAGATTTGCTGGTAGCAGCTTGAATGAAATATGTGGGTACTGGCTATTACACTAACGTTTGTTGGCCAAACCACACCCATGGGCCCATGGGAAGATAACAACACTCATGGTCACATAAACACCACATGCCAAATCTCAGCCTGATCGGTTCAGCGGAGCAAGAGCATATGGTCTCCATGTGGCCAAAAGTGATTAATTCTCCTATGGGTTTGGCTTTGTGTATGCTTTGGGCATTCAACTAAATCTTGTTCCATTGGCTGTCTCCATTAATATTTACTGGGTGTGGCTAGATGCACTCACAGTCCCAGAAAGTTACTATACTCTTGTGGTCACATGGAGATCACATACCATGTTACAGCATAATTTGTTCTTATCAGTGAAACAACTTGTGTGGGTGTGGGTGTGGGTGTGGGTGTAGCTGTATCACACCCATGGGAAGGTAATAATACTCCTCCCAGTCACATGGAGGCAACATGCCAAATTTTAGCCTGATTGGTTCTTGGCAGTGAAAACAACTTCGAGTAAGTGTGGCTAATTGTCAAACCACACCCTCAGGAAGGTAATAATACTCTATCCTGTCACATGGAGACCATATGCCTAATTTCTATCCGATCAGTTCTGACAGTCTGTACAACTTGCTATGGGTATGGTTATAAAACCACACCCATTACCACAACTACATTTGTTTATAATTCTCATTGGTTGCTTGGGATCCATATGCCAAATTTTAGCCTGATTGGTCTATTAATTAGCTTTTGGCAAACTAAACAACTTCCTGTGGGTGTGGTTATTGAAAAACACATCTACATCTGTTTCATAATGCTCACCCAGTTACTTGGAAACCACATACCAAATTTAAGCATGATTGGTCCTTTAATTAGCTTTTGGCAGCCAAAACAATTTCCTGCAGGTGTGGCATGACAAAACCACACCCTTTACCATACCCACACATCATTAATAACACTCATCCAGGTACTTGGAGACCACATACCAAATTTCAACCTGATTGGTCCAGCGGTTTGGCAGTGAAAACAACTCACGCATACACACATGCAGAGCTCCTATTTATAAGTAGATGATGAATGGTTGGAAGCCATTTACTACATGCCCACCCAGTACAATTGCACCTTTTCTTTATCGGATGATGAACAAAAAGTGAGATTGTGAATCATTAATGCAATCCAGAATGAAGGTGCACATCCGAGTTGGATGATTTGACTCTGCTAGAATCTATGTGGTAGTTGTTAGGGTTTGAATGTGTCTCCAATTCTGTTGCTCAATAACTTGGACACACAGCTTTTGTGAGGTGAACCTCACACCCTTTGTGCAGCCAAACAGAGTGCAGTGTAGTTGCAAGGACAAGGCGCAGTATAAGCTGCCAATTATGGGCCTTATGCACACATGCCATCTGACCAAGCACAAGCAGAGTGACAACACAACACAATAAACAAGTAAACATCAAAGTAAACAAATAAACATCAAAGTAAACAGGTAAACACTAACAAACTGTATGCACAAAAGCTGTGGCAAGCACTACAATGAATGAAAATTCATAGAGCTGCTGCCAAACCAAATTCACGTATGAGAGACAGTTTTCTGCATTACATTCTTAAAGTATTCATGTATTGTATTAATCCATTAGCAGGGTTTCATCCAGGATTTTTCAATTGGGGGGGGGGGGGGGTCCAGCTAGTCTCGCCAGTCAGATTCTCTACCTAAGTACTACGCTGGGAAAGAGTTTGACCAGACCCTTTCCTGACGTAAATATACTATTGTTACAATAACATAGTATTTGATTATTCCCACTATCAAGCTGATTTCACCCAATGATACTTACACTGTTACTGTCCTGGCTTTAAAATTAAGTACTACTCGTAGCTACATGTACTTTGGTGTAAAAATTAGTGGAGGGATATTCCCCCCCCCCCCCCCCCCCCCCCATAGATCTTGAGTGGGGGGGTCCGGACCCCCCAGTACCTCCCCTTGGATGAAACCCTGCATTAGGGATAAAGTAACTATCTGGATAACTGCAGTTTGTTTTGTGTGAATGAAAAAAAGTAACAACAAACCAAACTACAAACTTTGTGCTTGTAGCAAACACTACAGAGTCCCTGCCTCAATAATGCTGTAGTTTGTGTTGCCATAAAATGTCCACCAATGTTGCTCAACATATTAACAAAGCTCTCACATGCCTCTGATCCACATATTTGCATGTCACACTAACATCATTATTACTGGCATAGCCCATAGAACAAGCTTGGATGCATCCACTGAAATGGACCTATTTCTATTTCTTCCCAGCATAGAACAGAAGTCATGACTGATTCGTAATCTATTGAGGTAATTGATAACTGACCAATCCTCAAAATACAATTATTCTCTAAGTTTATCCTTACTTAGCATGTTGATTGAGAGAGCTTAACTCTCTTCCATTGAGCACTGTCTCTAATATTCTATGAATCACAAATGGTTTGGTCAATTCAAAAACTTTCTCAGCATCTGCTGGAAGATTCAACATTGATGGTGCGGGGAAAATAGAAAGCTTTGTACGACTGTTGACATGTTTGGTTTATTACAGTGACAGAGGATTCACTGCTTATGGGAGTGTTCATTCAGCAAAGACAGATTTTGGTCAATTCAAAAACTTTCTCAGCATCTGCTGGAAGATTCAACATTGATGGTGCGGGGAAAATAGAAAGCTTTGTACGACTGTTGACATGTTTGGTTTATTACAGTGACAGAGGATTCACTGCTTATGGGAGTGTTCGTTCAGCAAAGACAGATTTTGGCTGGAAAAAAACAAACATCTATGTGAGTCGTAAGCCATGTCCACACTGCATACCTGGAATGGGTTCCATGCATCCACACTACACCCGGTTTCATACTAATGGTTTCATACTAATGGTTTCATACTAATGGTTTCATACTAACGGGTTTAACCTGAAACTTTCAGAAGGGTATGCTTCAAGCAGTTCAGACTTATTTCACATTCCTGTGGCCTTATTATTGATGTGCACTATTAGGAGTTGAGCTACAACAGCTCTCTCTCCCCTTCTCTTTATCCTCCATTTGTGCGATGACATTGCAGAGGGAAAAGGACAGAACAAAGGAGCACACAAGAAAATAAAATACCCTGTTTCTATATGAGGTAGAGGAAAACCAGTTAATCAGCCCAGCCAATTATTCAGCCCATGCAGGTGATGTGGAATGGGTTCAGCACTATGCCAGTGTGGATGCAAGAAAAAGTTTGGAACCGGGTGTTGCTGGAGAGAGGTACAAACCTGTTTGTAGTGTGGACAGGGCTTTAGTTGAGATATAAGCTTCAAATTTTTTGTATTAATTATCGACTCAGAAATTCTGCAGTTATTCATAGCTATTTCTCAATGCATAAGTCATTCGATCACTTGACACTTGGACCAAATAGCAAATTAGAATGAACTGTGGGTGATTTTTAAAAAGAAGCACTCACCAAAGAGGCAAAGATCAATAACAAACTAACTATGCATTAGTCAAAATTGATTTTTCTCATTTTTCTGACTCCTCTTTCAGATAAGCACGCTACAGTCTCACTGGCTGCAAAATGTCGATACTCCTCAGCTAACTTGTCAGGTGCTATCCCAGTTTAGATAATCTGTTGTTAAATTTAGTTAGCACTGAACCTATAAGATGAAAACTATCGCTGAATTTAACCACTTTAGGATCAGCGTCAACATCTCAACATCTTACCCATTCATTCAAAATAGTCTTTGGAGTGTGTGTGCAAGTATTACACAGTCAGTCTGCAAGTAAGAGCAAGATATATCTGAGTGTGAGATATGACCTAGAAAGAACCTGTGACCCTGATGGTCAGTACGGGTGATCCTTACCCACATACAGCCCTAATCTTCCTCTTGACTGCATCTAAAGCAAATGTCCATGACACACACACACACACACACACACACACACACACACACACACACACACACACACACACACACAAAATAAAATAGTATTAAAAGTAACAGCTAACTGTAAAGCTACAGTGAATGGCTGCCAGCTTGTTTCTACACATCAGCTTTCCTTGGCCTGTTCATCAGGGAAGTATTTATTATGTTTCTCTACTTTAAAATTACAATCGCACATTAACCACTCCAGAGAGAGAGAGAGAGAGAGAGAGAGAGAGAGAGAGAGAGAGAGAGAGAGAGAGAGAAATTTAAAAAAAATCTCACTCTATAATCCACAAATTTCCTACTGATCTAACTAGAGCTGCAGAGTGGCGGACAAACTTCTATACATTTCGCTCTGGTGGTCACTTAATATGCCTATTGAGCACAAAGTGTGAGTATTGCAGCATGTCCAATTTCAGAAAGGAGGTCAATAATAGGCAGCTAATATACTCAACTCATTCTACCCAAAATCTGGACTTCCTTTTTTTATAAAGTGATCAATTAGAAGCAACACCCCCCCCCCCCTTCTCCCTCCCATCATAATCCCAGTTTAAAAAATGAAATAAATTAAAGCATTGTTAAACTAACTTCAGTTGTAGTAGATACAGTTTAACTATTTACTCCGCACACATGTAGGAAAGTTCAGAAAATAAATAGATTTGGGGAAAGTGAAATCAATTTCCATGTCAGATCTTCAAATTATGCACTATACTCAACTGAAACTTCTGACTGATGTCAAGTTTATTATACAGACAATTTTCAACATCAATTAGTCCTGATTAACAGGTTATATATCTACACATCATAGGAAGGCCTAAACACAGTCTTGTGATCTTACACTCTTAGCTTGGCCAGTATAATTATCCTCTTGCACAGAATCAGGAGGAGAATGGTACAACACCCACACACACACACCCACATGCATGCACACCCACACACATACCCAGAGCGATAGCCCCTCTCCTGGCCACTGCCATACATCATAGCAACCAGAGGCGTGGCCTTCTCTTCTAATCCCTTCACGTAGAGTGCCCCCATACGGGGACCATAAAATTTGTGGCCAGCAATAGTCAAGTAGTCCACACCCAATGCACCAGCGTCCACCCTGATCTTCCCTAGCACCTGAGGATTTGAAATAAAATTAGTGGGCTATTGTAGAGAGTAGATGTATAACATCTACCTGCCTGCTCAACCATTTATCTATATACACATCTACATATCTACCAATCACACTATCTCTTCCTCTAGCTATCTATCTCTCCCTCCCTCTATCTATCTACCTGTCTATCCATCTATGTATCTATCTATCTACCCATATATTTATCTATCTATCTATCTATCTATCAACTCCTACACTGGAGAGAGAGGGGTTAGAGGGAGAGTTCAGTAGCCATGTAAGTTTTCCCTCATTCCTCTTACAAAGTGTAAAGAAGCGTGTGTGGTCATCTCACCTGAGCTGCATCAGTGTGCACATACACTCGCCCTCCTCCCCCTTTCCCTTGTGCCTCCCACTGCCGGATGGCAGCCACCAGCTCCCTCACTGGCTGGACCACTCCTGTCTCGTTCTGGGCTAGCATCACAGACACCAGACGTGTGGTAGGGCGCAACAGGCTCACCACATCGTCTGGATGCACCTTACCAGTCTTTGGATCAGCACAAACAATACTCAAATCTGAGGAAAACCGAACAAAATTATGTAGACTACAAATTAAGCAGTACAATATTCTACTCATTACACTTTAACCATGACTTCTACTGCAGTCCAGCTTATTAAACATAAACAAAAGTACATGTACCACATGAAGATGTGTACATGTACCTTATAATAGAGTACATGTGTGTGAAAGTACACATATATCTTAAACCTGGAATTTTTCATTGAAGTTGTTGATAACAATTTTATTTCAAAGTCACAATTTTTTAGAAAATAAACTTGACAAATAATATTTAAAAAATTATATTATGCTAATTAAAAATTAAACAATATAATAAAAACACTGTATCTTCTGCAATAAGAGATCCCTTGAGATGACTATGAGCCTCTCTGACACTGACCATCAATTTCCCAATTGTTGCTGCCACTCCACAATAACTAGCAAACAGGGCAGCCTTTAACAGAGCATGGCCTAGCAATCCCATCCATAAAGTGCTTCAAGACCCTCCTTGAGGTCTGACAACTGTGACTGAGACCAAATATGCCAAAGCATATGCAATTGCACACACACTCAATTGCGGAACTCTTGTAGTTTCTATGCTAAGTCTGGCACAGTTAAATCACACATAGAAGAGTCCACTACATTTCACACCATGTCCACAAATTTTCAATCAGCCATTCCATGAATCAAGCCTCATCATTCTAAATATGAGAGTTAAAACTCACCAATTTGACCACGCCTTCGCAGGTTCCGAGCTGCGAGATCCACCGAACCATGCTCGAGATTACTTATCACCACATGCGGCTTGAAGGTGGGTATAGTGGCCATGCCAAATGAGACAGCAATGGAGTTTAAAACCATGTTATTGCTCTGAGAAAAGGAAAGGAATGGTCAACTGCAACGTTATTGCTCTGAGAAAAGGAAAGGAATAGTCAACTGCAACGTTAAGGAACAAGACACTGTCTTGCCACACATGGAGCCTCGAATAGCTATTTACCCGCAAGTACAAGGAACAAAATGGTAAAAATAAATCATGATTGATCATACAGGGAGCAAATCTCAAACCCCTGAACCTAAAATGGTCAGACCCCAAACCCAAAATAACAGTCGACCCTTTCAACCAATAATGGTCGGACACTTTTACTAAAGATAATGGAACTCCTCAACCCCAAAATAGTCAGATACCTCAAACCTAATTTTGAGGTTATAAAATGGTCAAATTTTGAAAAAGGAAGAGTCAAATTTAGAAAAAGAAATGGTCAAATTTGGAAAAAGAAATAGTTTAAAGTCCTGACCAAATTATGAGGAGGGGGGGGGGGGGGAACGGGGGAAAGGGAGTGAAATATCAAAGGTCTTCCCTTAACCATAGTGGGAAGAAAACAGTAATCTATTGTTACTATGACTGAAAGCGAGGGAGAGAAAAAGATCCAACATGTGTGTAAACGACACCCAGAGTCAGGGAGATGTTGCAACCTAGCACATGTGAAGCTACTGGCAGAGTCCCCCCCCCCCCCCCCCCTACACTGCAAGAGATAAATCCACAACGCTCAGTTCATGTCAACACTGGCAAGCCATTAACTCTCATTCCAGCCACTAGTTAAGGTGTTGTAGCAAAACTGGTGGCAGGCGTGAGAGAGGGAGTAAGAGGAGGGAGTATATATCACACCAACACTGTACCCAGTTAGGGGAGCTATAACACACCATTCTGTGCCACGACTTTGTTTGAATAGAAGGTCCTCCCTCCCTCCCTCTCTCCACGCCCACTCAGGTTAAGCTGCACTGAGTGGAGGCACAGGTTCAGGACATAACGAGAGGACACAGGGCAAGCCTAACACTGAAACAAACATGACTTCTACTCTAGCCCTTTCAGAAAGGGATGTCACCACCACCCCGCCTACTTCTGCTAATTCTACAGTGACACTGTGAAATGGCCTTCCCAGCTGATCAGGGAGAATGGGCGGAGCCCACTATCCTACAGTGAACACATACTAATTATGTCCAGCAAGCTTAGGGTCAAGGTTCAGTGACTGACACTTACCTCAGTTCCACCAGAAGTGAATACCATATCTGAATTCAAGATATACATATAAAATATAGTCACACATACACACAGACATACATACACAGACATACATACACACAGACATACTTACACACTAACACATTCGTAAGTTATTCTAATACATATTTTGAATTTGAATAGATACTTCATAAGTTTAAAAATACAAAGATAATTTTGCACCTACCTGAGGAGGGCACATTTATCATGTGTGCTACAGAGGCTCTTGCTCTATTTATGCATGCTCGAGCTTTAACTCCTGCAATATTGAAATAGATGATTACAAATACAAAGAAAGATTGGAGGAATAACATGCTCTACTTTAACCTCAGGAATGATATCAAACCAAGGGTTGGCACAACACATGATCACACAAAAAAATTTGATGAGTTATCTGTAAGAGTTAGTATGGATAATGAAATAACTTAATGAGGTATCTGTAGGAGTTAACATAGTTACGTGGTTGTAACTAGATCCACAGCAACTACTGGTAGTTGAGTCTCACAGTGCAAGAAATAATGTGAGCCATGTTATTGGCCAGATAGGAAGCCAAGTGCAAACCGAGCAACTTACGAATAGCGACCCTTTACAGTATGAGCCTACATTTAGCTACAGTGCTAGCTCGGACCTGCTTCATGGCCGCTGCTGGGGTTGGCCCACAAGTCTCGAAGCACTATGTGGATATAGTCCAGCACATCCCCCTCCAGAGGAGTTGTGGCATTATAGTCCAGGTACACTTTCCCGGTGAGCTCTCCCTTCACTTCCATCTCCACCGAAGGAGAGCAATCTTAATCATTGACGCCCACCTTTACCAACAGCTCCTATTGTAGTTGTATGAGGTAATAGTATTATCTGGTAAGTTCATCTAACCGATATTATTTCACCTCAATGCTGCCGATGACTTTTCAGGGAGATTGCCCACGGACTCATTCAAGAAAATCATTCCTTTGTATTTTGATAATATATTCCCCAGCATAATTTTCAAAGAGAAAAAGCAATCTGAACAAACAATCACGTTATTAATTGAGGATGATGGCAACATCAAATATGATTGTTTGTGCCCACAGAAGAATTGACTAGTGAAATAAAGAACATAGAGTGGTCATAAATCATAAAATAACACATGCTGCTGCTGTTGCAGTGATCTTGGAGATCTATGATGTCGGTTTTTATGCACTTTGAGTGTCTGCAATCAGTGTGTTCTGTGCCATTACTTTCAATTATTATTCAAGATTTGGCTGCCAGATTTTCTCTATCATCATCCAGCTTCTCATCAACCTGCAAGGAGAAACAATGGTCAACAAAAACATTAAAAAAACAACAAAAAAAAACAAAACAAAACAAAACCAAAAAAAAAAAACACATTAAAAATACAGCAACAAAACAATGCAAGCTGGAGAAGTCACCTGGTAAATTAAGATAAATTATACAAGCAGATTTCTTTTTATTCCCCCCCCCCCCCCCCCCCCCCCCCCCACATTTTTTAAGACTTACATCCTGGATTACAGGAAGCTCGAAATGATTTTGGAGCTCAATGTTTTGACTGGAGTCAGTAGGGTTTCCCAGGTACATAGCGGCTGTTGGCATAGAGATGGCGGCATTATGCCTCCTCTTCACTGTTGTGTACAGCAGCTTGAGGAGGATCAGCAGGAGCACTGTGAACAGGAAGGCCATGACCACGCCTCCTATGATGATGGAGGAGGCGTTGCCTTCACTGCGTAGCATGGACCCTGAAATATAAGACCGCATACATGCATATGTATGTACACAAGATAACAATAAATACACACAGCATACATGCATGAGTATGTACATAACATAATAATTAGTAAACACACAGCAAATCGCTTGGGGAAGGGGAGCGGTTTGTTGTTGTTGTTGTTTTTTGCACTGTAAAGCGAACAATAACTACTTGTTGAATAAAATAATTTCGATGGTGAATATATAATCTTTCCACCACCAACTGCCATCTTAATTTGGGATCTTTAGTGGTACATTTTGTCCAGTCTTCATTAACCCAGGGGCCACACAAGCACCAAGTGTAAAATCAGTTGGTATAGGATATCAATATGAAATTATGAGTTTCGAAATTGATCTGGTACCTTTAGAAATAGAGGGGGGGGGGGGGGGGGGAAGTGAAGGGGGGAAAAGGTACCCAGTGGGAGTAGTCATGGCACATCAATCTTGACACAAAGGCAGTCCACACAAAATTAATTAAACATTTCTTCTTTTCTTTCTTTTTCTTATGTGTGGCTACTTAGAGTCAGTCCCTAATCTTGTGCATGTGAGTGTGTGAGAGAGAGAGGGGGGAAGTATGTGTGGGGTGGGTCTGTTCCTAACAGAGTGATTAAAGTAATCAGCGTCTCCACGTGGTGACCCATGGGCAGTTGTTGCACTGTAATGACCGGCAAAAGCTGACTGGCTAAAGCTGATAACATAGCATCATCGGAGTAGTACATTGTTATTATTGTTGTTTTTTTGTTTTTTTTAGTACAGGGTGCCCACTAGTGTTCTCCTCCAGAAGCCTTGCACATCTCTCAGCATGAGAGGTCCTTTAGTGAACATTGAGCAAGAAATGTGTTGAGGTCCTCTGCATTGATTCAGGTCTCATGGAACGTGAGCATGGTCAGGGAGTTAGAGGCCGCAGGATGACCTGTACAAGGCTTGCTGCCCTTTTTAGGGCTTGTGCACTCGTGACCTGGTAGCAATGACAGGGCAGGTGTGTGTGTGTGTGTGTGTGTGTGTGTGTGTGTGTGTGTGTGTGTGTGTGTGTGTGTGTGTGTGTGTGTGTGTGTGTGTGTGTGTGTGTGTGTGTGTGTGTGTGTGTGTGTGTTGCTAACAAGCAGTCATTTAGTTGAGCTTCAATCGCACACCATTAAATGTTTGCTTGGCTCATGTGATCCCCTCCCCCCCCACTCACCACAATCCACTGCCAGGATGCTCCTGCTGGAGCAATTGCTGAAGCCCAGAGGTTCTTTAAACTGACAGTCAGTAATTACTAAAGCATCTTTCGGACACAGGATGTCCTCTGTCCACATTGGCTTCAGGTTGCTCTCGTACAGGCGTAGGCTACACACAACACACACTGGTGGTTATATATTGCATGCTTGGGCCTTAAGAATCACACAACACAAAACAATAATATCACAATACCACTGGAAGGTGAGAGACACTCTCCACAATGAGTTGTGAAGGTCTTGGAACTCATTACTTCTCTCTTACTCCCTCACTAACTCACTTCCTCTGACACACACACACACACTCACTCTCTCTCTCCATTTTTCAAACAGTGGAAATTCTTACATAAATAGGTCAAGCAAGTATTTGTACTGTTATTTCTTTAAAAAATCACAATCATATTCTTTTTCTCTGACCTCTCTCCATTATACATCTGTCACTATGTCACTTACACCACACACCCATTCTTCTGCACATTCTCTCTACTGTTACTTCTTCCACCTCTCACTAGACCAACTCACACCTGGTTGACACATACCCTATTACCTCTTTAAGTTGTAGCACAGAACACACACACACACTCTCTCTCTCTCTGTCAGACATACTGACATGCACTCTCATACACTCTCTCATACACTCTCACACACCAACACACATGCATCAACACCAACACACACATACCAACTCACTCTCTCACACATACCAACACACACACACACACACACAAACACACCTTGATATTGGAATTTTAACATTGCTGGCATCAACTGATTGGGAGCCAAACAAACTGGTGCAGATGACTCTAGCATTGAAGTGGGCCCCAGACTGCGACTGGTTGCTGCACACCATCCCCCACTTGTGACTCTGATACACCTCCAACGCACCCACCACTCTGTCCTTGCTGAACAAACCAACGCCAAACAGCCGGACAGAGTTTCTGCTGCTACTATCCAGGGAACCTTTGATCACATGGAAACAATATAGAAAGTCATTGTGCATTAGTGTCATGTCTGTGTCAGCTCATCAGTAAGCACTGACCACAATCAATGCCGGCTGTCTGGTTGGTCTCGGCTGAGCACTTTTCCTGTGAGAAGGAGCAGAATTTGGTGTAAACACGAGACGGAGAGCGTTGGCCTGTGAGGGGCACTTCTGAACAGTCAGTACCTGACAATAAGTTGGATTGCTTGTCAATGCTGAACAGAGAGAGAGAGAGAGAGAGAGAGAGAGAGAGAGAGAGAGAGAGAGAGAGAGAGAGAGAGAGAGAGAGAGAGAGAGAGAGAGGGGAGGGAGGGAGGGAGAACAGATGCAGGTAAGTTGGTCAGTAGAACATACCTCAGCACAATGCAGATGAAAATGTTTCATTTCACAATCCTCATGCTCTACAAAAACATCCTCAGGTCAACCATTCATCCTATAGACTTACTGAAATGTCACGGCCTTTCCAAAGTCATAGCCCAGAAGTTGACAGAAGACTTTAGCTGCAGAGATGGTCCACTTCGAGTCTGGGCATATTCCAGACCATCCCAAGTCAGTAAAGATCTCCACAGCACCCACTCCGTCGCTGCGATTCCCAAACAAACGGAAGTCACCGACCTGTTGTTTTGCCACATGTACTTCTGCAGGCGGAAGCAAAAGGTTGCATATGACAACATGCACAGGGAGGGAATGAATCTGCCATAACTTCAAGGTTATCAATATTAAACTGTTCACTGAGAAAGACAATTTATGGATTACTCTCTGTATACAACCACTAGAAGTAAAAACATAGCTGCACACACACACCCACCCACACATACACACCCACCCACACGCACCCACCCACTCACACACACGCACCCAGACACTCGCCCACCCACCCACTCACACCCACCCACACACACCAGAGTAGTCCAGTGCCTTAGGTCTGCACACAATGTAGACGTCTGTGCTGTGTGAGGATGAGGAGACTGTGTCCTTCTTGCAGTCGTTCAAACGTGCTTCACTACCAGCACAGGCAACCTTATGGAAATGAACTGGCAAGTCAGTTGGTGCTTCATGCCCAGACAGACTAAAGGTGGTGGGAAGATTAGGGAAATATCATCACAACAAAGCACAAGGGGCATTGGTATATTCACAAGGAGAGAGAGAGAGAGATCCTTCATTACACTATGGAACTGAATCATCAACAGATACACACACTAGACTAGAAACCAGACTCTTTCAAAATCACACTCCCTCACACACACCAACACACTCCCTCACACACCAACACACTACCTCACATACACCAACACCCTTCCCATCACCCTCCCCCCTCCCTGAAGTTATCCCTTTGCCCAAAATAATGTACTTTATCAGCGTAACTACTGATGTTTCATGACTAAACTAGAGGAGTATACCCAGCATAGCCCGGGCCAGAAATACATGTGTGGATGATGATATGAGCATGGAGTGGTTCCCAACCACAGCACCAAATGTATTAATATGTAAAATTGTAGCTAAAGACGATACAATCACCAACACTAATTTCTATAGTCAAACATGTGATACAACTAATCTCTATATTCCCATGATTCAATTGATGGACATGGTATTAGCAAAAAAAATAAACAAAGGCACAAATATCACAAAAAAGGATAGATAAGAAAAAGAAATACTGCAAGTGCCTCACAAAACAACAGTGGTCTGCCAGAGACAAACGGATCCAATTGAGCACACTAATCTCCATATTCAAATATTGACTCAGGTTTAACACACCTGATTACTATTTTTACACTTATATTTCTATGTCTGTCCATGTGGTCATGGTAAAGGGTTGACAACAAACACCCTGTCTTTTAAATGGCGAATACAACAGAAAAGAGAAAGTTTCGTGATTTACCACCCAGAGTAATGGAATGAAGATAACTATTTCACCAGCGTAGAATAATTACCATGGAATAATTATTGTGGAATTATTACATGGAATAATTACTGTGGAATAATTACCTTAAAATAGTTAGGGTTGAATAATTACTGTGGAATAATTACCTTAAAATATTTAGGGTTGAATGATTACTGTAGAATAATTATCTTAAATTAGTTATGGTTGAATAATTGCTGTGGAATAATTGCTGTGTGCATCCACAAACTAGCAGAAGGGGTAGCTTTAAATATGTTTCGGGGAGCCTGGAGTGAGTAGCTTGATACATTCTGCTCAACAATGAAGTTTTCAAAAGTTTATCATAGGATTCTATATAATACATACATATATCTATAAATGTGAAAAGGTGTGTGTGTGTGTGTGTGTGTGTGTGTGTGTGTGTGTGTGTGTGTGTGTGTGTGTGTGTGTGTGTGTGTGTGTGAGAGAGAGAGTGAGGAGAACTTGTGGAAGGTTAGGCAAACTGTCATGTGAAGACTCCATCACACACTGGCATCCAAGTCACCTCCTAACCCAGGTCCATCTGCATCAGGTGAGGGAGGAGGTCAGAACGGAAATAATTTGAAGGAATAATGGTAAGGAATGGCTCAGTAGTAAAACCAAGTGGTCCAATGGTGGTTATGTGGCAGAGAAAGTTAAAAATCACAGAGATATGGGATATCTTCGGAGCCACTATTTAGACCATAGAAAGCAGGTGTCGTTGCAAACATGAAATGTGATTGTGTGCAGTTTTCACTCTCCTTAGCACACCATCATTGCCTCTGGAATCAAGAAAACTTCACCTTTTTTCAATAAGCAAAGTAGATGTTTTTGCCACGTTCAATGGCATGCTGTCACATGACACTACCAGGACACTCTAATGTTGAAACCTTTTACTTAAATCTAGCTAGTACCTTGTGTTGGCACATGCCTTAGTAATCATGTGTCTGTCTACGTTTGGTGATGGCTTTCAACATCAAAGGTGAGCAAATCCAGGAAAAAGTGGACCCTTGGCATGTGGAGAATTTCAAACACTCAAGACAGTTTGTTTAGCCATCACATTGCTGCTGCCAAGGTGAAAGCCACTCCATTGTCATAGCTACCAACAATTGTCAACCTGTATCTGTACAGTGCAAAAGGAACAGCAATAGAAATGTCTAATGGCATATCCCTCCTGCAACAACTGAACCCTCCTGCAACAACTGAACCCTCCTCCTGCAACAACTGAACCCTCCTCCTGCAACAACTGAACCCTCCTCCTGCAACAACTGAACCCTCCTCCTGCAACAACTGAACCCTCCTCCTGCAACAACTGAACCCTCCTCCTGCAACAACTGAACCCTCCTGCAACAACTGAACCCTCCTGCCTGCAACAACTGAATTGAACCCTCCTGCAACAACTGAACTGCCCAGTCAGTTACTGAATGAAGTCAAGACAGCAGCTGGCTTTTGGAAGGCTGGAGGCTCAGCTTCTTGTCATGGCCGTAACAAGGAAGTACATGTTGTGGTGATGTAAGACTTGGCATCTTGGTCCAAGGGCTTGGATAATACCTTCAAAGGGACCCTTTTGTGGACATTGGTATGGAAACCTATTTGCTCCATCAGACAGACAGACAGACACACACACACACACACACACACACACACACACACACACACACACACACACACACACACACACACACCACCACCAAGAGCTACAGGACACAAGAGAAAGGAGAAATAGAGCATGCTCTAAGAGAAAAATTTTACCTGAGCTGAAATACATGGCATCCTTAGGGAATAGGGGAATGGTAAGGCAGCTGACAAATTTCTTCAATAGGCCTGCCTTCCTTCTTTCAGTTAGTAAGTACACCATTCAGAGAGTACACCTATTTCTCTTTGTTAAATTTAGCTCACTTTTCCGGTTGTCACCGGCAATAAGTCTGTATCATGAAAGAGTGATACAGCATGTTCAGTGGTGCACTTACCAGCTGCAAGCAAGCAGGGAGGCAAGAGGATTTTTAATGAAATTTGTTGAAAACAATTAAGATGTTTTTCATTGACAATCCTATTATAAAATAATGGCAAGAGTTGAACATAACAGAAATCCTCTGTCCATTACAATTAGGCTAAGCATGAAAAGAGGATCAACATCAACCTGTGTGGTGCAACCTTGTTGTTCTAAACTATTCAGGAATCATACTCTAACATACAACGTTAATGTTACGTATTGTGAGTGATATTTGGCAACCAAAGATTTTGGGTGATTTTAGACAAAATCTAAAAGTATAATGCACTTTGCACACACACACAAGAAGACTTGCTGCTGTGCACTAATTGGAAGAGACAGTTCAGCTCAGTGCAAGATTGAGGGCTGACATGATCATTGAGGCTGTACTCCCATGCAGGGTAAAGATAAGACAGAGGGGGGGGGGGGGGGGGGATGGTGATACTGATAAATATCAACTTGATCACTACAAGTTATATTTAAGAGCCTGGAGGCTTTAAAATGACTTGGCGAATAATAACAACTTTGCTGGGGAAAATGCTCATCAGATCTAGAAAGCTATGGGCAGGTTGTTATAAAATGGACACAATTAACTTACACAAAGTGCACGTGCAACCTGATAATCACAATTGAAGAACTTGCGTAAGTCCATGTGGCAAGCACCCACACTATCAAACAGACAATCACTCACCAGTTATTCGAGGGGAGTGGTTTAGCACTCATAAAGTGCTAATTTTGACTTCACACTATTTGTTAACTTGACACAGTGTACTACACTAGACACCGGTTTTTGGGACCTGGCCATCCGTCCATTTGTCTTGGCCAGATAGAAGAGCCTGCACAATATTCTCTCCCAGCTCCAACAAATCCTTCATAAAACTCTAATTGGTGTTAATTGCACATAATCAGTTCTGCTGGCAGCTAACACCTCATAGTTGGTCAGCAGTTGAATATCTCACACCACTTCTTTGAATTCTGCTATTGATGACGATAACTAGGTAAACACTGGCTAGATCTTTTACTTAGTCATATTAGATCACATATAGAAATGAGGGGGAAAATAAAATAAGCTCAAGAGGAATTTTAATGAATCTATTTGTGGGTCTAACGCTCAACTCATGCTACTGAGCCCAATAAGTTTGAACACATTACGGAACTTTTTGTGAGTCCGGTTCATTGCTTTACTAGTTTATTGGGTGCAAGCAGGCCATAGTCAAATAAATAAGTAAAGAAAGGGAACATACTATCTCTGGACATGGAGATAGTTCACCTTGAATGTAACTTCTATTAATAATAACAGTTCTTATGGCAATCTGTTCACAATTACAAAAAAAGTATATATCACAAATGTCAACGTTTTAATATATCAGAAGGTTATACAGCATTGCAACTTAATTTCAATCTATTACAACTTCATTACTCAACAATAAGCCCCCCCCCCCCAACATATATACAGTTTTACCACAAAAACCAAAAAAAACCAAAAAACAAAAACAAAAACAAAATATATATATATATATATATCTAAAACAAAAACACTCACAAATTTTTTTAAAAAAATTTAAGAAAACAACAAACACTTACTTGAATGGAAGTATAGAATTAAGACCTCCACTGAAATTTAGCTGAAGACATGCCACTTGGATATTCTTCTCACTCCAAAAGTGGTTAAAGTTTCCATCTTGTGCAAGAGATATGGTCCCCCAGACACCTTCATGACAAACTTCCAACCTCCCCACATTGTTGTCCTGACTAAATAAAGATGGAATGGGATAGAGTCGAATACCAGAACCAGAAGAGCAGGAACACTCCGAATGAACTGGTAGAGTGAAATAGCAGCAAAGTTGTTTATGCTAAACTCAAGAAACTTTCCCAGCCTTCCTTAACATTTAACACTCCAGAACTAACTTACCTGTTAAACCAAGGAGAACAGTTAGTAGCTTTAACAAACCTTTATGCAAGGGCACCACAAAAAACTCACTCATTGCAGTTAGAATTATGTAAATGTTACCAAACAAAAATTAGAGGTGTGGTTCTTCAGATGGTCCGTTTCCTCCCCTCGTTCATCCCCCCCCCCCCCCTGTGTATTTACGGCACCACAAAAAACTCACTCATTGCAGTTAGAACTATGTAAATGTAAACCAAACAAACATCTAATTAGAGGTGTGGTTCTTCGATGGTCCGTTACCTCCCCTCGTCCATTCCCCCACCCCCCCCCCCCCCCCCCCCCCCATGTATTTACGTAATCCCCGGTTCACCCCATTTTAAATTTTTTTAAAATTGAACTTAGGATGTAGTACTCGCTTTTTATGCACTATAACAGACTGAGAGGGTGAGCTCTGCAGTCTACACCGAAATTGATTGCTCTCAATAAGTCTGTGCATTTAACTGACATTGTTTCAGTTGTAGACCAAATTTGAAAGGGTTTGCTCAGCAGGTGTTCTGATAGTGGAAGCTGAAATAATTCTTTCCTCCTTAGCAACCAAATTGATTTGAAATTTATTCTAGATTTCCTCCGTTATATCTAGCACATCAACAAACATTTTAAAAGTAGTCTGTTAATAATAGAATTTACAGCAGTTTATCAGAGATATGAGATAGAAAAAGTGTAACCTACTAACACAAGTTAGGAAATGATTGACATGAAGTCAACTGTTGACATCCTAAGAAAGAAGTCTCTTCCTTGAATCAGTCTGTTAACCAGCGTTCTCACAGTATGACATCCAGCTCTGATAACCTCAATGACCTAGAAAAATCTGTAAAGCTGAGTGACGTGCCTATTCCTATTAGGTCTTCTGACAAAGCTGTGGAGGGCTGGCATTACAGGCAGTCTTTGTAAGTGGTTTCTTGCATACCTAACTCAGCAGAAACAGTGTGTTGCCATCTCTGAAAGAACTTTGTGGTTTCTCCTGTATTATCTGGGTGCATCAAGGAAGTATTCTTGGACCTTTGCTCTTCCTCATATACATTAATGATGAGCATTAGTGGAAGGTAAGATCTAGATTTTTTTTTGTTGCATAATATAATTGTCAAATTGATTATAATTATTTATTTCATAGCTATCATGGTGCTAGTTTTGCCAGTCACACAATGCCCCAAACCTGGAAAAATGAGCCGGTTGTCTAAAAACAAACTTGCAGGAACAAAGAAACTTAAAGAATTTAATGGTAAAATGTTGGAGTTGATTAAAATTTGTGCCTGGATGAATGACAAACACATGAACAATGCAAGTGAATGATTAAAAAAGAAATTTCCAAAGCTAATTGGATCTATAACCCTCTTTTTGGTCAAAATTTAATGTTGCCAGTAACTTTGGATCCCTTTCTTCAAATTCTGTATGTGCATCAAAAGCACTGGATTGCAGTGGCTAGTGCAACACCTTCAATTGTTTATGTTTATGATAGAAAGTATAATTCAGTTGAAAGAAATACAAAAATGAAAATTGCAGAGACAATGAACACAGCTGAGAAGTGTATTGATTTTAACATTCCTAAAATTCAGTACAAAATGGGAAGTTTTGATTGTGGATTATGCTACTGACATTGCTTATGGCACCCGGTCCAGCCAGCTGAGTATAACCAACAGCTGCTGTGGTCTCACACTAGTGGATTGTCTAAAAAGTTAATACCATCCCTTCAGAGGTAATTCATTCAGGAAAGCCAAATAGAGAACATATTGATATCTATTGCTCTTGCCAACTTCAGATAATGGAGAGGGAAAAAAGGCACAATGTCAAAATTGCAAGAATTGGTATTACAAATCGTGTGAGAACATTCCAAGAAAGGTATTTGATAGTCAAGGGTGAAATCTGGAGATGTGACCAATGTGGACAAGACCAAACAAACTTGAATTACTCAATGCAATACTTTATACATGTTTAGGAGATATCATGACGTGAGATGAATGCTATAATAATCCAAGATCGTCATTAAGTAATAATTAAATAACAATAATTACGTCCAATCATCCCAGAGAGCTGGCACCGCCTAGTGTTTGAAACTGTTCCCAGCAGGGTTTGCCAATTAAGTTAAATAGTCAATTCAATTACAGCTTTGATGTCTTGAAAGGTTGGCTGTTTGGTAAGTTTATTTTTCTCCCTAATTATAAAGCAATGTGGTCGTCAAGAGTACTAGTTTCACACTTCCCTTCCCCCCCCCCTCCCCAAAAAAAATCCTCTATTACACCCTGACTTTTGATAACTGAACTGATTTTGGAATTTGGAAATACAGCCTAATGGCAGAAAAAAACCTTTTGAACTCTTTCACACACGCACACCCCCCCCCCACCCACACACACAAAAAAGCAGGTATACCCGTTGTTGGTCAGGATTTAATGCATGAGACAGATGGAAAACAGGGATTGTGTATGTTGCTATGCGAATGCTTTCAGAAACTGCAAACATAGGTAGCATAAGATTCTTTACCACTGTCAATAAGTATCTTTAGTAGAAGGGGAGCATAACCTTGTATGAGTCGAGCTGCATGTGGTTAGGCATGATTGATTGCAAGTTGGCATGTAGCCCTGAATATTGCTCCAGTTGATAGTTGACAATTTTTCAGTATTGAGTTAACACGTTTTTCATTTTATAGGTTTTTAGATGATAGATCTCAAGTGTGTTTAAAATTGAAGCTCAAATTTGATCTTGAAATCCTCCTTGAATCTCTAAGGGGGGGGGGGGGGGGGGCAAAAAAGTCCAAGGGGGGCAGGTAAAGGGGGTGAAATTGGGCCAGTTCTCCTCCATTTCTTATTCTGGCAAAATATCATTTTTGTTCAGTTTTTAAAAATTTTTTTTAATTTTATTTATTTTATTTATTTATTTATTTTTTTTAATAAGAAGGGGGTGTGGCCATATAGACATACTTAAAGCATTCCCCTGGTTACACATTCTTAATATATATATATATATATATATATATATATATATATATATATATATATATAGATAGATAGATGGGTTTCTGGTCTAACATCAAGCATGAATCAAAAATTCGCTGACAGACAGACAGACAGACAGACAGACAGACAGACAGACAGACAGACAGACAGACAGACAGACAGACAGACAGACAGACAGACAGACATGCTATTCCCACTTTATAGTACAGCTAAATCACACGTGTTTATTACTAATTTTTTGGTATTACTTTCATTATGATTGTTTACAGGCTAAGGTTTTTAGAACCCTAATTAAATATCAGATTTTTAAAATTTAAATCATGATAATGATGAGTGATTATTGTTTTGGTCATGTGAAATGAGAAGTTTCCTAGTTGATGTCAACTACCATAACTCATTTTTTCTTTGAATGGCAAATACAATATATAATTATTCCTATACTGAAAGATACTAGTACAGGAAGTATTATAGCAGCAATGTTTGTTGCAGAAAATTTTCTGTTCTTCGGTCCTAAAAAAGAACAAAAGAAGAGAATAAATGCAGTATGGTAGTTGCTAATATATATATGTTCAGATTGACTTTAGGAATCATAATAACATTTTCAAAAGAGGCATAAATTGGCTAATGGATTTCAGTAATTACCACAGTCAACAGCAAGAATCCCTCGTTCTGATCCTGATCCACAGGTTCCAAAGCCAAGAGGACCCTCCAGAGTGCACCGAGAGAAACTGTTAGCACTTTCATCACATACTATATTGGGTATCCAGAGAGGTTTCAGCCTACTTTCAACAGCCTGCAACCTAATACAAAGATGATTGTAATTTGTAGCAATGGAGGGCACACAAAACTTACTGTGTGGCACACAAAACTTACTGTGTTGAAGAAAGATTTGACACCTTAGTTTCATCTCGCCTAAACCCAAACCCTTGACAGATAGCCTCACTCACATATTCTGTATCAGTGGGTCTGCACAGAACACCCCATCTATTGTCTGTGAGAAACTCCACTATCCCTAGCTGCCTCTCACTACTCAAAGTGTCCAGTCCAAAGAGACGGACAGATGAAGGTTCAGCAGAGGTACCTAGAGATTGATTCAAACACATTCATACCAATAGTTAGCTTTCAATAAATCATTCTTACTGCAGAAAACTCCAGCATATGTGCCAACTGGGGATGCACAGTTTGTTGAATCAGATGAGGTAAAAGAACAATTGCCTCCTCTTATTCGAAGTAATGATTCTGATGACTCACACTGAGCATCCCGAAGAAACCTACCTGCCACAGCAGAGGTGTCAAGAGTTAACCTATGAGAGACAAATTTAACTTGTGAACCAAATATATGCGAGACAGATTGACATGGATACAGTACAAGTTACACTGCTTCATATTCTCAATAAATTTCGGAAGAAATGGCAACAATGATTCTTTCACATTCATGTGGGGCAACTGGTCAAGATATAAATAATGCACCAAAATTAGCGTACAAATTTTTTTTTTAACACTTCCCAGAAAAATATACATATTAGCCTATTCGGGGAAATCTGGCACAAAGTCTCATCCCAGTTCATTCTACTCACAAATTACACACTCTAGGTTAATACTGAACAATTGGGGGGGGGGGGGGGGGATGAATGTTGTTTTGAGTAACTATATAGTCCTTTTTCTCAATTACATTTACACACCTTTTATGAACAAGTAAGGCACAACAATTTGTATTTGAGGGCCATTATTTACTTTTGCAATATAATAACTTGTATGTATATAACAGGTTACCAGGTTACCAGGTTACCAGGTTACCAGGTTACCAGGTTACCAGGTTACCAGGTTACCAGGTTACCAGGTTACCAAATATTTAGTATGCTAACAAACCCGTGATCTTCCATCCTTGATTACTCTTTTTTTTTTGTGTTATGATCACAGATAGATTAATTGTGCATGAAGGGGATTATCGGCAGTCTCTCATACACAGCACTATGACATTTAGATATCTCACTAATTATATCTGCTGTGCTCGGTAGTAACCTGATCTACTTAAATCACTGAACCTTGGAGAAAATCCACACACTTCATCTAAAAATTAAAAAAACGCACAACAGATTTTTTTTTAATATATGGTTTGTACCAGACTCCAATATATGGTTTCTACCAGACTCCAATATATGGTTTGTACCAGACTCCAATATGTGGTTTGTACCAGACTCCAATATGTGGTTTGTACCAGACTCCAATATGTGGTTTGTACCAGACTCCAAAGGATCAATGCAAGATATGTGGAGAAAGTTATGGAATAGAGTTTGATGTCACACATTTTGACTTGGGTATACATAAACCACTTAAAAGGTTTGGTACCTCAATTATATGGGAAAGTTTCAACCAGTGGAGAGTGGAGAAAGATACACAACACCATTCACCCTCAGCTAACATATTAATTATACAGTAAGACACTGAGTAGAAGTGTGACCATCACTGAGGTGTGATTAATGTCTTTGACATTGCAAACATACTACCCTTAATCCTTTGTGCCTATCCTCATTCTAAATAATAGCTATAAATTGAGTGCACCTATGGTTACCAAATAAGCATATCTATAGTTCCTCCTTTCTTCCTCACTATATTCTGCGCTAATGTTCATTTCAAAATGGTAAAATAAAAGAGGATTGATTTACTATCAGCTGAAGGAGTGCTTACAACCACTGCTAGGCACTTGCTCACTTACACAGAAATTGGCCTACGCAAATGTTCAACAACTTCTTCCACCACTCACATGTCATCAACTACCTAGTTCCTAAACTAGAATAGCCACCACTGAGAGAATCAAAATTTAAAATGTAATTTAAGGTTCTGCACTGACTGAACCTCACAATTGAGCCATTATGAAATAAAAATAATATTATATACAATAATCAATAACCTAAATACGGATAAATTAATACTGAAGTCATTAATTTGTATATAACATTAATTAAACTTCAATTAATCACAAATTTACTCACATCTGCTTCAAAATAATAGTTTGCTTAGGTCATTAATAAATATCTAATGTAACCTTGCCTGTCAAGGATGTGGTTAGCATTTATAGGCATGATCCTAGCAGCCATGCATTATACTCACAAGCACTAAATTATTTAAATATTGTTTTTCCAGTCTTATTCCCTATACCCTAGTTTAGAGCTCAATGAGAAATATCTCACTAGCACCAACATTATATGCTTGAAGATTTGTGATTAAGAAATTCTCTATATTTATAACCCAACTCAAAAGATCACACAGCCAGATTTATTGATCTAACTACATCATGAAGAAGAAAAAAATCGCAATAAATCATACAGTTTATACAATCATTTCCCAAGCCAACACAATGAAGTATTTCTGAAAATTTTTTATAACAATGGTGAAGGAAACTTACTCTGTAGCCAAGCCAGATCCATAGCCTAATAGTGTACAGATGACATTAGCATTCAAATCTGTCCAGCTGCTATCTGGACAAATAGTATTCCACCCCAAGCTGGTGAAAATTTCCACTGCCCCCTGTCCATCATTTATGTCTCCAACTAAACGTATATCTCCAACTTGAGAATCCTCATCAAGGTTTGTGTGCAGAGCTGCATTATGCAATAGTGATAGTGATAATAATGTAAATATTGTAGTAGATAGCTCTTCAGTTGTAAAAAAAAAGGTTTTCACTTCAAATTTAACTCAATCATTCATGATCACCTGTGCACACACACATACATATAATTAGTGATGTGGTTTAAAGCTCTCCTAATGCATATTTATGTAAAGTGGTGGGAACAGTAGAGAAGATTCAATGTTAACCTTGTGTCAATGGAGTGCTGGACTTGCCAACGACTTGGTGAACTCTCTATTATGATAAATTTTTGACACAGTGATCACTTAGTGAGATCACCACTTACCCTCAAAATTTCAACCCACCTTAATAATTTTTGAAACATGCAATCAGTTTGAAAACTCAGCCAAGTTTGATGGATATAAAGTGAAGCAAAAAAAGGAGTAATTTATAAGCAGGAGAAATGTACAGGGTAGGCAGGAAGAGATAATTCATATGAAGCAAAGAGAGCTCAAGAGGCTGGGACTGAGCTCATCGGGGAGGAGAAGACAGTGGTGGGATCTGAGTCCATAGATAAAGAACTGATAATGAAGTGGCACCACAGAGCTGTGGAAACCACTGAGAGATACCTAAATTTATTGTTGTTGCCTTTTCTGAATGCAATGAACTGTAAACATCTTTGTGCAGAGCCTAC